>JAFIDM010010028.1:7953840-7970710 GCA_023159025.1 Thereuonema tuberculata | reverse complement strand
TAGGCATGGAGCGTTAAAATGCGAAAAAATGAACATGTACTGCTTTGTTGAAATGAAATGCTGCAAGTAAGTAGCTCTATGTTTATTCATGAAACAAAACAAAGAATTACATACAGAGATAAGCAAAATATTGAATTTTCATAAATTATAAGATGACGTCAGATTTGCGTCATTAAAAAAATTATGTTTAAATTCAAAACAAACAATAAAAACTAACATTAATAACGTGTGTGAGCACCCCTATCTGCATACAAAGTTTACAGCGTGTGATCATTCTTGTTACGAGGTGATCAACCACCGCAGACAGTAATCGCCATTCCTCCTATAGGGCAGTTTCTAAAGCTCTGAAAGTGGCTGAGGTGGGAAACGTCGACATACAGCACGGCCGAGGGCATCCCAAAGATTTTCAATTGGATTAAGGTCCGGCGAGTCAGTTGGCCACTCCATACGTGCAATCCCCTCCCTCTCCAGAAAGTCGTCAATGATGGCAGCTCTATTGGGACGCGCATTATCGTCCATTAAAACGAAAGAAGGACCAACTGCTGCAGCGTGCAGTTTCACAATGGGGTTAGGACTTCATCTCGATACCGTGCAGCCGTCACAGAACCTCGCCTGTAGATGTGCAGGTAGGTGCGATATCCCAATAAAATCCCTGCCCAGACCTTGATGCTTCCACCGCGGAATGCGTGATGTTCGGTGATGTTCTGGGGCCGATTGCGTGTGCCTTGTTCCTTCCAACCCTTACACGCTTATCACCGGGTTGTAGGGCAAATGTGACTCATCCCTGAACATAACGTACCCCAATCAGATATAGTCCAATTCACATGGTGAATTTGTCCCTTTCACTGAGCTGGGTTATGTTGGGCTGGATCGAACTGAAGAGGGTGTTGAAACCCGAATCGGTTACCGTATCCGATTCCCAACAAAATATCCAAAATAAGCTCAGTGATTTTTTTGTTGTTGTTGTTTAGTTATTCTGCGGTTTTGTATTGTTTTCTTTGAAGTTTTACCTTGGTCCGCACGTTAATTTTGATTTTAAAAAAATCTACTTTGGAATACAAATTTCAAAATACATTTGATAGGGTGGGTTAGAATATTCAAGAATAGTAAGTAAAAATAAGTAGTGGAATTTTTGTAAATGACAATGAGAAAATGCAGAATGAGTTTGCCAGTTAAGTTTAAGGGATAACAAGAGACTACAGGAGAAACATGATCGAGTGAAAAACAGAGTTGAAAAAATATTATTCAAACATTCTGATGTGACACGAATGTTTGAGCAAATCATATTTCTGAGAATAATTCAAAATGTTTTCAGTATCAAGGTCCAGTTAAGAAGTGTTTAAATACGCAGTGAAGGACATAGCTAGAGATTTTCTACATTATCTGGTTGATGAAGAATGGTTTAAGTGAAGGGCTAGATTGTGTTGACAATATACTTGGAACAATGTGAATTTTTGTGTTACTGGTGTTACCTGTGGCCGGAAACCCAATTATTTTCTGAAGCTTACGTCACAAGTAGAAAAACTGTGAAATCTTAGAACAGAGGGACAAGCGATTAGGAGCTATAGGACCCACAAAGTATCAGTAAAATGTATATAGATGGATATATTTCCGTTAATTAAGGAATGCTTTTTATAAGGGCGGATACTTGGACGATGAACCTAGAATGTGGATTGCGCCAATGGATTACTGCTTCAATTCATTGACAAATGATGAGTGTGCAAAGTGTGAGGCTATTTTGTAAAATGTTACCATTGTGAACTGTCTTTCTGCCCGTCTCACTGTTTATTTGAGGAATTGCACTTTGTCTCTTGTAATAAATTTTGTTTGAAATCAATAACAAGTCACATTTTCAACTTCCCAACGTATATTTTTTCTTTTCAACGAGTTGTTTCTTCCTTTATATTCAGATCTCCACTTTCTTACCATATTATTAGTTCATATAAATACGTGGATTTTAGCGACTTTTGGTTTCATATTTCCAACACTTTACTGATACTTTGTGGGTCCTATAGCTCCTAAACGCTTGTCCCTCTGCCCTAAGATTTCACAGTTTTTCTACTTGTGACATAAGCTTTCAGAAAATATATGGGTCTCCGGAAAACCGGTATCAAAGACGAGAAGGTTTACTTATAAGATCGTACTTAAAACAACAACAGGCTAGTTCAACGATTGAGAACAGCAATCACTAACCTGAACCCCTTGTACTCAACTTATTTAAATATTACAGATTCTGATTTATTGTTTTGTTATATTTCAAGAAATTAAAATACATTATTAATATATTAATGCGTTATTTTCGCATAACGAAATCTGACAATGAATTTTTTATAGTTTTTTGCTGTTGTCTTGCTGATTATAAGAATTACATTGAGATTACATATTATTGTTTTTATTTTGAATTAGTAATTACACATCATGTTGAAAGTAACTGTAGGTAGCAATATAAATAACTTATTAATAGCAATATATGTTAGTCTTATTTCTGCGAGTCCCTGGATTGAAAATCTTCCTGCTTGAATTTGTAATCATTTCAAATCAGTAGAGGCTGTATTTCGAATATCTTTGTATCACCATCTTTCATGATGGAGCATCGTGAATCCTTTGCTCTGTTGTTTCCTTTCTTCATATTTAATAATTTTCTAAGGAAAAGTAATTAAGAACAAAGAACCATTAATAAGTCTACTTATTTACATTAAAAAATGACTTTTAAAATAATTATAAAATATTAATGAAATCAAAAGATTTTTGCAAAACTTTCTGTTAGCCTTTTAGGGTTTTAAAAAATGAAAATTTTGAACCTCCAAGATGCTCATCTTGGGTGTTGATTGCCTTGATTTATTTTAAAACTAGGATTTCCTCATATTTTATAAGTCATTTAGGATCAAAAGCTTCAGCTGTATAATATTACATAATAGCCTTATAATAGTCAGATTTTAGGGGATCATTGTTAGGTCTACGGCTTAGCACTAACGTATGTGATAATAACCTTGTCCATAATAACCTGATGAATGTTTTACTAATTCATAAATGTGTATCCTATAGTCTGCAGTTAGACAGGCTGCATTCAAATTTGGTAGCAAAGCGGCCAGGTCTCAGCAATCGTCGCGATGTTATCCTTCATTACGATAATGCCAGGCCACATGCTGCTTCATCACTCGCCAAAAGATACTGGGCTTTGGTTGGGAGATTTTACCCCACCCTCCCCATTCTACTGATCTCGCACCAACTGACTATCACCTATTTCGTGCGTTGAACAATTCCTTCAGTCAGAAAATCTGAGAAAACTGCCACCAAGACTTTTTTGACTGGAAACCGCCGGAATTTTACCGCCATGGGATTCATCTCCTACCAGAAAGATGGCAAGAGGTCCTAGATAGCAATGGGGATTATGCACAATAATAGGTACTGTTAATTTTGCGTTTATTTGCTCTTCTTTATGAGTAATAAACACAGTTAGAACTTTTGCACACATCTAATATAAGTGGTCTGCCACGTAAATAAATAAATAAATAAATAAATCGAAAAAGAGCAGATTTTCAAAGATAATACTGAGACAGAAATTATAAATTTCATTTTTATTTTCATCAAGTATTACAAAATAAATTTAATTTTTAATTATATTGACTTGCTTTTTAATAAAGACCAACGAAAATTAAAGAAATGTAATGCTAGCAAAGAAATTACTAAAAAAGAAAAGAAAACCAAAAAAATTACGTCCATAATAATTCGTAAATCAAGACAAAATGACAACGCGACAGTCAATAAGCTTTCGCACAAAATAAGTCAACATCAACGGGAATTCTGAATAGCTGTTTCATCGTTATTAGGAATCATCAGCAGAATTTACTCTTGATGTTTGGCTCAAAATGCGCGAAAGCTAAGGAAAAGGTTGATTAAATTCCTGAAATTTTTTTTTTTTTTTGTTATTTTGTAGAAATGTGATGTTTTACTAGTGTTATAGAAAATTTTTGATTTAAATGGTGAAAGACCATTGGATTACGATTTCTCAGTAAACAAAATACAGTTCCGAATGGCGCCACCAGGGGGAACCTGGCGCAGTATGGTGAGATAATCAGACGTAGCAAAGAAAACAAAACGGCACAGTAGACAATAGATTTTATTGTTAGTCAGTTAAACATGTTGTACGTGCACGTTGTCCAAAATCTTCATTCTATGTATCGTAGATTCTACAACAGATAGGCAGCAAATCTCCAGAAATTTGTCTAACGTTAATTTGTCTAACGTTAAGTAGTATTGGATCCTATGTTTCCAAACTATCAACATGTCCTTGGTAAACCAATGCTTTCAACTAACCCCACAACAAAAAGTCACATCAGGCTAACGTGCGAACAACGTCATCGGTAGTTCTCCACTAATTAGCTTGTCGTCGGTGAAATGCTGAGGTATGACATTCTGCACTGTAAATCCTATTTGTATCCTGCATGAACACAGTCGTGTCATGACATCCAAGCTGTTAAAATTCTGGAATAACGAAACTTCGCAGCATCAGTTGATATCGCACTGCAGTGACAGAACAGAGCAAGTCATAATGGTTCCTTGCTTCGCAAAAGTACGGAGCAATTATGAAGTAGGCGGTAAAGCCACACAATACTGTGACCTTCAGTGAAAGCAACGGCATTGCTGAATAGCATGAGGGTTGTTAGTAGCCCAAATCCTACAGTTGTATGTATTGACAACGCCGCTGACATAAAAATTGCGTCTCATCACTTCATAGAATGTTCCAAGGCCATCCGAGAAATGCAGATGCGTTTCCGATCCACTTGAACCAGTTGTTGGATCTGTCGAATCCTGTAAGAGTAAAACTTCAGCACTTTGCGCATTCATTTCCAAAAAGTTGAATACGGCATATTCGGTTGCCCTGATACTGCCCGAGCACTGTTAGATCTGTCTTCGCTTCCACTATGGACTTTGAAACAGTTCCAACTTCGTCATTTGATACCGGTTCCCATCCGCGTCGTGGTTGCACTTATAAACATCCATATTTTGAAAATGTTAGATCATGTTTCACAAATTGGTAATAGTCATGGAACCTTTCCGTAGGGTTTCTGTTGTTGAACGCTTTACTGTTATTTTCGTAATAAAACTTTACGAGCAACGAACGATGACGTAAACACAACATTGCGCATAGTAAAGTTCAAAGCACCGTCAAGCAGGTCACATTGAGGCTTACATCCCTGTATCTGATGAAGTTTGTTATTTGTCACTGGGCGGCTGTCAGTGCAGACTCGCCAGTTTTCCCCCTGGTGGCGAAATTCGGAAATAAAAAGGTTTTTTTTTGGCGAAATCGTAATCCCATTGTCTGATAGTATATAAACTAAATTTGGCCCAACAGTTTTTTGCCTATCGCGCTCCAAACATTTCCTGTTTAATTACAGACAACCGGTACATAGTATCAACAACCCAAAAATGAAGAAGTCAGCAATTCAATTCTAAAAGCATTCTAAAATCTACAGCAGCGGTTCCCAACCTGGGGTACGCGGAAGGACGTTCGTTAATATGCGAATAAAAAAATTATATTGGTCGAAAATTTGGCGGAATATGCAGACAGTGTAAGACAGGAGACAAGGTAAAAGTTGTCAAATTAATTCAAGGCAACTCTGACGGATTGTTCGAATTTTTCAGTTATTTGACCTTGAGAAAAGTACGCCCTATCCCTCCCTAAGTAGTATTTGAAGACAATCTTAAATATTTACTCATTATTTGTTCACATTATTATTCCATTGTTTTGAAATTCCATTACTGACACATTTATTTCCAGTTGCAACATAAAAAATTGAAATAACAGCAACTACATTAATTACAAACATCTTGCTAATATATAGGTTACAAATTATGAAAATGGTCTATCAAGGGTTATGTAAGTAAAACGAACTGTTCCCAACCTTATCTACAGTATTCCTACTTACCACGAGAAAGAAATAAAAATAAAACCACGATAATAGTTATGAAAAATACTGTTGGGAAGATATACAGTATAACACAGAAAAAAAAGTACCATCTTCCGCTAATTGTATAGGTATATGATTCCCGATATTCATATCCTGCATCACTATCAATATAGAATAAATCCAAATATTGCTACTCACCGTTATTATGAAATACACACCCACCGCAAATATAATGAAACTCATTAGAAAAAATGTCGATGGGATGATACAAATTAAAGCATAAATTAAAGAAATCTGCCATATTCCTCCTGTTCTGTAAGTGTATGATTCCCTATATCCATAGTCTGCATCACTACGATATAGAATAAATTCAAAAATGAAATTTAAGACATAGTTTTCACTATAAAATGTTAAGAATAGATAATCAGAAACTTAATATTACATAACTTACTATCAAAAAATCATTAAAACTGTTAAATTGCATTCAAAATTACTGCTTTGAATAACATCTTATCGTTTCCTCATACTCTGATAATGTTTGCTATTCCACTAGGCTAAGTTTACCGTTCCTACAAAATACAATTTAGCTTCTCTCTACGACATGTGGAAACTAGTTCAACACATATTACATGTAAAAAGTCAAAACCAGAAACTTTAGACAAAATCAGATAACGTTGCTCTACAAACAGCAGTGTTTTTGATGATTGGATCTTTAGAAGAAGGCAACTAAAATTGGAGCTGTTGTTTTACAGACAAAATCTTTCTATTATCAAACCTTACACACTTTGTCACAAATTTCAAATGATTTTCTCCATAATGTTAATGTAAATGACAATTCAAGTCGAGTTTTTAGTCTAAGATAAATAATAGTTTCTTCAATTTAAGAAATAATTTTCTGATTCTCATTAAACTGAAAATTCCTAATTTACCCTTAAACTAATACCGGTATTTTCTTTAATTAAATGTAGTAGAAACTCCAAACTTATTCCTATATTTTCGTAAAATCCAAAATATAAAGCTGTAACTATGTTGTAAAGTATTGTATTATATCCTGTTAGTTGAAGAAGATCGGAAACGTCTTTAGCCAATCGAAATATTGTATTAGATAAATATGTTTATATTCATATAAAATGAAAAGGATTAATGCACAATATAAATGACACATTAGAAAACTTAAACTTTAATAGGTTTTACCAGCGTGAGACTGAATTTACTTGGATTAATGCTTTCAAAAATTGTCTGAAATAAACATTAAAGAATCCTAATATACTAATAAAAAATTTAAAAGTTTGAGACCCAGTGTTTTTACGGTGATCGCAGCACACATTAGCACCTGTGTCGCACTCGAGATGTCAGCTGGAACTATCTACAATGGTTTGCTGGGAACTGGACTACGATCACGGGTGGCGTTTACCAGACTTCTCCTTACGACTCGCCACCGTGCATGCAGCCTCCAGTGGTATGGCGAAAGAAGTACCTAGAATGATGAATGGCACAGCGTTGTGTTTAGTCATGAGAGCAGGTTATGCCTCGGCGCCAATGATAGCGGTATCCGGTACATGCCACAGTTTACATGGCAGCGATACACAAGACCGACTCCTGGTTCATGGTGTGGGGAGCCATAGCCTACAATGACCGTTTACCCCTGGTTGTCGTACATTAAGCAATGCCGCGTACGTCCAGACCAATGATCCAACCGTTTTATTCTCATTCCTGCATCCAGCAGTACAATGCCGGTCCACTTACCACTCATGGAACCCAACGAACTCTCCAAAACGTTCCTCAAATCCCCTGGTCACCACGCCTGTCCCATTGAGAATGTGTGGGAGTGGATTTGACGGTGTCTGATCCAGTCTGAAGCACCGGTGAAAAACCTTCACTAAGTGCGCCACCAGGTTGAATATGCTTAGACCTCATTCCTTAGGATGACATTCGGCATCTCTACGATCGTCTCCTTGCGAGAGTTAACGCCCTTATTGCTGCTGGAGAACGGTACACAGGGTACTGACGTGGTGTTTTGACACACACTGTACCATCTGTACAAACGCGTATTATCCCATGCTAATGATCATGTATAGTCTACTATCTGTTTTCAGTGTACGACCAGTGTATATGGTTTCGGAGTTGGTGATATTTTTAACCCTTAACTGTAGTCGTGAAAATGAATAAGGCTTCTATAGTCGTGGGTCCATTGGATCCGTGGATTTTTAAATTGGTAATAAAAACGAAAGTATGGTATATTTTAAAAGTGTATTTTTTAATTACTATTTATACATTAATAAACGTAATAATTAACTTAATCATCTACGGAAACATAGATTTTCATCTGTAATTTGCTCTTATATACATATCAGTCGCAATTCAATAAATCTGAAAACATGTCAACAAAAACAAAAAGAAAAAAAATATTAAATCAGTCTAAAAAAAATAAAGTTTTGTTTCTTCTTCAACTTAAAAGTACGTAAATTAACAGCATAAAACAAAAAAATATACATTTATTTATAAAAAAAAACTGACACTGGTCGTAGTGAGCCAAATTACACATAAGAATTGCATACTTGTTTTTGAACAATTTAAGCAAATAGGTAGCTTACACTTAGCACACAAATGTACAGTCTTTGATCTTTTGCCGGGTGGACAGAATGAGCATCTCCTTCATTTATTTATTTGTAATTTTAGGTTTTTTTCATTTTCTGGTTCGTAAAAAAAATTACGTATCTGCAGTTGTGGGTCCATGGGACCCACGCGTATACTGTTTTTAACCTTTGGAACAGCGAACGAAACATGTCCTTCCCGCTACACGTGCTTGGGCCGAATGTCGAAAGGTACCTGAGAGCAGGTGGAGCAACGGCACCTGCGGAGACTCCAACACGCATTTGAAAATTGAATGTGGGTCCATTGGACCCACGACTACAGTTAAGGGTTAATCGTTTTCGGAGTTGGTGCCGCCAATTATTATGAAGGGAATCTCCAACATCCCACGAGATCTTGAATTACAATCAACAACAACGATTTCGAAGAGCCACGAAGATTGCCGAATGGATTTTTCAAAATCACTTAAAAATTATAAATAGTAACGATTCAGATCTTACCTTTATATCTTCAAACGGTAGAAGCTGGATCGATTTAGCAATTGTTAAGGCTTCAATTCTTTGTGAATTGAATGAGCACATGTATAAACCATCAACAGAAGTGAAGGCCACCAACTCCGAAACCATACACACTGGTCGTACACTGAAAACAGATCGTACACAGTATATGATTATGCGCACGGGATAATACGCATATGTACAGATGGTACAGTGTGTGTCAAAAGACCATGTCAGTATCCTGTTAACCCTTCTCCAGCAGCAATCAGTGCCCCAACTCTCGCAAGGAGACGATCGTAGAGATGCCGAATGTTATCCTAAGGAATGAGATCCAAGCATCTTCAACCTGTGGCGCCCATAGTGAAGGTTTTTCACAAAGTCCAGTTTCCAGCAAACGATTGCAGATGGTCCCAGCTGACACCCCGATTGCGACACAGGTGCTAGTATGTGCTGCGATCGCCGTAAAAACACTGGGTCTCAAACTTTTAAATTTCTTATTAGTAAATTCGGATTTTTGAATTGTTATTTCAGACAATTTTTGAAAACATCTCACAGCTAATCAAAGTAAATTCAGTCTCTCGCTGGTAAAACCTGTTAAAATTTTAGTTTTCTAATGTATCATTTATATTGTACATTAATCCTTTTCCTTTTATATGAACGTAAACATATTTATCTTTGAATACAATATTTCGATTGGCTAAAGACGTTTCTTCAACTAACAGGATATAATACAATACTTAATAACATAGTACCAGGTTTATATTTTGGATTTTACGAAAAGATAGGAATAAGTTTGAAGTTTCTACTAATTAAAGAAAATGTTAGTTTAAGAAAATTTAAGAAAATAATATATATTAAGGAACAAACAAACCTTATGAATAGGTGACTTCTCTTTGTAAATGTTAACAATATTAAATAGATATGTCAAGTTGCACAAGTTGTTGGTTTTCTAACACCAGATGGATTGGCGCCATTAAACAAGGGTTGAACGATAAACACATGTTACAACTAAGAATTCTTAGATTACAAGAAAGGTACGTGACTTCTGACTATCAACCAATAACATACTTAATCAGGCCTATTCAGTAAGCATCTCGTTACATACCGATCGGTTAACCGATCTTAACGATAATTCTGATTCTGAAACGCCGTAATGAGCTCATGGCATCCTTAAACATACAGTAATTAAACGCCTGGTAAAACAAATGTTTCATTACATTTGTATGTTAAAACAAAATGTGACAACCTTTCATTACAATTTATTACGGTTGTAAACAAACCATTTGATGTTACGTCTGTATGTTGCCTTCCGTAGCATAAGGCAGAGAAACATGCAGAGAGAATTGAGGAATAACAATGATCTTTTTTCATTGCCGATTTGGGAAATTTCAGGAACTCTTTAAGATTTCACAAAGTTGTTGCCCTATAACTATTAGGCAGAATCGCGCCTCACCTTCAACCTTCCATGCGCAACACTGCTGTACCTGCAGTTGGGCAAATAAGTTGAAGCAATGATTGTATTAGTCGTATCAATGTACGTTACAGCCTAATTCATGTTCATTTCGTGTAAGAAACATATGAATGAGGCAAAAATTTTTTTATGAATGTAATTAATACAAATTTTAATAAATTTCTACAAGTCATGACAGCCCTGCGTTTTCCAGCCCTTAACATCTTTCTGTGGTTCACTTTCACGAAAATTACGTGGTTGTTCAGGAAATCGACATATGCTTTGTACTGCTCTGCACTAGTTTTCACACATTGTTTACGTTGCTGCTTCAAGGCGATGGCGTAGTACACAATGGCGTTATTTCAGCGCTTGCGCAATACGTAAATATCAGACATTACGAGCGTGGAAATCAAACAAATGACGGTAACTTTACTTTGAAGTTAGGGAGTAGTCAGACCTGGTGCTAACACATGTAAACCGCAAATGGAACTTTACCGAGGCAACTAACAGTATACCAAATCTTACCGATATCGTTATGACACTCGTTGTGATTCTGAACGGCTCGCGTAACGAGTCAGCATATCGAGGAGTTACAGAATAGACCTGAATGTCTGTGTCCGTGAGAAATAGATAACCAAACAAACACCATAAATTTTTTTGCGAAATTATTAGACCACACTAGGTTAAAACTGATTCAAATTTAAAATAAACTTAAATACAATTAAAATCAAACTAGTTAACTTGTTACCAGTTCTTCTGATAAACTAATTAGCATCTACACAAGCTTTTTCATTAGTTTATCAACGGATGATTCACCATAAAAGGACGCTACGTTGTTAGAAAAAATTATTCAATGATGATGCTTCGATAACGAAGCGAAACAAGTTTGATTTTAATTGTATATAACTTTATTTTTAAATTTTAATTAGTTTTAATCTAGTGTGTTGGCTGTAATAATTTTGCAAAAAAACCATAAGTACACGCGTAAACCAATTTATTATACACTTATTATTTCTATTTCTTTTCATACTCATAGTTAAGGTTTTTTGCTGCCAGCAGAATTGCTGGTATATAAATTAATAATTTTGCTCCGAATTTGCTTTGCTTTTTTATCTTACTTTCCATTAGAAAAGTAAGGGTCATCAAATCAACCATTCTTGTGTGTATGTATATGTGTGTGTGTGTGTGGAAGCCTCTGAATAATTTTTGAATCTCTGGACTAATTATCTTCAAACAATCTTGAAATATGGTTGAACCACTTTTTCTTATACTGAAACTGTTAACTTGATGACTATGTATTCTGAGTAAAAGCTAAAAAACAAAATAAAATTACAGGATTTCGGTATTTATAGATATATATGAGTGAATCATGCTCCAAATCTTGCTGATGACTAAACTGGAAAGTATTTAAGAACTGAGGAAAAAATGCTTGGTATTTGCTAAGGGACAATTCTACACTCACTTCCAAAATTAAGGCACGGAGCGTTAAAATGCGAAAAAATGGACAAGTACTTCTTTGATTGACATGAAATGCTGCAAGTAAGTACCTCTACGTTTATTCATATGAATTACATATAGAGATAAACAAAATATTGAATTTTCGTAAATTATAAGATGACGTCAGATTTGCGTCATTAAAAAAATTATGTTTAAATTCAAAACAAACAATAAAAACCAACAATAATAAGGTGTGTGAGCACCCCTATCTGCATACAAAGTTTACAGCGTGTGATCATGCTTGTTACGAGGTGATCAACCACCGCAGACTCCAGTAATCGCCATTCCTCCTGCAGGGCTGTTTCTAAAGTTCTGAGAGTGGCTGGAGGTGGGAAACGTCGACATACAGCACGGCCGGCGAGTAAGCTGGCCACTCCATACGTGCAATCCCCTCACTCTCCAGAAATTTGTCAACGATGGTAGCTCTATGGGGACGCGCATTATCGTCCATTAAAACGAAAGAAGGACCAACTGCTGCAGCGTTCAGTTTCACAATGGGGTTAGGACTTCATCTCGATACCGTGCAGCCGTCACAGATTCTCGCCTGTAGATGTGCAGGTAGGTGCGATATCCCAATGAAATCCCTGCCCAGACCATGATGCTTCCACCGTGGAATGCGTGATGTTCGGTGATGTTCTGGGGCCGATTGCGTGTGCCTTGTTCCCTCCAACCCTTACACGCTGATCATCGGGTTGTAGGGAAAATGTGGACTCATCCGTGAAAGTTACCCCAATCAGATATAGTCCAATTCACATGCTGGCGGAAGCACTGTAATCGTGCCCCTCTGGATGGGACGGATAAAGGAACACAAAATCGTGGTACCCGGGCATAAGACCATTCATGTGTATCCTTCGACGAACAGTAGTGGCAGATATCGTCTTACCAATGGCCGCTACAACTACACGCTACAACACGTGTGGAGGTCGATCTTTGATTCAGCTTGGCTACAACAGCAATATATCGATCTTCCGCGGGGGTCGTAACCATTGGACAACCGGCTACAGGTCTTCGGACAACTGTTTGGCTGGTTTGGAATTGTTTCCATAATCATGAAATGACGGAATGATGAACGCCGATGAAACGAGCAACATCTGTTATAGACTGTTCTGCTTCAATGCGTCCGACAGAGCTCAGAATCTTCCATTCGTCTTCTGGAAGCCATAGAAATATGTCTAGCTTGAAAACAAATCGTACGAACATTCTAAACAACTTTCATCAGCACTTACATGCAACTCCTGTAACCCTTCACAATGCCGGGTTTTGCATTGTGAACCCAATACGACTGCTTGTTTTGCATACCGTATTTCTCGACGCGAAACCTTGATTGGCTGTTACCTATGAAATTTGCGTACTTCCTTCTATCTTTGCAGCAAATTTCAGCTTCTTTCAGATCTCTTACGAAAATTAACATTTTCCCTCTCCGTGCTTAACATTTGTAAATCAGTGTATTATAAAGAAGAGTGGATATATGCAGATGCACAGCTAAATTAGAGAAAAAATGAGAAAAAAAAATCCACTTTGGAATACCAATTTCAAAATGCATTTGATAGTAGGTGGGTTAGAATATTCAAGAATAGTATGTAAAAATAAGTAGTGGAATTTTTGTGAATGACAATGAGAAAATGCAGAATGAGTTTGCCAATTAAGTTTAAGGGATAACAAGAGACTGTAGGAGAAACATGATTGAGTGAAAAACAGAGTTGAAAAAATGTTGTTCAAGCATTCTGATGTGACATGAATGTTTGAGCAAATCATATTTCTGAGAATAATTCAAAATGTTTTCAGTATCAAGATCCAGTTAAGATTAGTGTTTAAAAAAGCAGTGAAGGACATAGCTAAAATTAGTTGTAAAGAGATTTTCTACATCATCTGGTTGCTGAAGAATGGTTAAAGTGAAGGGATAGATTGTGTTGACAATATGCTAGGAACAATGTCAATTTTTGTGTTACCGGTGTTACCTGTGGTAGGAAAGTGGTACAAATTAGTGGACCAACGTAAAGTTTGTCCACCAAGAGTTGAGACTTAGCCACGCCTCTTCAAACTAAGAATACATTTCACAATAGGGGTGAGGGTTGTAAAAGAAAAATTTGGGAAAAAAAAAAGAAGATTAGGAAATTTTTTTTAAATATTTACTATTAAAGAAAAAATTATTTATAAAATTATTATGAATAACATTTATATTGTCAATATGGGAAAAAAAATCAAAATAATAAAAAAATAACTAGATACAATTGGTTAAAAATCTTTCAAATCAATAAAATCAATAATTTGGTCTAAGATTGGAAAACTATATAAAATATAAATTATTCACTCGAATTAATTGGGAAAAATATAATTCTGAAGCACTAAAATGTTAGAACTTTATTAATCGCTGACGTAGTTGATGAAAATATTACTCTAAATTTTTAACTTTTGTTAAGTTTCTTTTCTTTTGTATTAGATAATTAACTACAAGTTCATAGTTAATAATTATATATTAATCTATCAGCAACTACATTATATGTGCTGAGGAACTTTACGGGATTGTTTTTAAACAAGTTTTTTTTTTTTTTTTTTGATTGATGATTACATTTATTTCTGGCAAAAAGTCAAGAATTAGTGTTTGTAATTTCGTTAAAAACAGTTACGATCTTTCATTATTAAAAATTTAAATCATCACCTGCAATTTTGTTGATTATTCTAACAACTTTATTTTGGTGTTTTGATTGACTGTTATTATTACAAACAATATTATATTATTTGTTTTGTTTTCATTTCCATTATATCAAAACTTGCATTGTAATTCATGCAGTTATTATTATTATTATTGTCAATCTAATTCTATTTTTAATTTTTTAGTACAAGTGCCAATGTTCTTAATTTGGATATTTGTAAATGTTCTGAGGAACTTTACGGGATTGTTTTTAAACAAGTTTTGCTTTTTTTTTTAACTGCCAGCAGTTAATTGTTAAATAAAACATTATTACCATGAAGTGTATATATTTGTTACTTACATTAATGAATATAATTTATATATAATTTCGATTTTTCATAATTTAAAGAAATAAGAAACAGTATAAATTCAACAGTTCTTAAACAGCAAATCAGTTTTATACATCATTACAGTTAAAATATAACACAGTTATTATTATATGTAAGAAAAATAGAATATAATATCGTATTTTATATCATCAATTCCTCTGTTATAACCAAGAAACAAAATCTGTGCATTTCCCCTGAAAATGGAAAACTATCACACTGACCCCTCAAATGACTTGTGGGATTCGTCGCCTACCACGTGACATAGGCGTGGCTAAGTCTCAACTCTTGGTGGACAAACTTTACAGATCTTCCTCTACGAGCTCAATCATGGAGTATTCCTATTGAATCCGGTAGCAAATGATTTTTCTAACAAGTAAACCTTCTTTCCTTTGATACCGGTTTTCCGGAAACCCATTTATTTTCTGAAAGCTTATGTCACAAGTAGTAAAAATTGTGAAATCTTAGGAACAGAGGGACAAGCGTTTAGGAGCTATAGGTCTCACAAAGTATCAGTAAAGTATATAAAGATGGACATATTCCGGTTGATTAAGGAATGCTTTTTATAAGGTCGGATACTTGGACGATGAATCTGGAATGTGGATTGCGCCAATGGATTACTGCTTCAATTCATTGAAAATTCATTGATTGTCTCTTGTAATAAATTTTGTTTGAAGTCAAAAACAAGTCAGATTTTCAACATCCCAACGTATATCTGGGGGCACGGCAGTGCCCCCGCCAAGACGAGCCGAAGGCAGGTAGGGCACTACGTACCTTTACTGGAAGTGTTTCGTCGTATTTTCGAACCCTCATAGCTTCGGCCTAGATAATACTAGAGAGCTCAAATTTTCAGGATATGATGCAGTAAGCAGACTAATGAAATACGCTAAGTTTCATTTATTTAGCTTTTATACTTTGGATTTTATTAATACCTAAAATACGTCGATTCCGTCACTGACTGACTGACTGACTGACTGACTGACTGACTCATCATCATCAAAACCTCTAGGGTACTTCCTGAAGTCCTAGAAAGCTGAAATTTGGTATGCAGGTTAGGATTAGCACACAAACAACAAAACAATTAAGAAATCCGTAACTTTCACATTCCAACCCCTCATAAAGGGGGGGTCTGGTTATGTATTATCGAGCCCTCATAGCTTCGGCCTGGATAATACTAGAGAGATCAAATTTTCAGGATAAGATGCAGTTACCATACTAATGAAATACGCTAAGTTTCATTTATCTAACTTTTATACTTTGGATTTCATTAAGATCTGAAATACGTCGTACCCTCAATGCTTCGGCCTAATTAATACTGTGTAAAAATGTGATTTCTTCCAAAGTGCAAACAGCTTGTATATGCAAGTTGACCAATAGAAAAAGTAGGGTATTGAAAAAAAATCCATTTTCTAAATAATCTTAAAACTAAATTTAGTTGTAATAGATAATCAAAACATTTCATGTAAAATAAGTTGCCAAGACTCACATGATCATAACGCTTTCACTGTTAAAAAGTTATCAGATCTCATCCTACAAAAAGAAATGAAATCCCACCCAAAACACTTCGTGTAAAATAAGTTGCCAAGACTCACATGTCATAATGCTTTCACTGTTAAAAAGATATGAGATCTCATGTAGAGCCAAGCCCCTAACTCTACGAGGCCTAACTCTACAAGCCATAACTCTAAAAACCCTATATCTTGGTCAAAAAGTATGGCTTGGCCGTTTCATGGAACTATTTCATCTCACCCAAAACATTTCATGTAAAATTCATTGCCAAGATGCTCATAACGCTTTCACTTTTACAAAGTTATCAGATTTCATATAGTGCCAAGCCCCTCACTATACATGCCTAACCTAAAAACCCTACTATCTTGGTCAAAAAGTGTGCCTTGGCATACTCC
>JAFIDM010010028.1:7908644-7928280 GCA_023159025.1 Thereuonema tuberculata | reverse complement strand
TCCTTTTCATTTTATATGAATATAAACATATTTATCTAATACAATATTTCGATTGGCTAAAGACGTTTCCGATCTTCTTCAACTAACAGGATATAATACAATACTTAATAATATAGTACCAGGTTTTTATTTTGGATTTTACGAAAATATAGGAATAAGTTCGGAGTTTCTACTACATTTAATTAAAAAAATGTTGGTTTCAGAAAATTTAAGAAAATAATATACATTAAGGTACAAACAAACATTATGAAAAGGTTACTTCTCTTTGTAAATGTTAACAATATTAAATAGAAATAAGTCAAGTTGCACAAGTTGTTGGTTTTCTAACACCAGGTGGATTGGTGCTACCAGCGAAAGATCATCATGGAGGTGCAGTTACGGCATAACGAGAAAATGAACGCTGCTTTCTGATGGTATATATGTAAGGGAAGAAGAGCATGAAATGAGTTAAAAAATTGAATTGTGTTCCTCGAAAGTGACAAAAAAATAAATAAAAGAATAAGAGAGTTAAGAGTTAGGACATGAACAAAATAATGAATACCCAATCGTAGGCCGAACCTACCTCCACAATGACGTTGAGAATACTATAGGAAAACAAACAGTGAAATTATTTCGAATGTTTTGGTTGGATTTATCATCAGATGTGAAATATACCTATATGAAACCTATGTAGTCTCGACGACATAGTATAAGCCTACTGTAAGTGGCTACCTAGTGACGAAAGATATAAGGCCTACGGGGTTCAAAACTTGATTTCAAGGCGCCCCATTTTGAAAATATGTGTAACGGAATAAAATGAAACGTACAGTAACTAAGCGCCTGGTAAAACAAATGTTTCATTACATTTGTATGCTAAAACAAAATGTTACAACCTTTCATTACAATTTGTTACGGTTGTAAACAAACCATTTGATGTTACGTCTGTATGTTGCCTTTCGTAGCATAAGGCAGAGAAACATGCAGAGGGAATTGAGGAATAACAGTGATCACTTTTCAATGCCGATTAGGAAATTTCAGGAACTCTTTAAGATTTCCTAAATAAGTTGCCCTGGAACTCTTAAGCAGAATCATGCCTCTCCTTCAACCCTCCATGCGGAACACTGCTGTACCTGCAGTTGGGCAAATAAGTTGAAGCAATGATTGTATTAGTCGTATCAATGTACGTTACAGCCTAATTTATGTTCATTTCCTGTAAGAATGTATGACTGAGGCAAAAATTATGTTATCAATGTAATTAATACAAATTTGAATAAATTTCTACAGGTCCTGACAGCCCTGCATTTTCCAGCCCTTAACATCTTTCTGTGGTTCATTTTCACGAAAATTTCGTGGTTGTTTAGGAAATCGACATATATTTTGTACTGCTCTGCGCTAGTTTTCACAGATCGTTTACGTTCCTGCTTCAAGGCGATGGCATGGTACACAATGGCGTTATTTCAGCACACGTAAATATCACACATTACGAGCTTAAAGCGTGGAAATCAAACAAATGACGGTAACTTGCCTTTGAAGTTAGCAAGTAGTCAGTCCTGGTGCTAATGATACATGTAAATCGGAAATGGAACTCTACCGAGGCAAGTTACAGTATACCAAATCTTACCGATATCGTTATGACACTCGTTGTGATATCAGTCAGGATATCGAGGAGTTACAGAATAGGCTTGAATGTCTGTGTCCGTGAGAAATAGATAACCAAACAAACACCATAAATTGTTTTGCAAAATTATTAGAGCAAACACACTAGGTTAAAACTAATTAAAATTTAAAAGAAACTTATACACAATTAAAATCAAACTAGTTAAACTTGTTACCAGTTCTTCTAATAAACTAATGAGCATCTACACGACAAGCTTTTTCATTAGTTTATCAGCGGGATATTCACCCACAAAAGGACGCTACGTTGATAGAAAAACTTATTCACTGATGATGCTTCGATAACGAAGCAAAACAAATTTGATTTTTGAAGCCATTATTCGTTGAACAAATAGTAAGTAATTTTTAAAAGCTTCAAATGTCAATTAAACTTCATATACGAATAATGGAAGAAATTATAATTAATTTAAATATCTGTGACGCACTGGAAATCGCTAATAATAAAGAGCGAACCCGCCTCGTTTGAAAACAGAGTGTCACGGGAAGCGGTATCCCATGAAGCCTCGATAAGAGAAGAAGCGAAGACGTCACGATGACACACCGCCGAAGTGAACCTGTGGCGAAGATATGAAGAACGCCTGCGCAGAAGAGAAGCAAGTCAGATGTCTATTTGCGAAGCAGCGGAGAATTCAACACGAAGAAAGTAGCGAAAAGAAGCTAAGAAAAGATTATGAAGAAGCCGATAATTTTTCAAGATGAAGAATGTGGTATTTTGGATTATTCAGAGAAACCTCCGCATTGAAGCTATAAATTCATACCAAAGGAAACTATTCTACGAGTTGTGGGAACGAAGCGATAAGCCCCGAATTCGACTCAAAGGATACGATCAACGCAGCGTCAATTCAATGAAAGCATACAAGGAACAGCTAGTAAAATTTGAAGTGAATTATTCAAAATGAATAGCCATTAACAAGTTAAATCTTAAAGAGAATTAAAACGCCGTAAGGAAGAAGAATATAGCATAAAATTAAAGGAACAAAATTAAGAAAGACTATTAATTTGAAACGTTGCAAGAAAATTTATTGTTCGTTGTGTTACAATAATAATTTAAGGAATTAGAAGAATTAAAGGAACAATTAGAATTAGTGCTGCGAACAGATATTAACTGAATAATTATTATTTAGTTTACGTTTGCTTTATTGAAGTGAAAATCAGTAGTGCTTATATTAATACTTAGATATTTAGTATCAGTGATATAGTGATATTGGTGATATAGTGGAGTTAATATATTATTATCGGAAGTTGTTTATTTCAGCAAACCTAGCGTTTGAAGAGAACATTGTGTATCAACTCGAACTCCCGAGTGAAAAGGTGATTCAGCCATATTGTTGTTTCCAAGTGTTCAAGCCAGACGAAAATTGAGGCAGATGAATTACACCGGACATTTGAACATTGTATGATAACTACTAATTGTGAAATATATACTCAGGAAGACTTACCTGAGTTAAGAGACTTACCTTTATGTTATTAACCCTATTCTCAGGTTGATCTTATCAACCTATTGTACATAAGTATTGTAAATAAAAAAAAATTAGTTCACTTTCAGTTCACTACCCATTTAATTTTAATTGTATGTAACTTTATTTTTAAATTTCAATTAGTTTTAACTTAGTGTGTTGGCTGTAATAATTTTGCAAAAAAACAATAAGTACACACTCAAACCAATTTATTAAACACTGTTAATATTATTTCTATTTCTTTTTATACTCATAGTTAAAGTTTTTTGCTGCCAGCAGAATTGCTGGTATATAAATTAATAATTTTTCTCCGAAATCGCTTTGCTTTTTTATCCTACTTTCCATTAGAAAAGTGAGGGTCATCAAATCAACCACTCTGTGTGTAAGTATATTTGTGTATGTGTGTGGAAGCCTCTGAATAATTTTTGAATCTCTGGATTAATCATCTTCAAACAATCTTGAAATATGGTTGAACCACTATTTCTTAGAATGAAACTGTTAACTTGATGACGATGCATTCTGAGTAAAAGTTTTAAAACAAAGTAAAATTACAGGATTTCGGGATTTATAGATAGATATGAGTGAATCATGCTCCAAATCTGTTGATGACTAAACTGGAAAGTATTCAAGACCTGAGGAAAAGATGCTTGGTAGATGCTATGGGACAAATCTACACTCACTTCCAAAAGTTAGGCACGGAGCGTTAAAATGCGAAAAAATGAACATGTACTGCTTTGATTGACATGAAATGCTGCAAGTAAGTAGCTCTGTTTATTCATGAAAGAAAACAAAGAATTACACACAGAGATAAACAAAATATTGAATTTTCATAAATTATAAGATGACGTCAGATTTGCGTCATTAACAAAATGATGTTTAAATTCAAAACAAACAATAGAAACCAACATTAATAAGGTATGTGAGCACCCCTATCTGCATATAAAGTTTACAGCGTGTGGTCATGCTTGTTACGAGGTGATCAACCACCGCAGACTCCAGTAATCGCCATTCCTCCTGTAGGGCAGTTTCTAAAGCTCTGAGAGTGGCTGGAGGTGGAAAACGTCGACATATAGCACGGCCGAGGGCATCCCAAAGATTTTCAATTGGATTAAGGTCCGGCGAGTAAGCTGGCCACTCCATACCTGCAATCCCGTCACTCTCCAGAAAGTCGTCAACGATGGTAGCTCTATGGGGACGCGCATTATCGTCCATTAAAACGAAAGGACAAACTGCTGCAGCGTGCAGTTTCACAATGGGGTTAGGACTTCATCTCGATACCGTGCAGCCGTCACAGAACCTCGCCTGTAGATGTGCAGGTAGGTGCGATATCCCAATGAAATCCCTGCCCAGACCGTGATGCTTCCACCGCGGAATGCGTGATGTTCGGTGATGTTCTGGGGCCGATTGCGTGTGCCTTGTTCCCTCCAACCACTACACGCTTATCACCGGGTTGTAGGGCCAAGGTGGACTCATCTGGGAACATAACGTTACCCCAGTCAGACATAGTCCAATTCACATGTTGGCGGAACCACTGTAATCGTGCCCCTCTGGATTGGACGGATAAAGGAACACAAACTCGTGGTACCCGGGCGTAAGACCATTGTGTATGCTTCGACGAACAGTAGTGGCAAATATCGTTTTACCAATGGCCGCTGCAATATAGATCTCACACGACCTCCGTGTGGAGGTCAATCTGATTCCGATTGGCTACGACAGCAATATATCGAACTTCCGCGGGGGTCGTAACCCTTGGACGACTGGCTACAGGTCTTCGGACAACTGTTTGGCTGGTTTGGAATTGTTTCCATAATCGTGAAATGACGGAATGATGAACGCCGAAGAAACGAGCAACATCTGTTGTAGACTGTCCTGCAAATTTCAGCTTCTTTCAGATCGGAAATTAACATTTTCCCTCTCCGTGCTTAACTTTTGAAAATGAGTAGATATATGCTGATGCACAGCTAAATTAGAGAAAGAATGAGAAGAGAAACCCTTTCACTGAGCTGGGTTATGTTCGGCTGGATCGGACTGAAGAGGGTGTTGAAACCCGAAACAGTTACTTTATCCGATTCCCAACAAAATATCTAAAATAAACTCAGTGATTTTTTTTTTGTTGTTGTTTAGTTATTGTGCGATTTTCTATTGTTTTCTTTGAAGTTTAACTTGGTCCGCACGTTAATTTTGATTTTAAAAAAATCTACTTTGGAATCTGGGGGCACGGCGCCCCCACCAAGACGAGCTGAAGGCAGGAAGGCACTACGTACCTTTTCTGGAAGCGTTTCGTCGTATTTTCGAACCCTCATAGCTTCGGCCTGGATAATACTAGAGAGCTCAAATTTTCAGGATAAGATGCAGTTAGCGGACTAATGAAATACACTAAGTTTCATTTATTTACCTTTAATACTTTGAATTTTATTAATACCTAAAAAACGTCGATTCCGTCACTGATTGACTGACTGACTGACTGACTGACTCATGATCATCAAAACCTCAAGGGTACTTCCTGACGTCCTAGAAAGCTGAAATTTTGTATGCAGGCTAGGATTAGCACACAAACAACAAAAAAATTAAGAAATCCGTAAATTTCACCCTGCAACCCCTCATAAAGGGGGGGTCTGGTTATGTATTATCGAACCCTCATAGCTTCGGCCTGGATAATACTAGAAAGCTCAAATTTTCAGGATGAGATGCAGTTACCATACTAATGAAATACGCTAAGTTTTATTTACCTAGCTTTTAAACTTTGGATTTTATTAATACCTAAAATACGTCGATTCTGTCACTGATTGATTGACTGACTGACTGACTGACTCATGATCATCAAAACCTCTAGGGTACTTCATGAAGTCCTAGAAAGCTGAAATTTTGTATGCAGGCTAGGATTAGCACACAAACAACAAAAAAATTAAGAAATCCGTAACTTTCACCCTGCAACCCCTCATAAAGGGGGAATCTGGTTATGTATTATCGAACCCTCATAGCTTCGGCCTGGATAATACTAGAGAGCTCAAATTTTCAGGATAAAATGCAGTTACCATACTAATGAAATACGCTAAGTTTCATTTATCTAGCTTTTATACTTTGGATTTTTATTAAGATCGGAAATACGTCGTACCCTCAATGCTTCGGCCTAAATAATACTAGAGAGCTCAAATTTTCAGAAATACGCTACGTTTCATTTATCTAGCTTATATACTTTGGATTTTATTAATATCTAAAAAACGTCGATTTCGTCCATGATTCACTGACTGACTCATTGACTCCTGATCATCAAAACCTCTAGGGTACTTCCTGAAGTCCTAGAAAGCTGATATTTGGTATGGAGGCTAAGTTTAACACACAAACAAACAATTTAAGAAATCTGTAACTTTCACCCTCCAACCCTCATAAAGGGGTTCCGGTTCTTTATTATATAATTTCTGATAGGTATATCCCACCCAAAACATTTCATGTAAAATAAGTTGCCAAGACTCACATGCTCATAAAGCTTTCAGTGTTAAAAAGATATGAGATCTCATGTACAGCCAAGCCCCTAACTCTAGAAGGAATAACTCTACAAGCCTTAACTCTAAAAACCCTATATCTTGGTCAAAAAGTATGGCTTGGCCGTTTCATGGAACTATTTCATCCCACCCAAAACATTTCATGTAAAATACGTTGCCAAGATGCTCATAACGCTTTCACTGTTAAAAAGTTATCAGATCTCATGTAGAGCCAAGCCCCTCACTCTACAAGACCTAACTCTAAAAACCCTACTACCTTGGTCAAGACGTATGCATTGGCATACTCCATATCCTTTAAACTCCATGGGATTGTCTGTGCGACAGCCACGAAACGGCCAAGCCATACTTTTTGATCAAGATATAGGGTTTTTAGAGTTAGGCCTTGTAGAGTTAGGGGCTTTGCTGTACATGAGATCTCATATCTTTTTAACACTGAAAGCGTTATGAGCATGTGAGTCTTGGCAACTTATTTTACATGAAATGTTTTGGGTGGGATACAAATTTCAAAATGCATTTGATAGTAGGTGGGTTAGAATATTCAAGAATAGTAAGTAAAAATAAGTAGTGGAATTTTTGTGAATGACAATGAGAAAATGCAGAATGAGTTTGCCAGTTAAGTATAAGGGATAACAAAGAGACTGTAGGAGAAACATGATTGAGTGAAAAAATGTTATTCAAACATTCTGATGTGACACGAAAGTTTGAGCAAATCATATTTCTGAGAATAATTCAAAATGTTTTCATTATCAAGGTCCAGTTAAGATTAGTGTTTAAATAAGCAGGGAAGGACATAGCTAGAGATTTTCTACATTATCTGGTTGATGAAGAATGGTTTAAGTGAAGGGCTAGATTGTGTTGACAATATACTTGGAACAATGTGAATTTTTATGTTACTGGTGTTACCTGTGGTAGGGAAGTGGTACAAATTAGTGGACCAACGTACTGATCTTCATGTATGAGATGAATCATGGAGTATTCCTATTGAATCCGGCAGCAAATGATTTTTCTAACAAGTAAACCTTCTCTCCTTTGATACCGGTTTTCCGGAAACCCATTTTCTGAAAGCTTACGTCACAAGTAGAAAAACTGTGAAATCTTATGGCCAGAGAAACAAGCGATTAAGAGCTATAGGACCCACAAAGGATCAGTAAAGTGTATATAGATGGATATATTTCCGTTGATTAAGGAATGCTTTTTATAAGGGCGGATACTTGGATGATGAACCTGGAATGTGGATTGCTCCAATGGATTTCTGCTTCAATTCGTTGACAAATGATGTGTGCAAAGTGTGAGGCTATTTTGTAAAATGTGACCATTGTGAACTGTCTTTCTGCCCGTTTCACTTTTTATTTGATGAATTGCACATTGATTGTCTCTTCTAATAAATTTTGTTTGAAGTGAAAAACAAGTCACAGTTTCAACATCCCAACGTATATTTTTTCTTTTCAATGAGTTGTTTCTTCCTTTATATTGAGATCTCCACCTTCTTACCATATTATTAGTTCATATAAATACGTGAAACGATCATTTTAGCGACTTTTGGTTTCATATTTCCAACACTTTACTGATATTTTGTGGGTCCTACAGCTCCTAAACGCTTGTCCCTCTGCCCTAAGATTTCACAGTTTTTCTACTTGTGACATAAGCTTTCAGAAAATATATGGGTCTCCGGAAAACCGGCATCAAAGGAGAGAAGGTTAACTTATAAGATCGTACTTAAAACAACAACAGGCTAGTTCAATGATTGAGAGTAGCAATCACTAACCTAAACCACTTGTACTCAACTTTTTTCAATATTACAGATTCCGATTTATTGTTTTGTTATATTTCAAGAAATTAGAATACATTATTAACATATTAAAGCATGATTTTCGCATAATGAAATCTTGCAATGATTTTTTTATAGTTTTTTGCTGTTGTCTTGCTGATTATAATAATTACAATGAGATTACATATTATTGTTTGTATTTTGAATATAGTAATTACACATCATCTTGAAAGTAACTGTAGGTAACAATATAAACAACTTAATAGTAATATCTGTTAGTCTTATTTCTGCGAGTCACTCGATTGAAAATCTTCTTGCTTGAATTTGTAATCATTTCAAATCAGTAGAGGCTGTATTTCGAATATCTTTAAAATCACCATCTTTCATGAATTCTTCCTTCTTTCATGGATTCTTCGAATTCTTTGTCATGTTGTTTGCTTTTTTCTTCCATTCGAATATAAATCTAAGAAGTAATGAAGAACAAAGAACCATTAATAAGTCTACTTATTTACATTTTAAAAATTACTTTTAAAATAATTACAAAATATTAATGAAATCAAAAGATTTTTGCAAAACTTTCTGTTAGCCTTTAAGGGTTTTAAAAAATCATTAATGGCTTTTTTGACCCTCCAAGATACTCATCTTGGGTGTTGATTTATTTTATAAAATACGAGGAAAACCTAGTTTTAAGTCATTTACGATCAAAAGCTTCAGCTGTATAATATTATATAATAGCTTTATAATAATCAGTTTTTAGAGGATCATTGTTAGATCTACGGTCTAGCACTAACGTATGTGGTAATAACCTTGTCCAATTATAATCTAATGAATGTTTAATTCATAAATGTGAGTCCGGTAGTCCAGTGGTTTAGCATTTCTTTCGGTGGTTATTTCCACTGTTGCTTCATTATTTTTTGAAAAAAACAATTATTTTTTTTTGAAAATTAGGGAAATCATATTTGAGATATTAAATTTATTAATATAAATGGTCTGCCACGTAAATAAATAAATAAATAAATAAATAAATAAATCGAAAAAACGCAGCTTTTCAAACATAATACTGAGACAGAAAGAATAATAATGAGAGGGCGCCACCGTCGAGAACAGAGAAAGACGTGTTGAAACCGAGCTCCTGGAGTTAACCCAAGTAAGTTGTGACCATTTAATAAATAAGTGAATTTCAACAAAAGAAAGAGACTTAAGATACTAGCAAAGAAGTGAACAATTTAATAGAACAGAACAAAGAACTGTAAGAAATTAAAAAGTGCTTATCTTACCCCAGAGTGCGGAGACACGAGGGGTAAGAGAAAAATTAGGACCGCAAAAACCGAAGGTACTACAGGTACGGAACAGCGGTGGATATAAAAGGTATAATTAACAGAAAGCAAAGAAAAGATGAATGAATTTATTATACGCAGACGAAGAAGAACGGGTTCTCTAGGAGAATGAGAATCGGAAAAAGAAAGGGAGAATTCTTTGTCAAAAGAAAGGTTGCGGAAGTGGACAAGTCCGAATTACAAAAGGAAGATCCATTTAAAAGAGGAGGGGCTGTAGGAAGATCACCACAACCCAAAAGAAATAAAGAAGATTCAGAGACTAAAATAACAGAAGAAGAAAAGCAAAATTTAGTTCGGGAAGACAAAATAGAATCAATAATGAAAGAGGTACTAACAAAAGTGGATGGAATTGAAAGGGACATAAAAAGTTTCAAAGAAGAAAATAAAATGTTCAAGACACAAATAGAGGAAATGATAAGGAAATTAGAAAGAAGTGAAGAAGACAAAGAGAAAATAAAGAATGAATTGAATGAAATAAAAATAAATCAAGAGAAACAAATTATGGAACTGAAGGAGAAATTAAGAAAGCAAGAAGATAGAAATAGAAGAGGCAATTTCATTTTGGAGGGGTTGGAAGAAGAAGCTGAAGAAAATTGGAATAGAACAGAAGAAATGATAAAAGAGTTCATAAGTAAGAAATTAAAGATAGACTTAAAAATTACTAGAGCTCACCGGATAGGCAAAAAAAAAACAAAGCATACAATAGAAGAATAGTGGTAAAATGTGAGTCAGAAAAACAAAAGGAAGAAATGATATGAAATAAGAAAGACTTAAAAGGAACAGCATACAAGATTAAAGAAGACTTTTCAGAAGAAACAAGAGAAATAAGAAAAAAACTAAATGATATGGCATTCGAAGAAAGAAAAAAGGGAAATCTAGCAGTAGTGAAATATGATAATCTGATTGTAAATGGAAAATATGTGGAAACAAAAGATAAGATAAATTGGTGTGAAATATATAAGTTAAAACAGGAAGAGATAAGGAAAATTCCAAGATTTAATGCAGGAGAAGACATAAATGTTGTAAAAAATAATCAATATATAGAGTACCAAAAAACTAAATGATGAAAAAGAGAAGTATAATAACCAAGGGAAGGCAGAAAAGACATTGATAGCCACGGGGGAAAGAATGCAAAATTCGGTTTCAAATAAAATAAAAAAAAAGAGCCAAATAGAAATTGTAAAAAAAGGAGTAGAAATAGTAAATGTAATTAATCAAAGCAAGGAAAAGAAAAAAGAAGAAATAGGAAGTAAGAGAAGAAAAAATAAAAACATTAATATATTAGAAATAATAGCATGGAATGTAAATGGGATAAATGATAGTAAAAATATAGAAATTTGGGAAATAATAAAAGAATATGAAGTTATTATTTTAGTAGAAACGTGGTGTATTAATGATAAATTTGTGCAAAAATTAGGTAAGAAAGATAGTTATAATTGGTATCATAAGTTCGCAGTGAAAGAAAAAAAAAAGGAAGACCAATTGGAGGTATAAGTATTGGTTGGAAAAAGAAAAAGGAAATAGAGGATATAAATTTTACAGTATAGAGGATGGAATTATAATGGGTATAAGATATAAGAAAGAAAAGTATCAAATAGTGGCAATATATAACAAAAATATAGAAAGGCTATTAAGCAGAATAGAAAATAATATTTTCCAATCACAGATAAATAATGATAATGTTATTTTAATTGGGGATTTTTATAGTAGAATAGGGAAGCTAAATAGTGTATGTAATAACTATAATGAAACAGAAATGTACGAAAGAAACTCAAAAGATAAGATTGTGAACAAGAATGGAGAAATATTGATAAATTGGGCTAGAGAATATAATTTAGAAATTTTAAATGGAAATAAGGAAAATGACGTAGCGGGAAATTGGACATTTATAGGAGGACAAGGGTGTTCAGTAATAGACCTAATATTTGTTAATGAAAAAATGTTAAAAAAATATTTTATTTTTGAAATATTAGAGACAGAAATTTCAGACCATATGCCGATAATAATAAAAAATACAAAATCACAACTGAAAAAAGAAAAGAAATTAATAAAATAAATAAATTAGATATATATTTTAATAAAGAAAATAGGGAGGTATACAAATATGTAATAATGAATTATATGGAAAATTTAGGACAAAATGACGATGTAAACGAGATGTATAAGAATTTTAAAAATACATTAGAAAAAGAAATAACTAAAACTAAAGAAAAAGAGAACAAAACAAGTGAAGGAAACAGAAACATAAGTTTGTTTGACAACGAATGTAAGGAAAAAAAAAAAAAAGTAAAAAGTAGTCTTAGAAATTTTAGAAAATATAATGAAGATAGATTAAGATTAGAATATCTAGAAGATAAAAGAATATACAGAAATACATGTAAAGAAAAAAAATTAAGATACATTGAAGAACTAACAAACAAATTTATAGGAATAAAAACGGGAACAGAATTTTGGGAGTTAATTAAAAAATACAGAAATAGGGCGTTTTTTACAAAATATCTCGATTATATGGAAAAAGAGGAAATGGAAGAACATTTTCTTAAATTACTAGAGGGTTCCTGGACAAAAAAAAATATAAAGTGGGTAGTAGAAGAGGAAGAAATAAATGAAAGAGTAGAAACGATTAGCAGAGAAATAGAGATTAATCCCCTTGATGATCAAATAGAGAAAATTGAATTAAATTTAGTAGTAAAAAAATTAAAAAAAGACAAATCACCAGGCCCAGATGGAATTAGAAATGAATGGATAAACAAAGACCTAATGACTTAATAGAATGGATGTTAAGTTTGTACCAAAAGATATGGAAAATAGAAAAAATCCCAGAGAGCTGGAGAAATGGAAAAATAATACCTTTGTATAAAAAAGGAATTAAAAGTGAACCAAAAAAACTATAGAGGCATCACGCTACTAAATACATCCATGAAAATTTTCACAGAAATTTAAAAAAATAGATTAGAGAAGTGGTTTGAATATAATAACATAATCGTACAAAATCAGGCAGGTTTTAAAACAAATTACTCAACTCAAGATCACATATTTATTTTAAATGCTCTTATAAACTTAAAATTAATGATTAAAAGAAAAAAACTTTTTGCAATGTTTATTGACTTTAAAAATGCCTTCGACAGTGTAGATAGGAATATATTAATGAAAGTATTAGTCAAAGTAGGGATAAAAGGAAAAATGTTAAGAATGGTAAAAAATATATATGAGGATACTAGAATAAATGTTGGAAATGATAAAGGAGGGAGGGAAATATTTATTACAAAAGGGGTAAGGCAAGGTTGTAGTATGAGTCCCATTCTATTTTCAGTGCTGATAAATAATTTAGAATTAAAGTTAAGAGAAGAAGGGTGGGGAGGTATCAAAATTAAAAATGAGCGGAAATTTAGTCTTATGTATGCAGATGATTTGGTAATATTGGCAGAAACTCAAGTGGAATTTAATCGAATGATTAAAGTCTTACAAGAATTTGTAAACGAATACTGTCTAAACATTAATCTAGAGAAAACGAAAATCATTATTTTTAGAAATGGGGGAAAGAAAGCAAAATTAGAAAAATGGATGTGGAAAAATGAAGAGATCGAAGTAACAAATAAATATCAATACTTAGGAAAATGGTTCACATCACAAAATAGTAATAATGTAAATATAAAATATAGAAAAGAAAAAGGAATAGCAGCAACTTGGGAATTAATAAAATTAATCAAAAGAGCGAAAATAAATGATTGGAAAAAAATAAAATACATGTTTAACAGTATGGTTAAAAGTGTCATTTGTTATAGATGGATGGAAAATTAAAAAGGAATTAGAAAACATACAATACTTATTTATTAAGTTATATTTTAATATGGAAAAAGATACGCCAAATTATATTGTGGAAAATGAATTAGGATTACATCCATTAAGAATAGATTGTATTAAAAGGAGTATAGACTATGTAACCAAAATTGTGAAACTTAACAAAGATAGATTACCAAAGATAATTTTAGAGAACATGATAGAAAATGCACAGAAGGGAAATAAATGTAATTATATAAAAGAGATTGAAAAAATATTTAATGAAGTAGGATTAGGGTTAGAATTGGAAAAGATAATGGAGGATAAATATTGGATGGAATGTAAAACAATAATTATTAAAAAATTAATAGAAATAAATATGCAATGTAATTATAATAAAATACAAAAATCGAAATTTAACAATTACTATGGTAAACTAGAGGTTCAAATTGAAGGGGCCAGTTATTTATGTAAAAACATGATCCATTCCTATTGGAGAGAAATATGTATTAAAATTAGATGTGGTAGTATTTGGAAGGCGGGGAAATACTGGTTAACCAAAGATGAAAGAAATTGTAGATTAGGATGCAACACACTAGAGGATTGGACCCATATAATTTTTGAATGTGAAAAAATGAAAGAAGAAAGAAAGGTATTAAAAACTGAAAAAATCTCCAATAGGGGTGGATGGTGGATTACACAACTGAATCAAAACAGAATTAATATGGAATTATGTGAATATATTAAAGTATTTTTAGAGAAATTAGAAAATAAAGAATAAATAAGAGGGGAAAATAAATTTATATAGTAATATTGTTACTATTACTTATATTGTTGTTATTATTATATTATGAAAAGAATATTATTTTTGTTAAAAATCTTATTTGTAGATATCATCCATTTTGTGTGTGAAAATATTAATATAAAGGATCAAATAATATTAATTATTATTATTATTGGTATCATTCTTTACCCGAAAACAAAGGTTAGAGATAGCTTCAATGACTGGATGGAAAAGCAAAAGAATAAATTTTTACCAAATTATAATCTACATATCTTACTATTAAATATCAGATCCATTAGACTAAATTGGGATATTTTGATTTGTAAAATTTATAACTACTTGGAATGTCTTGATATTATAGCATTAACAGAAGTTAATATCACTAAAAATGAGATAGACCTTTACAAAATAAATAACTGGCATACTGTATATAACTTAAGAGAACAAAGTAAAGGGGGTGGTGTAATATTATATATCAAAGAAGATATTCAGTATAACAAAAAAAATATAATTACAGAAAACTTTGAATGTATCTGCGTAAAAATAAGCAAGCAAAACTGGGAAAACAGCTATAATCTTATTAACATATATAGACCACCAAACTTAAACAAAGTCAACTTCATAAATGAATTGGAAAATATTATAATTGATCCTCAGGATGATTGGAAAAATACAATACTTCTAGGTGACATTAATATTGATCTATTCAAAATAGAAGAATGCAAAGGTAACAAATTGTGCATAGAAACATTGTGTAATAGAGGTTTTCAAAATTGCTTATATGGTATTACAAGACATAATGAAAACTCCATGGGTGTAACTTCAACTAATATCGATCACGCTTTCATTAACATCTCAAACCAAAAATTTCAAAGCTACATTTTTAAAGAGACAATCTCGGATCACTACCTAATTCTCCTTCAGCTTACACAACTAAATAAAAAAAATAATAATAATGACAAAACATTTAGTAAAAAACAAAACTACAAAATTGTTAGTAAAGAAAAATTGGAAAATAACTTACAGAAGTTACTGGACAAAATTCAAAGTACAGAAATTACAGACGTAGATACATTATATAATGAAATATTAAAAGAATATAACAACTCAAAATTAAAAATAAAGAACAATACAAAACATAGAAAGGCTTGTGAGAATCCGAGAAAACTTACAAAAATGAAAGATAAAAGATTTCAAAAACAATGGATTACAGATGATCTAATTAAAGATATAATAGAAAGAGATAAATTATTTAAAAAATACAAAAGTAATAAAACTAACGTCTCTTATTACGAAAACTACAAAACATTCAGAAATAAATTAAACTCAAAAATCACAAGAACAAAAAATGAATACTATAATAATAAATTTAATATGAATCAAAAAAATCCCAAACAATGTTGGAACGAAATAAATCATCTATTAGGAAAACCACCCAAACAACAAAGCAATAACAACCGAGAACTTGAAAAATTCTCTGAACATATGGAAGGTCCTAACAAGCACAAAAAACTGGCAGATAAATTCTGCACGTATTTTGCCTCTATAGGGGAAACTCGTAATAATTCATGTAAAAATACTATTATTAAAAAAAAGGAAAATAATACCATAGCAAATTCAATAGCAATATGTGGTCCATCTGAAGATGAGATAATATCAATTATTAAAAAAATGGACAACAAAAAATCAGCAGGATTTGATAACATAAAAACAAAAGATATAAAAGAAAATGAAATTTTTCCCAAAGTAATTACTGAACTAATAAATTTAATAATTGCAACAAATAAATATCCAGATCAATTAAAAATTTCCAAAATCATACCTATATATAAAAATAACAGCTACCTCGAACTAGAAAATTATCGACCCATAGCAATACAATCAGCCATAAATAAAATAATAGAAAAATACTTCACAAATACAATACAAAATTTTATGAAAAAATACAATGTAATAAACAGTAATCAGTATGCCTACCAAACTTTAAAAAGCACCACAAAGTTATTAGAGAATTTCAGTGACCACATTAATGAAAAACTAAACAAAAATAATTTTATTTTACTTCTAACAATAGATCTTAGTAAAGCTTTTGACTTAATAAATCATGAATTGTTACTAAACAAAATAGAACTAATCGGTATTAGGGGATCAACCCTTCAAATAATAAAAAACTATCTCAAAAACAGAAAAATTGTTGTAAACATAAATAAGAACGCCAGTAAAGCGAAAAAGATAAATTGTGGAGTACCTCAAGGCTCCAACCTAGGCCCAATCTTCTTCATAATGTTTATAAACGATCTCTTCGCTGAAATCAAGGATTGCTATATCTACATTTATGCTGATGACATTATAATCTATGCAATAAACAAGAATCCTATCAATGCAAGACAGGCTATTCAAAAAGACTTCATAAACATTCAAAATTGGATGCACGACAATAAACTCATAATAAATAAAAACAAAACAAAAGCTATTTTTATAAGACCGAAAAAACAAATGGCAAACTTTCAACCAAAGGTGTATTTTCATTCTCATTCATGTTTACATGCACAAAATGTAAATTGCAATTCTTGCTTCGAAGTTGATACAGTAACAAATTTCAAATACTTAGGTATTACAATAAACAACCTCTTCACTTGGAACACACATATAAATATGCTTCACAAAAGACTAAATTCTATAATATATATTTTCTATCACATAAAAAATATTATACCAACAAAAATCAAGATACTTATATACTATGCGCTATTTGATTCCTTGATAAACTACGGGGTAAATATCTGGGCCAATACTAATAATATAGATCTGGACCACTTAAAAAACATACAAATAAAAGTGCTTAAATTAATTTTTTCAAAAAATGTCTGAAAAATTCACACAAAAGAAATTATAACCTAAATAAGTATGAAATTTTATTCCCAAAACAAAAATTTATATACAACATAATAATGCAAAACTACTATAATATATTACAAATAAAGAATAACAGTATCAAAATTATCATCTAAGACAAAACCATAAAATAAAACTACCATACCCTCCAATTTTTAATAGTTATGGGCACAGAAATATAAACTTTAATATAGAAAGAATCATAAATGATATGAATATAAATATATTCTCAGAACATCAAAAAATATCTGTTGTCAAAAAAAACCTTAAAAAATGGCTTATTGAAAATACTTGAAAAAAAAAAGTAAATTAAATATATCATTAATTATTTTATATCGTTTTTCTTTCCTCTAAATATCTCTATTTGGAAGAATTTAAACTTCAAAATGGAGAAATGAAAGGAAAGAAAAAAATAAATAAATAAACACCAAAGTAAAACATAAGACTGGTACTATTAAATAAATATTGGAGCCTACCCTCCAGCGGCCTCCTCGGCCTGCACGGGCAGGCTTTGGCTTCGTGCGGTCCTCAGGGCCTGATCGAGTCTTTAACTTTAACTTAACTATTAATAAAACTAATATACGTTTCAAGACATTTCAAGCACGTTATCGAAAAATACCTTCAATACTAATAATCAATCATTTATTTATATATGTCAACCCATCTATACTCAATTATTGTTATTTTCTTTTTTTTTTGTTCTTATATTTACAATCTTGTAGACTTATAAGCTATATATTTTTCAAATGTATACTATGTAAATATATATTGTAAGAAGAAAGAAAAAAAATTATATAAATATCAGAACCCGTTGATAGGGATACCTCCCTAACGGGACTGTACTGTGTTATCTATCTATGTTAATAAAAAAAAAAAAAAATTGTTATTATTTTTATTATTATTATTAATCTTGTTTGTAGTTATATATAAAAACAAAAAGAAATTGTATTACTAATATTGTAAAAGAAAAATGGTGGAAGATTCTCACTCTCACTTGTAAAAGGTTAACACCCAAATCAAGTATAATAAATATTATTATATTATTATTATTATTATTATTATTACTGAGACAGAAATTATAAAATTAATTTTTATTTTCATCAAATTCAACAAAATAAATTTAATTTTTAATTCTACTGACTTCCTTTTTAATAAAGACCAACGAAAATTAAAGAAATGTAATGCTAGCAAAGAAATTACTAAAAAAGAAAAGAAAACCAAAAAAATTACGTCCATAATAATTCGTAAATCAAGACAAAATCACAATGCGACAGTCAATAAGCTTTCGCACAAAATAAGTCAACATCAACGGGAATTCTGAATAGCTGTTTCATACGTTATTAGGAATCATCATCAGAATTTACTCATGATGTTTGGCTCAGACTGCGCGACAGCTAAGGAAAAAGTTGATGAAATTCCTGAGGTTTTTTTTTTAATTTGTAGAAATGGGATGTTTTACTTGTATTGTAGTAAATTGTTGATTTAAATGGTGAAATACCATTGGATTGCGATTTCTCAGTAAACAAAATACAGTTCCGAATGGCGCCATATGGGGGGAACCTGGCGGAGTAAGGTGACATAATCAGGCATAGCAAAGAAAACAAAAGTAGACAATAGAATTTATTGTTAGTCAGTTAAACATGTTGTACTTGCACGTTGTCCAAAATCTTCATTCTATGTATCGTAGATTCTACTACAGATAGGCAGCAAATCTCCAGAAATTTGTCTAACGTGAAGTAGTATCGGATCCTTCAATGTTGCCAAACTATCAACATGTCCTTGGTAAACCAATGCTTTCAAGTAACCCCACAACCAAAAGTCACATGTGGCTAACGTGCGAACAACGTCATCGGTAGTTCTCCACTAATTAGCTTGTCGTCGATGAAATGCTGAGGTGTGACATTCTGCACTGTAAATCCTATGTGTATCCTGCATGAACACAGTCATGTCAAGACATCCAAGCTGTTAAAATTCTGGAATAACGAAACTTCGCAGCATCAGTTGATATCGCACTGCAGTGACAGAACAGATCAAGTTCTATTGGTTCCTTGCTTCGAGAAAGTACGGAGCAATTATGAAGGAGGCGGTAAAGCCACACAATATTGTGACCTTCAGTGGATGCAACGGCATTGCTGAATAGCATGAGGGTTGTTAGTAGCCCAAATCCTACAGTTGTATATATTGACAACGCCGCTGAAATAATAATTGCGTCTCATCACTTCATAGAATGTTCCAAGGCCATCCGAGAAATGCAGATGTGTTTCCGATCCACTTGAACCAGTTGTTGGACCTGTCTAATCCTGTAAGAGTAAAACTTCAGCACTTTGCGCATGCATTTCCAAACAGTTCAATACGGCATATTCGGTTGCCTGGATACTGCCCGAGCACTGCTAGATCTGTCTTCGCTTCCATTATGGACGTTGAAACAGCTGCAACTTCGTCATTTGATACCGGTTTCC
>JAFIDM010010028.1:7896501-7908544 GCA_023159025.1 Thereuonema tuberculata | reverse complement strand
GTTAGTAGCCCAAATCATACAGTTGTATGTATTGACAACGCCGCTGACATAAAAATTGCGTCTCATCACTTCATAGATGTTCCAAGGCCATCCGAGAAATGCAGATGCGTTTCCGATCCACTTGAACCAGTTGTTGGATCTGTCTAATCTTGTAAGAGTAAAACTTCAGCACTTTGGGCATGCATTTCCAAACAGATTAATACGGCATATTCAGTTGCCTGGATACTGCCCGACCACTGTTAGATCTGTCTTCGCTTCCATTATGGACGTTGAAACAGTTGCAACTTCGTCATTTGATACCGGTTTCCATCCGCGTCGTGGTTGCACTTGTAAAGATCCGGTAATTTGAAAATGTTAGATCATGTTTCACAAATTGGTAATAGCCATGAAACCTTTCCGTAGGGTTATGTTGTTCAATTCATTACTGTTATTCTCGTAATAAAACTTTATGAGCAACGAACGATCACGTAAACACAACATTGCGTATAGTAAAGTTCAAAGCACCGTCAAGCAGGTCACATTGAGGCTTACATCCCCAGGGTCTGTTATCTAATGATAATGAGGTCTGTTATCTGTCATTGGGCGGCTGTCAGTGTACACCCGCTAGTTTTCCCCCTGGTGGCGAAATTCGGAAATAAAAACCTTTTTTTTTTTTTTTGCGAAATCGTAATCTCATTGTCTGATAGTATATAAACTAAATTTGGCCCAACAGTTTTTTGCCTATCGCGCTCCAAACACCTCCTGTTTAATTATGGACAACCGGTACATAGTATCAACAACTCAAACATGAAGAAGTCAGCAATTCAATAAAAGCAATCTAAAATCTACAGCAGCGGTTCCCAACCTGGGGTACGCGGAAGGACGTTCATTTAATATGCGAATAAAAAAAAACTAAATATTGATCGAAAATTTGGCGGAATATGTCGACAGTGTAAGACATGAGACAAGGTAAAAGTTGTCAAATTAAATCAAGGCAACTCTGAGGGATTGTTCGTATTTTTCAGTTATTTGACCTTGAGAAACGTACGCCCTATCCCTCCCTAAGTAGTATTTGAAGACAATCTTAAATTTTTACTCATTATTTGTTCACATTATTATTCCATAGTTTTTAAATTCCATTACTGACACATTTATTTCCAGTTGCAACGTATGAAATTGAAATAACAGCAACTACATTAATTACAAACATCTTGCTAATATTTAGGTTACAAGTTATGAAAATGGCCTATCAAGGGTTATGTAGTAAAACGAACTGTTCCCAACCCTATCTACAGTATTGCTACTTACCACGAGAAAGAAATAAAGAAACACCACAATAATAGTTATGAAAAATACTGTTGCCAAGAAAAAAGTACCATCTTCCTCTAATTGTATAGATATATGATTCCCGATATTCATAGCCTGCATCACTATCAATATAGAATAAATCCAAATATTGCTACTCACCGTTATTATGAAATACGCAACCGCCACAAAAACAATTAGAGAAAGTACCACTGGGATGATACAAATTAAAGCAAATAAACAAGTAAGGAAGTAAACCGATCCTCCTCCAGATCTGTAAAGGAATGATTCTCTATAATAATAGTCTGCATCACTATCAATATAGAATAAATTCAAAAATGAAATTTAAGACAGTTTTCACTATAAAAAGTGAAGAATATATAATCAGAAACTTAATATTACATAACTTACAATAAAAAAATCATTAAAACTATTAAATTCCATTCAAAATTACTGCTTTGAATAACATCTTATCGTTTCCTCATACTCTGATAATGTTTGCTATTCCACTAGGCTTAAAGTTTACGCTTCCTACAAAACACAATTTAGCTTCTCTCTACGACATGTGGAAACTAGTTCAACACATATTACATGTAAAAAGTCAAAATCGGAAACTTTACACAATATCAGATAATGTTGCTCTACAAACAGCAGTGTTTTTAATGATTGGACCTTTAGAAGAAGCCAAATAAAACTGAGATGATATTTTACTTAAATATTCTTTCTATGATCAAACCTTATACCCTTTGTCGCAAATTTCAAATGATTTTCCCCCATAATGTTAATTTAAATGACAATTCAAGGATTTAATAGTATTTAAGTCGAGTTTTTACTTTAAGATAAATAATAGTTTTTACAATTTAAGAAATAATTTTCTGATTATCATTAAACTGAAAATTCCTGATTCTTAAATAGAATTCATCATCGTACCAAAAATATCAATGTCCACCCAATATAAACATTAAAAAAAATTCGATTTTTGTTTTCATGATTCAATGCTTTCTCAATGTAGATGTAATAAATATTACGAGTCTTGCCTTCTCAAATACTGATTTAATTTCCATTATATACAGACACATAGATACATATCGAATTGGACAAAATTTTTTGGTATGTATATTTTGTATTTTTTTTAAGAATTATTATTAACCAGTTTTTCATTTGTTTTCTTAATTACTAAAATTCTTGTGTGATCTATTTTATATCTGAATTTATACTATTTATTTTTTTTTCAAGCATCTGGTAAATGTGACGTTCTCCATATTGATTATTTATGAAAGGATAATCCGTTGTAATTTTTCTGTTTCCGTAAGGATGAAATCTGTATCTATTTTTCTATTTTTTAATATAGTAATAATTTTGAGTTAATATATAGTAGAGCAGTTGTTGTGCATTTAGTATTTTATAGTAATAGTTTATTTACTATTTTCATCATTCCAATACCTTCTATTGGGTATTATTTTACTAATATGCTTTCTGTTAATGTTAATATTTTATTTTAAAGATTCTTAATTTCTTACAGATTTGTATGTGTGGTATTCGCGCATACTTGAACTCCAGAATCGATTCGAGAGTCAAAAAGGTATAACAGATTAATAATTAAATTTGATTGACAAGACGTATTCAATATGATTCAGTATCAAATTTAATTTGGAATAATGAAGTATTTCTAACTAATACAATAATACTAAAAATATCTATGCACAATTGAAATCCAATGTAAATCGTCATTGTTTTGGCAATCTACTCGTACATATATTTAAGTAATTTCAATGCTTATTCAGTAAAAATTTCATGTCTTAGTAACTCATTAAAGAATATTTTTTCTAAATATTATTTGCCATTTTTAAGATAATTAATAATATAATAATGATAATTTTAAAAAATAATTAATAATAAAGACTGCCGGACATTGCTTTTCTATCACAAAGATTATTTTACTATATTTTTTTATAAATTCTTTAACCATTCATCTGATTAGGATCCTAAATTTAGTAAAAAGTTCTTATTGTTCTCAATTTAAAAATAAATATTCTTTCATTTACAGGATTTCCAGTAAAGCCTTTACAGGAAGGCCCAAAACAAACGACACTGAACCGTTTTGAACGGAAAACGCTGCAACCGAAAGAAAAATCATCAGTGGTTGTTAACAAATGCATGTTCAATGTGATCTCCATGGCGCTTTAAGCAGTACTCGTAGGGGTTGTGTAAGTTGTCCACCATGTCCCGGAAGAGAGATTGATCCATTTCCCTAACAGTGATTTTCATTCGTTGTTTCTGTTACGGGAGCACTGTTGCAACCTTTCCATTGTGTGAGTACACTTCCAATCCGACGGAATTTATCCATGACGGAAAGCATAACCTTCTTCGAGGTGCTGGACGGTTAAAACGCTCCCGAAATTCCGTATCAAAGTTAGCAGGCTAGGTCCATTGCCACGGTCTGTTCCGAATGATCGAAAATAGTGGAGTGGAAACTCATTTAAACTAAAAATTAAATTCAGAACTTAATTGGATAGGATTACAAGAATGCAAAAAAAAAAATATTGATCGGCTTGGCATTTAATAAAAACTTTGCAGTGACTCCTTCACAAAAAAAGAAAAAAGCTTTTATCTGGGCATGCAGGCTAGATTAGATCATGTCCATACGTTTGAGGTCTAACTAATGCACTGGATACATATTTCTGTAGTTGCTGGAAGCCAACACTGTTTATGAAGTTCGAAGGTTTCTTTTTTCTTTTTTTATGGTGAAAGCTTTCACTCTAAGTCACTAGCATAAAAAGGTCCTAAGACTAGTCAGTTTTCCTTTCTCCAGTGGGCTGACGAAGTACTAAGTCTCTGCAGCTAGACGCAGCCGTACTCTCGATCACCCACAGGACCATACAAAAAGAATGTAAAAAGCACTTGCGTTTGGTGCCGATTACCTGCGACAAAACCTTAGTGATGATAGTCTTTCTACTAAGATCTCTGTTTCTGCTATAGGGTGGAACTTCAGTCTTCATAGACGTTCGTTCGATAAAAGATAGTCTCACGAGACTACATCACAGTATTCTCTTTGTAAAGATTGGCTAGAAATCGTTTTTGGGCAGACCAAAAACGGAGGAAAAAAACGACGACTAAACAGCTGGGTAATCTTTTTAAAAACTGGAATTTTCACCTAGTATTAAATAAAATCTCCATAACTACACGTTATTTTTGAAAGTTAACGTGTAGTTATGGAGATTTTATATAATAGCTGGGTAATCTCTTCAGTTCCAGTCTAAAGAATTTGAGAATTGGCCATAAAGAATAAAATCACTTTTATTCTTTTCTTCCTTTTTTCTTGAGGAAAAAAAAAAAAAACCTGTTCGTTCCTAAAAGAAAGACTGCAATAAAAAAAAAATCCGATCAGAAAACAGAATGTCACAAAGACTGACAAGCAACACTGATTAACCTTGCATCCACAATCATTCCTGCATCTTTTACGCATTCATCTCGCAGTGCCACGTTCATGTGGTCAAATTGCTCAGTGTTGTTTGTTTTGGACCATACTGTATTATCTTTCAGAATATTTCATCGATACTCTAACAACAACCAAAATAATTTAATATGAAAAAATTCAGTTACATAATAACTAAAATCTTTGTAATTATTCAAAGACGCATGACTATGAAAAATTAAATGATCCATGATACTAATTACATCTTAAAGACGAACGTTCTTAACATTACATCTCTTAATTATAAGGTTCTTTGTTAAATAATCGGAAAAATAAATTAAAAATTTAGAGAATCGATATAACTATCAAAGCTATAAAATTAAATTTAAGAGCAATGAAGTATGGAAAACATTTATATGGAAATTCGAAATAAATACAAAGAAAATACAGAATCAGAAATATTTTTCTCATGAATATATGGTCTAATATTTCATTACCGATTACGTTCTCTCAACCGATAATCGTCTCTATATCGAATATCTTCTATAAATCGACTATCATCGATATCCATTTTTTGATTTCAAAGGAAAATGATCGAATTCCATGAAGATATTCTAAATAACACTACAAGAATTAATATTTTGAACATGAATTTCCATGTCACTTGCCACATTATCTAACAATAAAAGTTTGCTTCTAGTATTTCGTGATTATACATTGTTTTTCCAGTATTTCATGATTATAGATTGTTTTACCATTATCTCGTAAATGAACAATGTTTTTTATGTTATCTGACAAAAATCATTTGTTATGAATGTATTTGGAATGTTTTTCGCAAAAAATATGAAATTTGTTCATTTCGTTTTTATTAGCCAAATTCTTGAAAATTCTGATTATAAATAAATACGTTATAATTTCAACAATCTTTAGTGAAAACAGTATGAGCCATATTCTTTGTTGATTCTTTGTATGGGCTGTATGTGATTGTTAATACTGAGATAAAGCAATTTTTCTATTTATTCACGGAACACATTAGCTATTTTTCGATCAATGAATAGTTGATCGTCGATGTCTGTCAATATCATTTCCAGGATTACGTGCTGCAAAAAAGCCTAATATAAAAATTACAAAAAAAAAAACAAACATTATATTACTCCAGGATAATATCAGATATGATACACATCCCGCCTTGTTTTCTCTAGACCCTTGACAAAGGTTCGTCACAGCCCTGTATATGGAAGAATTCTGCTGTGCCTGTAGTGGCACGTTAGTCTTCGTATTTAATAACAAACACGAGAAAAGAGTTTGCTCGCTTTGACTACTATTGTCTTTTTTTCCAATTCCATTTAGCTAATCTTCCAATGTTACGGTACATTTGTACATACAGTATTTCCTTAATTCTTTCATTCTTTATTTTACATCACCCTCCATCAGAGTGGTTTGCAATGGCTGAAGTTAATTTTTATCTTAAAGCAGCAATGGTTCCTGATTCAGAATATCCTTCCTAATATTTCGTAGCTGCCAGCTGCCTTTCAATTATTGGAATCTTCGCATTTTATTTTCCAAAAATATATATATAGTCATTCTGGGAGAAGAAGCTCCTGCTGGAAACAGTAGAACTCTTTTGTCCAGAAGAAAATTCTGTCCTTTAGAAATTTTTCCAATTTACTAAGTACATCATTTTATACTGTTAAAGTGTTTGCAAAAACTCTGAATTCTGAATTTTCTTTTTTTAATATTTTTTTTAATATGCTTATATTATAATTCCCATTAGTTGTTACCAAGTTAATTGTAACTATTAACTTGTGAAATTTAAAGTCGTACATTACCATTTATGATAAATGATTTGTTTTATTCCTTCATGTTTTAAGACTTTTTTGTTTTTTGATTTAGAAATGTTCATGGAAAGCGTTAACAGTTCTTTACTATTATCTGTTAAGCCATAGATCTTTAGTGCAATGTTTATAATGTTTTGTAATTAGTTACAGCGCTTTTGTTTCTATGCTTATTAAAAAGAGGGAGCCATTTGATTGTGTTGTGTATTACCCGCTTGTCTCAATGAAGTGTGTTCGAACGTTTCTTTTTAGTTACACATAAAGTCAGGTAAAAAGCATTTTCCAGATGAAATTCACACTGTGCCAACATTATCTACATGTAATTTCTGTCAGTTTTGGTTATTGAATTGTTGCATAAAATAGTTTATGATTACTGCTAATTTATTTATTTCTAATTTTATTCTCTTTTTACTTCAAATTGTTTTAATGTTGCTTACGCTGTAAAAATAACTTTAGGAAATTATTATTAGACAATTATTGTTATTAACGAATTCAAATAGATACAGATATTCGTATTGCCATGACATTGGAATTTTTTTTTAATTCTTTTGTCCTTAAATTGTTACTTATTTTTCATTATTTTAAAATTAAATTCGAAAATCTAAGAACGATGGAGTGATCTTCCTATTAGCTGATGACCGCAGAAGCCTTGACATTCGACGGTCTACTTCAACGTAATTAAAGCTTCAATGTTTTTATGTGCTGGTGGAATAGAGGATTGTCAGGATATTCGAATAATTGATAGATTAGTAATAAATCAGCCTTATTTATGTTCTTACTTTAGTGTTGCTAAATGAAATACAGTTAAACCATTTAGGATCAATCCATATTAAGTGGTCCAAAAAAAAAAAAAAAAAAAATTATTGGTTGCCTTACCACTTTCAAAAAAAAAAATTTGTTTGTATGCTGTTACCCCTATGTTTGGACAGTTCAAAACCAACAATATTAAATTTGGTTTCAATATGGTTTCAACATGGCGGCCATTTTTGTACTGCGGTGCTTGCCATTTTTACCCTTTTTAAGCGTTTGCGGTAACTTTGATATCTCAGGTTTGGTACACCGTAGAACCATGAAATAAAAACTGTGACCTTAAACATATTACAGACAATTTATTACTACAATTTGGATCATGTACACGTTTCTCTTAAGATGATTTCTTCTTAATAAATTTTGAGCTCAAAATTTCTCATTGACATTGTGTAAAATCTCATTTTCAAGAATTTTTTTTGGAGGCAAGGCAGCTTGTTTAAAGATTCAAATTTTTTTGGGAAGTACATGTGTACCAGTAGTATTTGTAAAAAAATTCGGAGGTTTGACACTCAAGGGCTTTTTTTCAGGAGAATTGTTAATAAACATTTGTTGTAAATTTACCCAACTAAAGATATGAATATCTCTGGTGGGCAGTTGTTTAAAATTCTAAAATTTCTACACATTAAGATACTATATAAGAGCTAACTTGAATTAACATTCTTACTTTGAGATTCAACTGGTATAGAACATATGGCATTGTGAAAACCCAGGAAAAATGCACGAATATGCTATTTGTGAAGCTACACTTATTTTTATATTTTGTGAATTATGCATGACAGAATACTGCAGACTTTCATAATATAATATTAAAATATGTTACTACACACAAAATATAATCTTAAGTTGGTCTGGAAATTTTTTATGGTTTTGAAGTTAGGAGATTTGTGCATGCCTTAAAAAGCTCTGATTTATCAGCTTTTTGCTAAACTTTCTTAGTCTTCTAGGTGTTCTCATGCAGTGAAGATTGCTTTACATTTCAATACTTGTGTAATATAGTTTTTCTTATTTAAATATGGTCCAGTCTCTCACGGCCCAGTCCTTTGAAAGATAGGTCTTCGAAAGATAAAGAACGAACATCGAAATATTTTTCGGTGTATGTCAAATTCGGTGTAAAAACAAGTAAAATAGGGCTTGGAATGTTTAAAAAAATTGTCATTCAAAATCAACTTTTTTTAAAATCAACATTAGCATTAAAGCAAATAAATGATGGCGTTTTTAAATTGATGAAACAATTGTGAATTTATTTTGTATGAGTTATTTATTGATCTTTTGATTGAAACGGTTGGGGATTTATATTTTGTAAGTGATGAATTGAAATCCTGGATTAGAAAGGTCTCTAAGTCTCAGGACTTCGTTTGTATGTTGGTTCTGTTCTGCTTTATTTACTACATTCATGATCATAGATTTATTAGGCTGTAATAGAAATAAGAAAACAAAAATAATGTCTTTGTATTGCAAGGACAACTTGAAAAGCATTAGAATAACTGTCAAATTACTTATAATATCATTTGAATTATTTTAGTACAGTTAAGAAATCAGCGTGTATTAGATATGAAATAAATACGATTGGAACAAATCCATAAATGGTCACTTTTAGTATCCTCTGTTAACTGTGCTCACTCCCAGCTAATCGGAATGTGCTGTTAATTCTTAATTTATTTAATACAGAAATTCAGTGTTCCTGCTGTAATGTATTTGTAAAGTACCGGTGTAATATATATGTTTTTGTTTTTTTTTTGTTTTTTTTTCACACACAAAGAGATACTCGAAGTAAAAACTTTCAATAGTTTTATTGAAAATATAATAATAATTTCAAATATGATTATCTGAATTATGACTGATAAAATACTTGTTGTAAAACAAGTTTGGATATACAGGGTGGACCAATTAAATTGTTACAGCTAAATATTTCCGAAACGGTACGTGATAGAAAACAAATGTTTCAAGCAACTCCATTTATTTTCGAGGGGGACAGTTGATGGTGTTAGTTTTAATTGGAACAGTTCATTGCTGACGCGGGGGTGGACGGTAACTTCACAATTTTCGATGGAAAGGGTGGTGAAGTAATATATCGTTGGAAAGCCTATAAAAATTCATGTTGAATGGCAATTTGGTGTTTGAAATTCCGACAAATAGAACATGAGATATTGTCAATTGAAATTCCAGAATGGTGGATAGGGCGACGTGACGTCGGTTGTAATGTAACGATACTCGTAATTATCCATGGATGGGTGGACCATATACATGTTGCTGTGGTGACATACTGTACATGTCTGTAGGGGCAGTGTTCGATGAACAGGTGTCCAGCAACAGGTATTACACGTGAAATGGGACAACACAGTGATTGTGGTGTGTCTGTTACTGGTGGGGACAGGGAGGGAACGTTACACAGGATGATGGAACGGTCATGTCACCTATCATAAATGTAACATTGGCAGTGTCAGTGGTTGGTGATGTACTTTGCAACGAAATAAACAACTGTCATATCAACAACTATGTACTTTATTGTAACCTTGCAGAGAGGTTTGAACAGTAACAACAGTAATACAGAGGACGACAATCAGTAATCATACGTCTGCAAACTACATTTATCTTCAAACATCCAAAAACCACATGAAGGTTATCGTAATCAATGCTCAAAGTGATGTCCGTCTACTTCAATGCACTTTGCAAGCCTTGGCAGAAACGATTGCTGAGTACGTAAAAGCATAGTGCTATCAATATTTGCACAGGCATTGCGTATCCGCTCCTTCATATTGTCTGGAGTCGTTGGTTTATCAATATAAACTTTCTGTTTGAGGTAACCCCACAAAAAAATATCTGCCAATGTAGGTCTGGAGATCGCGCAGGCCAATGTATTGGGCCTCCACGCCCTATCCAACGGCCATGATACTGTTGATTCAACACTTCACGAGTCGTACGGGCATAATGCGCAGGGCAGCCATCATGCTGAAACCACATTGTCCGTCGTTCCTGTAATGGCACGTCTTCCAATAGTAAGGGTAACTCCTCAACCAAAAACTGTGTGTACATTCGTCCTGTTAAATGGTCATCAAAAAAAAAGGTCCAATTATCCTATCAGCCAAAATGCCACACCATACATTCACAGACCAACGGCGTTGATGCTCCACTTCCCGCAACCAATGCGGATTTTCGACAGCCCAATAATGCATGTTATGTCGATTGACTTCGCCGTAATTGGAGAAAGACGATAAAGTTGTTATTATGTTGCAGTTTGTCCTGAGCCCATCGACAGAATGTCATCCTGTGCATGAAATCATTCCCATGTAGTGCTTGATGTAATGAGATATGATATGGGTGAAAGTGATATCGTTTCAATATTCGTAAAATACTACTTTTTGACATCCCCGCATCGTCAGCCAATGTTCGACTACTCACATCGGGATCGTTATGCACTGCAGCCAACACCACAATTTCGTGATCTTCGGTAGTGGCTGTTCTTTTGCGAGCATGTTTCTTTGGCTGTACACTACCGTCTTCGGAAAACTGCTTTATAATTCGAGAAAACGACATCTTGGAAGGGGTTCTTCTGTTGGGAAACTTTTCGGCGTACAGATTCCTGTTGTAAATTGCGTCTCGCTTCCCCGTACAGGAAGATCATTTCAATTTTCTCGTCCACAGTATGACGTTCCATGTTGTTAACACATCGATTGCAAGGACTGTTCTGTCACTGCCACTGCACGACGCAACAATGCGGACGCACTTTTCATTCCAGCACGCGGAATAGTGCTATTGTTGCAGAGAAGGTAGTAATATTCGTCTGATTCCACGAGTCCACCATTGGTCAATTACGTCTTTCATTACAACATTCTGGACTTTCAATTAGCTATATCTCATGATCTACTTGTCGGAATTTCAAAAACCACATTGCCATTCAACATGAATTTTTATAGGCTTTCCAATGATATATTATTTCACCACCCTTTCCATTGAAAATTGTGAAGTTACCGTCCACCCCCGCGTCAGCAATGAACTGTTCCAATTAAAACTAACACCATCAGCTGTCCCCCTCGAAAATAAATGGAGTTGCTTGAAACATTTGTTTTCTATCACGTACCGTTTCGGAAATATTTAGCTGTAACAATTTAATTGGTCCATCCTGTATAGTTAGTAAGTTCTAATAGTAAGACAGAATGTGAGTTCAGTTCACCAACATGCAGGTGAGTTAGGACTAAAGTTCTTCTCACGTGATGTGAGAATCTTCCTTCACAGAATTCCACTTCAGTAGAATCAACTTGATACTTAATAATCACTTTAATAATAATAATAACAATAATATTCACTGGATAAATAATAATTGTTGTGGTCGACTTAACAAACACTGCTTTAAACTAAAGGAATAAATATTCACTAATTCACTCGAAGCACTTATGACTACTTCAATTCTTTTAGTAGTCAAATCATATGTAATCGAAGCACAATGTTCACTTTATAATAAATTAATTGGAAGCACTAACTGCACTGTATTCGCACAATCTCGTGACGAATATTCACTATAATAATTCACCAAAGTCACTATAATAATTCACTAAAGTCAACATGCACTCACGTCTTGAATGTATATTCGTTCACTGTCGATAATTCACTTTTATAATTATCGAACAAATAATCCTCAATTTAATAACTTCTCGATAAACTCGACGCACGCTTCTGGAATATTACTGTTCCTTTCAAATTA
>JAFIDM010010028.1:7783572-7875883 GCA_023159025.1 Thereuonema tuberculata | reverse complement strand
ATTATTATTATTATTATTATTATTATTATTATTATTATTATTATTATGTGTCGCCTTAATTTTAAGCTTTAGCAGATTTTTTTTTGATTTTTTTTTAATTAAAACTAATTATTTACATATTAAATTACTATTTTACGCTTAAACACAGACTTAAGATCTTCCTTCATTAAATATTTAACAAATGATGAGATTTCAAGCCTTTGTACTAAAGTCTGTTTTTCATTCCTTCCCCAGCATAGTTCCTTCGCTGTATCTTGTATAAAGGATATGTAGTCACTGAACTTCCCATAAGATGGCGAAATCCGCAATTAAAAAAGACTCGGTTTTGGAATTCGGAATTTTCAGTTTATTCAGTTCATATACTTAGAAAAGAAAATAATATAGTCCTACTCAACAAAAATAATATATGAGATTTTTTCACGTGCGCTGATAAATAATGTAACTTCTTTAATACGGCCATGCACACTAAAATAAAACTAGATTCTGAAAATGTACAAAACTTTCTCAACGTGAATAAAAAACACAGAACACTCACTTTAATACCAGATAAGAGGGATGCCGAAAGGAGGGTGTAAACCCCGTGGAGATGAACAACCAATGAAAGGCCCAACCAAACAGAGAGTGGTAAAAAGCGCCCTCGCATAGTATCAGTGAGAACGTTAAAAACAAAACAAATCCACGTGTACAGTCCATTTTCGTTTTCGACAGCCTTCAGCGCTTTTGCGCATGCGTCAGGTCTCCTGCGATTTCTTCCAAATAGGGACGAGGAAGATGAGATGTTTACTTTTTATAGTGTTAGTTTACACTATTGCAAAAATGCTCCTCCGTTATTTTTTTCTTAAAAGCGAAAATGTCCAAAAGAATTTCTTCGGAAAGTATCCATCTCAGATATCAGCCCTTTGAGGAGTAGAATCGTCCCGGATTGGTAGCTCTGCCTTTCATAAACGGACTGTATTGAGAAAGCTCTGTAAACAAAAAAAATAGACATGGAAGGAAACATTTCCTTTCACGATTCACAATCAAAAGTTTACAGTAATTTTTTTTTTTACTTTATAATTGATAGTATGTTGCAGAAAATGTATACAATATTATAAAGATGCGCTGATAAAAACACTATTTCAAAAATAAAAGCATGATCACAAACCCTAATTGCATGAAATTAATTAACCATTAAAAGACATGAAAATTTTGATCTTTAGGTTTAACAGGGAAACCATAAGTATACATTTCTTTGACAGAAATTTGATCATTTTAACACATTTTTTACGTTAAAAGGAGAATGGATTCCATGCATCTTCTTAGATGTGTGTCATCTGCTCGATTTAATGGGAGGATTTAAAAAGTTAATAGAGTGATTAGTTTCTATAGATTGAGAAACAGTTTTATAATTGGTATCACGCCGCTGTAGGGCCCTTTCATGATCCGAAATCCGGTCCTCCAACCTGCGGCCTATCTCGCCAATATAATGACAGTCTTGATAGATGCATGGTAATGAGTATTTGACTCCTTTCGTGACCATGGTATCTGAAGTCTTTTAGCCAGATTTGTACAGACAAAGGATTCTAGGCATTTCGTACAAATATGGCGTAGAGCCAATTCAAATAATGGGAAAGAAATGGATGTGTAAAGTGCATCGACATCCAGAGAAAACCATTGGTAATTATTCAAAGGCTTAGTACCAACGATTTTATTCTTAGCTGAGATATTGTTATCCACGCTAAATGAAGAAGAAACATTCAAGCCCTTCATTAACTTAAAAATATAGTTAGCAATGATTTTTACGGCAAAATTACAACAAACCACTCTGGGTCTGACCGGAAACGTATTTTCATCGTCTTTTGGCTTATGGATTTTTGGGAAATATTTTTAAATAAGGAATTTCCAGATCAGCATTTTTTATTTCCTTACCCAATGCTTCAGAAATAATGCCATTATTATATAATTTGCGAATATCTGTCCTAATAGTATTAACAATTTCTTTCTCGTTAAACGAAAAAAAATTGAATATCTTTTGATTAAGTAGAGATTTTTGAACCATCTTATTATAAGTGAAGGCATCTAAAATAACGGGTTACACTATTTTTAAGAGAGAGTTTTCTAACGCTCTAATAAACATGATAAGCGCCGCGCCGGGTAGATTTGATTAGCCGTGCTCACTTCTTGCTCACTTTGCGGAGGGGCGGCAGCTTATTTCCGTAACTTCTGTAAAATTTCAATTACTCATGTTAAGAAGTTGACTCGTCTTAGCATAAAAAAAATGGCCAGCTTAACCTGTTTCAAAACTGGTTAATATCAGTGACTTTAAAATAAACCTTGGTTCCATGTTTAATTGGCCCTCGACCCCAGCACTTCACATTACACTCGCCCAAATAGAAAACTCTCTTAAAAATAGTGCCGAAAACGGACAATATGAAGCAATTTCGAAGTATGATTGGCAGAACAGTTAGAAGAAATTTACAACAGAATCAAGTTTTGGTTAACCCTCTTGAAATTCAAGTTATACGACAACTTAGCATTGTTGAAAATTTGGTCGTAACTACATCTGATAAAGGGGGTAAAAAAAATAATATAGTCCAATTATTTATTTATTTTATTTTTAGGTTTGTCTGCTTAACTGTTGAGACATTTCTTACTGTCATTCTGTAAGTTTGTTCTTACCGGAAGAATTCCCAAAGGAATTCCTTTTTGTGGCAGCCAAGTTTCATTTGACTGGATACTTTGATTTTTTTTTTACCTTATGTGAAGCAATATTTTGCTTAGTGGGAATAGTGACGATATCTGTTGGTTTCCGAAAGAACTTCTGCCGTGATTAAATTGCGATGGTACTCCTTAACCACCAATTATGTGTCATTACAGAGTTATTTCTTTGGATTAAGATTTCGAAGGAGCATCGCAATCGATCCTTTCTTCAGGCTCAGCTGATGAGGTGCCTTGTCGGAAAATGTGAGTGTGGAGAAGCTCTGCCGGAGTTCAACATTTGAATCATCCGACAAGAGAACATCTGCGATGTAGTACTTGTGAGACTCTCTTGCATTACACACAGAGGTAATGCTTTGCACACAAACAGGTATCCAGTACTGGACAACTGAATATGATATTACGTTTTTTAACATTCTAGGTAAAAAAAACCAATGTAATCATAAAATAATTTTTAGTAAATGTTAATTTCCTTATCTGAGTTGGATTTTCTTGTAATAGTAAATAAATAAGTTTAAAGTGAATAGACAATTTTTGCTATTTGCCCATTTTACAAAAGAGAAAATTAAGTTTCAATGAAATATGAAACGAAAATAAGTAAATAAATGGGAAATATTTGTAATTATGTTAAAGTCAAGAAAATATAAAAACAGAAAGAGGGAAAGGTGTTATTTAATATTTTGGTGGTCACGTATGACATTCAAGGATGTTTTAAAAGAGGTGCAATTTTAGAGAGGGAAAAAACAGGCTCTTTTATCACAGCCCTAAGCATTTTGGGCTAAACGCAAAATAGAGCTACATTTACCCTCTCTCCTTTGTTTTCTTCTGTCCATCCAACCCTCTGTAGAATGCGTACAGGTCTGTTTCTGGGAATTACAGGCGAGTGGGAGTTCACTCACCGTCATGTCTCAATTTCATTCATCAAACATTGGGAGCCTTATTTCTAACATCCCCATTATGGGCTGCGGTAGATTCTATCTACCTTCCTATTTCTCTTCTCATTAGCGATATAATTTATACTTGGTATTTCTTACATCTTCAGCTGAATTCATATGAAAGTAACAAAAAACTGCCATGTTATTTTGGAGTGTGCGACTTCTAATTTGCATAAAATTTCAAAAAAAGAATAAACTTTGTAATTTTATTAAAGGAATACGATAGAGAGACGTTTTCTATGAATGGTACATAAGCGACATGACTATACATTATTTTTGCATGTATTTTCAGTACTGTGATGCTCTTCATGGTAAAAACTGTAGGTCCTGTGCTGTACTTTGTGTCTTTACGGAGACCCACTCTGCAGTGAAATTGATTTTTGTAGCCATTTAAAACAATTTCTTGTTATTAATTTAGTTACCTATGTATAAGCTTCTTGTTAAATTAGTTCTAAATGATAACTCAGGAAACGACTAATCCATTGCCTGCTGTAATGCTTATTTCTTTTCCTTTTCTTCGTCATATCCGCAGTGGTTTCTTCAATCACGATAACCTTGCAATGTATACAGCAATAGCCCATATCGATTCAAATGAAAGCAAAGAGGAGGTGTTTTCATAATATACAGTACAAATGGATGCATTGTCATACAAAGTTCTACAGAATCTAAATTATTTTTAATGCAGATATAGTAATATTCAAAAATATCGGGTCTGCAGATATCCATTCACGGATATTTGTCTTTGATGAGCAAAAAAAATAACAAATGCAACCAACAAAAAACATGTTCATCTATCATTTGTTGGAGTTGAGCGTAAGGAGGATGAATGGAGAAATAGACAGATTTTATAGAAATAACCTCAAGCTGTTTAAGAGAGCGATTTCGGGGTTCAGTTTTAAGAGATGGCAAAAGTGGAGGCAAAAGAAATGCTCTCAAGTTGAATCATAAATAAGTAACGTTCATAATTTGAAGAACCTGTTCAGTCGTTTTAAAGTGAAGAGCTTCCGAATAAACAAATTAGACAGACAAACTAGAACAATATTTAAGTGGAATAGGAAGATTTCGAATTTTTCTCTTATTAATCAATTAAAACGCTATGAGTTTTAACTCTGTAGATTTATAGAGGGATAATCACTCTTTGCAGAAGACTCTACAGGTGGATAAAAATGTCTTAAATCAATCCAAATCAAACTAATCTTTTTAATTTGGTTTTTGTTTAGAATTCTAAATGCACATTGTAAGCCAACACCGTCAAAATCCAGAGAATCGCGCGGAATCAAGTTAATTTTCAGATTAATTCAGATGTTTTCTATGAAATTAAGCTCAGTGTATTGAAACTCGCCATGTATAACACCCCTGTTCTGTCACAAACAATATTTCGATGTTAGAAAGGATATAACTGAAGAACATCGAAGTTAAAGATATCAGGTACTACACTTACGAAATGTGAACAAATACCAAATTGTGATTTGATCGCGATTAACTCTAAACATAACACACATTCTATCAAATATGCATGACTTAAGAAATGTCAAGAAAGCTTATTCAGTACATCTTTGTACAGACAATGAAAAATGTTCTTTATCCACTTTTTTATATCAGTAATGTAGCTACTTAATGTCTAACGTCTTAATGTCTAACATTTGTACCATCCTCTTACTATGCATAGCGGAACAAAAAAAAATTTAGATTACAAATTGAAGTCATAAATATCACGTCTGTCCCTTTGTCTCTGATCAACATCAATATGAAAAGAAGCTTCCGAGGAAGCTGAAATTTTAAAAGTAATTCTAGACATTTCTAAGTCAGACCCCTATTACTTTTGCTGGAATCTAACCAATAGATAAGGAGAACAAATAAAGTCAAAGTGCGTTGCCTTTAAAACAAAAAAAAAATACACAGGAATTTGAGTTTATATATTAAAGAACATCATCAGAGAAGCAAATGACACGACAATGGAAGTTGTCTTAATATGCAAATGAGGTGCAGAATCCATTTATCGGGATAGAGCAGGATGTGACAAATGGACGGGGGTTAACATTCGCATGTCAAATGTGAAAAATGTGTCGCACATTGACTGTTCATTAAGGTCTATTGTCACAAGAGACTGCTATAACACACTGACAGCGATGAGGCATGGAGAGGATCATATTTTCCAGCAGTTCCTGTGGGATTCGTGGCCGCTCGCGCACTAGGGCAACTTCCAGCTGAGGAAGTATTATGAGAGGTGATTGGTGACTGGCAACACGTCATCCTACTGCATCCCGATTCAGGTCTGGAGAATGTGAAGGCCAGTCCAGGCACTCGATTCCACCCTCTTGCAGCATGTTGATGACGAGATGTTCAGGGTGGGGCGTGCGTTAACATCCATAAAAAGAAAGTCTGTCCCAACTGCTCCAGCATAAATGGCTGCAGGCTGTAGAATTTCATCCCGATATCTTACAGCATTCACGTTCCATTTCTTACAACATGGAGGTCGGTACGACCACCAATGCTGATGCCTGCCCATACAAAGATTCCACCTCCACCAAAGGAATGTCTTTCTTGCACGAAACGTGGATTCTCCCGAGTTCCACGTTCACGCCAGATCAGCACAACGATTGTCAGGCTACAGATTGAATCTTGACTCGTCACTGAAAAGAACCGTGGACCAATTTTCACGGGTCCGAGGAAGATGCATTTCAGCCCACCTTCAGCGGGTTCTGCGATGTTCTGCAGTTAACGGAATGCATATCATTGGTCGCCGGGCATACAGTCAATGGCAGTCTGTGTACACACGTGTCGTCCAGAAGCAGCGAGAAACTGTTCCCGCAGCTCAGTCCCATAGCTTCGCAGGTTTCTTCCTGCTGTTAGCGTCAAGTAGTGATCATCAATTTCAGTGGTGGCACATAGGCGGCCCTGCCCTGATCTCCTTCGTACTATGCCTGTCTCTCTGAAGCGAGATTCCAGAGTCTGCTAATTACGCTTTGGCAGGTTCCAACCACTGCTGCAACTGTCATTTGTTTGGCCAGCTTCAAGACGCCCTATGACTCTCCATGCTTCAGATTTGGGTAAATCACGTTGCAGAGACATTTTCAGTTGACACTCAACGATTCTGCCACTTGTTCATCCAGAAAAGTGGAGATAACCCAGCAGTGCCAGCCTCTTTATACAAGGTTGTGAGCAAACATACAAATTAACCTTTTGCGTCTTCAGACAACTTTCATTTTCGTGTCTTTTGCTTCTCTGATGATGTTCTTTAATAAATAAACTCAAATGCCTCTGTTTTTTGGCTGTAATATTTTCAAATCGCAATAATCCCTAAATTTTGTGAGCAGTTTATTTCAAATAAGGAAAAACTGAAACGTTAAAACGTTCTCTTTTATTTAGTATTGGTCAATACATTGATTAAAGAATGATACATTCAATTGTAATATGTAAAATGTCTATTCCACTAATAAATTTCTTTAAGACACATTCATTTGACAAGATTTCAATTCCTTAACTGCAACAAAAACGTTTATCTACTATTCAACTACAAAATAGTTTATATATATTTTTTTAATATAGTTTACAATTTAATACAGATTTATGATGTAAAGACATCATTAAAAAATACTTTTCGTTTCTTTTGTATTGTTATAATATCATCACAATGCACATTTAATCACATTATAAAATATAAAATTGTAGTTCTTTCCAAACTTTGCTTTTTTGCTTTTATAACTAGTATCCCACTGAATTTATGATATATTTTTACTTGTAATCTCTACATCGTTATCGTCCCGTCCATCTTCGTCGACTTCGGTCGATGTCTTTCAAAATATTTTACAATCTAAAAATAAAATGAATTCAGTCATAAGTCAATTCATCTACTATAACGCAGTCAGTGGTTAACTAAATAAAATTTTTATTAAAAATTTATTTGGAGTGGTTATCAAAACCTTATACTTTCAATTTTGTCATTTTTTGCCTACTTCAATAATGAAAGTAAAGATCTTAAAATCAGAATGCCTGTATTTACGTCCTCTACTCAATAACATTGAATTGATCACCTGAAAGTTGACGTCCATATTGTGGTGATTTATTCGTTGCCCTGGTTCGTGGAAATAGAATGAACAAGACTGATGATAGATCTGAACAGGTTCTCTTTATTTACAAGTGTGCAAGGGTTTTTATAAGTTTATTTACATGAGTGTTGATTGGCTGGTGGGCTTTAAAATGATTGGTGCTTTTAAATGATAAGAGAAATTAACGGAAAGATTTAAATTTAAGGTGCATGATGGGAGCCCCTCCAACCGTTGGGATTTAAAAGTAAACAAAACAGGAATAACCGTTAACGGTTGGAATTTGAAATAATACAAGAGATTACGAATAAGTAAAAGATATAATACATTGGATAAATAGAAATAAATATATAAATACAAATATAAAACTCATCACAATATTTACGAGCAGGATCCTTTGAGATCCTCGTTTTAGATCTCAAACTGTCTCTTGGTGGGTTTTTCCAAAGTACTTTACAGAGGTTAAACATCCTAAAAAGAAGCATTAGAAGCCAAAACACTTCTTCGCATTGCGGTTTAAAAATCAATAACCAATCAATAATAATTTTTTAATCTATTTTAAAGTTGCGTGTGCTTTGATTAGAATAAATAAATGATATTTAGGCGTCTTAAAATAAGAGCATATTTTAATCAATTTTCAACAAATGGAAAATATTAAAATATAACATTTGTGCTAGTTTGCTTATAGTACTTTCTCTTTATATTTTTTTCAGGACAAAAAACTAAATCATATGATTTTGTGGAAAACGGACTTTGAAGAGCATGTTGGTACTGTCGCCGTTTTTGCTGTTATGTAAAATTAGTAATTCCTTATTCGAATTTTCCTTCTTGAGCCAGAAATATTTTTTTTTTATTCAATAATACGGCTTATAAACAAGACTATGACATAGCAACATAGAGGGTTTTTTGGTCTAGAATGGAAATTATTTAGTTATTTTAGGAATTAGTTATTGTAATTAGAATTCCCTTATATTATTACATTATCCTTCATTTCAATATATTCCTATATTCCTTATTTACTTCAAATAATAAGTGGTTATTCTGCTAAGTTTATTTCTTAAAAGTAAATCTAAAAGCAGTTCTGTCTTTGAATATATCGATGTTGTTATTCAAAGAGAAATATATTTCTTCTAAATATAAAATGGAAGCATAATAGATTATCATTGTGGGAATTTGAGGTTACATCGAAAATAGCGGAACTGTCTCATGTGATTATTGTGGACTAAATAAATTAGGCGTTACATAAGAAAGGCAGTTGAATTAGATACTTATGCAGAATATTCTGAAATTCTATTCTTTCAGAAATTCTTACTTTAAACATGAAAACTGTAAGATTATTCCAGTGGAGGAATACCCATTAGAATGAGTACTTTTAAGCCTAGGGGCTGGAAGGGAGGAGACACCGAAAACAAAACAATGGTTTAATTGAATGTACTCGTGAAAATATTATATGGCATTTCAATATGTTTCCACATATTTTTTTATTCCAAATAAAGGGGGAAGGGGCAAAGACAGTTAAACCTTACTAAAGCTGGGCAATTGGGCTCTACCCGTCATTCCATGTCCATACATATAATGGTAAAAATGATTCTTGTCTAGCTTATATACCCTTCTTTAAATTATAGCAAAAATACTAGAAATAAACATATTGAAGAACTAAAGATTACTTCAACCGCTAGCTGCATACATGATCTCGGATAACAAGGATAATTAATAATCACAACCAATAAAAAGCAGAAAGCAAAGCGATTGAAAGGAGTAGCAGGTTCAAGGGATTTGTTTATAAATGAAGAGATGCAGCTGGGAAAGTAGTGAAAGAGAATTTTTTTTTTTAACGAGAATCAGTGGCAACACAAAAGTATGGAATAATAGAAGGACAGCATCAGATTCACCGTACTTTTTCCCCAAATCGACTTTTTCTGACATTTTTACTGACTTTGGGACTGTAACATTATGAAATATTAGGAAACATGAATCTGCAAAATTATCCTGTTCATTCTAAAACATTTATTCACGGCGGATCTGGTTATTATAACAGCATAACAAGGGAACACACAGTCACAACTATTGTAATGTAACAGTAGAGATAATCCCTGCATCCTAACATACAATAGCATTACAATATACAATAATATTTAATTTAAACTGCATCCTTCCGGTCTCATTGCACGAGATATATATGTATAGATTTTGTATATATATAAAAGAAAAGAAAATATTTCGATTGTAAAGGAATACATGCAGCAAACTTCTAACGGAGTATAGGGCTATGATAATGGACTTTTCGATATGGAACATGATCCGGAAATGCACCGATTACCTTTTAAAACATTTTTTATTCATTGAAATAGTTTCAAAGGTTTGTCCGTTGTATTTAATTTAGAGCCGTCTATTATTCGTAAGCAAATATTGTCTTCAGCACAGCTTTTTCCTTATCAAACAAAACAAATCTTAATTATAATTACTTGTCTTGGATGTAAGTCCCACATTCTTTTTCACTTACCCAAATCCAAGATACTACTATCAAGATGTTCAGCAAGATCAAATGACAGACACAAATTAAAAGAACACCAGCCAATATTTTCATTTGTCTACTCCAGGCTGTACGTCTACTTGTATTAGTAGTATCATAATCATATGCTATAGCACTAAAATCAAATATAAATACAAACTGGAATTAATGATAAGTGAATTACAATGAAAGATATAGAAATATGAAACTCCAATCTAGATTCAAAAATAAACCTCATTTATGTATCTAAAATAAAGTATAAATGCTTATGTTTAAAAATAGAATTATAATTCTAGAATTTATAATTAGAATAGACATTAGTAATGCTGCAATATAGTATTATCAAACCCAAAAATTAAATTATTGAAAAATTTGAACCCATATTTTTATAGGCATGCGTTGAACTGACAACAAAAGGACTTTTGAGCTGTTGCTATTTCCTGTTTATTTGCACCCATTAGTCACAGTTACTACGACAGAGGGTGAACACCTTAAGCAGTTTATTTCATAAATCCACCTGATAAATATAATTCTGATCAAAGTACTTGGTTTCTATACAGATGTAAATCTTGGCAAGCGTTTTGGCTCTTCATTCGCCATTCGTATCATTGGAATAATAAAGTTAAAACTATGAAAAGTACTTATTATTATTCAAAATTTTATGAACTGTATCAAGTGAACAAAATTGAACTCTAAAATTGCTATCGAATACAACTAGGGATTATGGATTTACATTCATCGAAAGAAGTCGTCTACCACATACATCTAATAAAAATCTCGAATGCTATTTTTTTTTTTCAATTTTCCCGTTACTGTGTAAATTTCTAGTTTATAACTGATATAGTTATATAGAAAATCTGTTTCACAGACACGTTTCACTCTTGCTTACAGCACTACCTAGTTACGTTTAGTTAGGTTCTCTACATTATCATGTATCAATTCCAAAATTTATTTTAACAACTAACTTTTATAATATGTACTTTGAGAATTGGATTTTATCATTTATACTTTGATCAAATACTTTGCTTTATGTTTAACTCTAAACTTTAAATTAACGTTCTTGTAAAACAGTATATAATATAGCTAGAAATTACCTATTTTCTTCCGCCATATCATTCTTTAATCTAATCTTCTTCCATAATGGAATTAAAAATTTTAAAAATAAACGAGCAGTATCACATGTACCATTCTCACAATAACTGGCAGCATTTAATACTCATAGTTAAAATAACATTGTCAAAGCAGGGAAATAATGCCGATTACAATAAGATAATTAGTATAGTTAACAAACATTGTTATGAAATGAAATCTGTATTAATACATAGTTTTACATTATATTTGCCAGTAACTACAGACATGGATTCAGCATCGAAAAAAAATATAAAAATCTACATAATCATAGGTCGGACCTCTCGAATAATTGAAAGAAAGAATAAGTGGTCCTAAGAACACCTGGTATGAAAAGAAAAACTTCTTACAGCCACTCTACTTCAATTGTTTCCAAATTGAAATTTTTTTCTAAATTTGTTCGTGGTGTTCGAAATAAATGGTTTTTGATTTTTAACTCCTGATCTGTGGTTCGGGTATACACCAAGATAAATGCAGATCCTTTTCTCAATACTTTCTAATTAAGATAAAAGTTTCTAGGATAAATATCTTTGGTCAATTGGGATCTTATGTTGATGGGCAGAAATGAAAATCGCAACTCGAACATTTTACAGCATTCGAAAGTTTATTTTGACGCGACCTTATTTTTCTCTTTGACGCATTTTTTAAAACGTGTTCTAAACATCACACACATAATACATAATTGATATGCCGTAGGATACAAAAGATTTTTGGGTTCAAAAAATTCTCTTATCAGTGAAGAGTAAACATTTTGCTACAGCAATAATACACTGACGTACCGATTAAACTAAGAATACTGTCTGATATTGCGTAGATCCTCCTGTGTACTGTGTAGATAGTATACATAATATCTCCTCAATAGAGTTTCTTTTATGGTTCAAATCCGGCGAATGACTTAAGGCCAATTCACGATGCAAAACTGAAAGGAATGTTCCTCCAATCCTAATTTGGTGACTACGGACGCATTGTGTGACGCATTGTTCTGCTGAAAGAGACTGTTTCCGTTTTAGTGAATGCATGACATGAACTGCCGAAATGATCCGCAAGGTTGATTTCTTAGCGTCCACCGATCAATGATATAAAGTCTGAGACGCTCATATATCAGATGTCCTATTGCATTCCAGATGGAGACAAACCACACTATAACCCAGCCCCGCCATTGTTGGCATGCGGTCTCCATTGGATCATGGGGGAGGGGGTCTTCTCTATATGTTTAATCAGCCCGAAATATGTGGGACTACTACTTCGTGGCTCAGGCTACACATGTGCAGTTCTCTTTCCTACAGTGGCGAGGTTCCCGAACCGAGACGCGGAGGAGAGCCCCGTGATTAGTGGGCGGTCGGCTGATGTACCCCATATAAAAGAAAGAGAACGTTGCACTGTCCAAAGCTGTTGTTAGAAGTAACGACAGAAACAAGCACAGCGGTTTTATCTGCACCAATGTCTGGTTTATTGTTCAGATTCTCAGTAACGAAAAGAAATTTTGCAGCAAAGAAAAGGTTAGGTGACAGTTGAGATTGCTCTTGATTCATAAGTATTTATATTTTAGCAGCAGAAAGCGTCTGAGACTTTGTTACACCAGAAATTTAATAGGTTTGAAACATTTTTGAGAAATGGACAGACAGAAAAACGAAAACAAACGAAAGCCCATTTAGTTGGATCACCTAATATTGCACAAATCTCGGATACCTGTCTAATGTTTCAATGTGAGCCAAATGACACTGTCCATCATACTCCATGATTTTTTTTTCGGCTGCAGCAATGTCGCACGTTGAATTTCTTCTCTGAAGTTACTAGTCATGTTGCACTTCGAAATTCTTGCAAATGAAAATCAAAATTCGAAGAGAAATTGTATTTTTAAAAATTTGTTTTTTAATTTTATCAATTGTAAAATGAGGGAAATTCGAAGAAAAAATCCAAATTCGAGTTTTAAAGGAAGCCATCTCTCTAACACCTGTAGCTTAAGTTGTGATATGCTGCCAATGTCACTGAACATTAGACAACAATAATAGATTGCAAAGCCTTTATACTAATTTCAGTTGGGAAGATACTATTTAATGTAACTAGATGTGGTCCTTTGCAGTGGTCTCTTCACTCCGCTGATCTGACTCCTGCGACTGAAGGTTGTTGGTTATGGTGAAAGAGACAGTGTACAGCAGAAAAGTTCATAATAGCAATGAACAATGGAAAGAATTACGAATATGGTGAATTCTATTACCAGAGAATTCTTGGTCAGAGCATTAAATGCCGCATTCAATCGTGTTACGTTATGTGATGATGACAATGAACAACAGGTTGAGATCATAGCTGCTTAATATTCTACATATTCAATATAATAAACGTTGCTAAATGTTGATTACAATAAGTTTTACAATATTTTTTTTTTTAGCGACCCACTTGGAAACTATTGTGATAGCGACCAAACTCGGTAGCTATTGTGTTTGCCCTTCCGACCGTAACAACTCCGGAATGAAAGATCGGATCGACAAAAGTATTTCACTATTGTGTTCAGAGGCCCAAACACTGTACGAATGGGGTAATTTCAGGGACCAACGCCTCCCCATGTTCTTTATATTGTTGTCATTGTACCTTCCTGAAAACTTCCGAACGAAAGGTCGGATCAACAAACGGAATTCATCATCGTGTTCAGAAGCCCAAACGATGTGGGAATAGGGTATTTTTAGGGGCCAACGCGCCCTTCCCTATGATCGAGATAATTCGCATTGTTACATTGGATTTCTGCTATTAGCTGAAATATTAGAAGAGATTTTTGCCACTCAAGAGTAAGTTGATTTCAATATTTATGCTCAGTTCCTTGACCCTTCGCGTCAAGAGATACATGATTTTCTGCACTGTTCATTTGTCAATGTTTTGGAGAAAGTGAATAGCGCAGAAATTCAGGGAACTCTCAAACATCTCTTAGCTGTTGCTCAAGGAACCGAGCGACAAAATTTAATCAACTTCACCAGGAGTGGGAAAAATTCCTCATAAACGTTTATAATATTTAAATATCCATTCATCATGGCCCACTCTTCCTTCAGATTCAAGTTATTTCGAAGAAATTATAAATCAAATTAAAATACATGTTGTTTCAGAATTCCAAATGTCAATTAGAAACTTCCATCTTGAGATGGTAGGTTAGTTTTATATATGATTTTAAGTTATATTTTACAATAACATTTCTCTATGGAACAGATAATTCACATACCAATCTACTGGAATACCCAGTACACTACACTGCAATAAACCCTAAAATTTCTTTCAGTCTATTTCTCTATCGAATAATGAAAAATTCAAACGTTAAAACATTTTTGTTTATTTAGAATTGGTCAATACATTGATTAAAGAATGATGCATTCAACTGCAATATGTAAAATGTCACTAATAAATTTCTTATAAACACATTCATTGGAAGAGCGAATAAAAAAAGAAAAAGGATTTTGCTTTTTGCTGGTATTAGTCGATATCTATGTATAAAAAAAGTCATACAAACTAAAATTACCTTCTGCTGTTCCTCATGTTACTTCAAATTCCATAGAAAAATCAATGACTGAGTTCTTAGGGACTGCGAAAAGTACAATACTTAAATAATATTTAAATATTTAAGTATTGTTCTTTTGGCATTCTCTATTTGCTCATTCAGTGGTTGACTTTTAACTCCAACATGACATGATCTTTGGTTAAGATAAATCTGTAAAATTTTATCTGATCCCATTTGGGGAAACCGAACCTAAATTTTAATTTTACAAAAGGTTTTTTTTTTTTTTTTTTTTTTAACCACAAAGCGATATTTAATTCATTGACTAAATAATACTTACACTGAACCTAGCCTGTCACTCAAATCTAACGGAGGCTCCTAAGGCAAAATACCTTCTTATATTGATATTTTAAGTTGGATAATGCAATTTTAATAACACAATTTTAATCTTAGCGGATATAAATGTGGATTCTCTCCTTTTCTTTTCGTTTATCCTAAGCAAGTCGAACATTTGGTTTTTTATTACAGACAAAGAGAAATGTTGAATTGCAAGAAATTACAAGAAAACTGGCAGATTTATCTTCATTTCTGGGACCCTTTTTAAAATGAATAAACATTAATAAAATACTTGTTGCGACCCGTGAAATATTCACGGAAGTAAAACAAATTCAACATTTTTGAAAAACACAAGATTGAAAAAGATGTTCTAAGCTAATTTTTTTGGAACCCATGACTTCCACAACAGCCCATATTTAATTTGAATATTGGCTTATTTGTTAAAATCATATTATAATATTGTTAAAATAAAAAAAATAAAAAAATATTTACCACTTTCATAGTAGCCAGCGCTGCGGTTTCTCATTATGAAACATAGTGGCAACCTGTTGCCCTAAAAGAATAGGTTCGTCGAAATTGAAGCAATATTAACGGAAGTAAAACAAATGCCCTATTTTTGAAATATTCTGAAATTTTTGAAAAACACAAGATTGAAAAAGATGTTCTAAGCTCATTTTTTAAAAGCCATGATTTCCGCAATAGCCCACATATAATTTGAATGACTAAGCCAATTTTTATTAAAATAAAAGAAAATAAAAAATTGATTTACCAGTTTCAATAATAACAATAACAATAACGAATGTCCAACAGCAAATACCAATAATCCTGTCTGGGCAACAATGAGGGCCCGTGCATCGTTATTATTCCCTACTTCGTTGATTATTGCGAGAGCGCCGACACAGCCGAAATTATGTAAAAATCGAGGTTTTACAAACTCTCTGATAAATTTTGACTTCATGCATTTCAGTGAAAACTTCATTTATGTGGGAAAGAAAATCTAAATACGCTGATAATAATTGTCTAATCGCGATCTGTCGTGGTGAACTGGAGAAAATAGTAAGAGCGCCATCTTTAAGCATGGGCGTGACGTCACGACTGATGTGTTCTAATGCTGCACTGTGATTGGTTATTTCAAATTACAAATTTACAAAGACATGTACAATTTTTTTTTTGCCTAAAAATAGAATGATTGCCACCAATATAGCACACATTGACTAAAAATATTATTTACATTTAAAATTTTCACACGAATTCGACATGGAAAATCCAATCATCCTAAGACAATATGAAAATGAATATTTAAGAAAGTTCTATGAATCTATAATGATAAAAACACGCAAAAGTTATAACAAGGAATTATCCACTAACAATGTACTTGAATCCGGAATTTAAATTAAATGAATTCCTAAAAACTAAGGTAATTGTGCTATATTATTCCATAATTAGGGGACGACGGATACAAGGTTCTAACACCTAACACTAGAGGGAGACTTAAATGATATTACCTACAGTGACTACAGAGTACAGTGCGGCCAACCACCAGCGTCCGCCATGTTTTTCCCAACTGGAGCACAAGTTTGTATAAGCCACAGAAGGAATTTTTTTCATTTTAACTAAATTTTTTGATTCACAGTTGTTCTACTGCCTTTGATTGAATTTAATGTTAATTTGAGAAACATAGAAACATTTTTCTTTCAATTTTGCACCCTAAAAACGCTAAAATATATATATATAAAAGAAAACAAGCCTTATATTTTGTGAGCAAAGCCTCTAATTTTTTTTTTTTGCAAAAATTAAATAAAAAATATGAGACATAAAATAAAAATCAATTTAAGAAAAAATAAAACAAACCTTATATTTTGTGAGCAAAACCTCTTATTTATTTATTTATTTATTTATTTTATTTTTTGTGTCATTTATATTTTTTTTTATTGACACTCATACAAAATACTATCAGTTATTTGTTATATAAGACAATAAAATAAAGTAAATATCTCTTTGATATTGTTGAATTTTAATAGGGGAAATGGTGGAAATAAATAAAGGCTTTCTATTGCTTATTATCATTATTTATTATAACAGATTTTTATAATTATTTTTTTAATTATAATTATAATTATTTTCTTAATTTATTTTTATAATTATAATTATTTTTGTAATTATTTTTATATTTTATAAATAAATAAATAAATTAATAAAGGGAAATAAAACGGATTTCAGAAAAAAAAATTAATCATTTACTACAAAATATCCTAATTATATTCCTTATAATATAAGTTAACATAAACTATTATATCTAACAATACATGTACAACATTGAACAAACAATAGATTTATATACAACTCTATACACAACAATAAACAAACAAATATATTTAATAAATATATAAACAAATATATTTAAAAGAATTTTTGGAGGATTAATATCATGAAGTTATATTTATTACTAAATAAGTATAAATAATTATAAATAAATACTTATTAAGTATAATACTTGTAACAGATAAGTACATTTTTAATTTAAACGATAGATTTATATACAACTAAAAATTTACTTATCTGTTATAATAAAAATTATAAAAATAAATGATAAAAATAATTATAAAAATAAATTATAAAAATGAATTCTAAAAATAATTATAATTATAATTATAAAAATAATTATAATTATAATTATAAAAATAATTATAAAAATCTGTTATAATAAATAATGTTAATTAGCAATAGAAAGCCTTTATTTATTTCCACCATTTCCCCTATTAAAATTCAACAATATCAAAGATATATTTACTTTATTTTATTGTTTTATACAGTAGAACTCGTTAAGTCGTCAACCGGATAAGTCGTCACTCCGCTTAAGTCGTCGTTTTCCTTTGGTCCCGACAAGGTCTCATAGACAATAATGTAAAATAACCCTCTATTACTCGTCACCAAATTTAATTCTACTCCGGATAACTCGTTACCCTCAAATGGCGAAAAGCATTTTTATTCTCAATTTTGCCTGCTATCTTTTCAGCATCGCCCCTTCACTCTAAGAAAGCCTAGCCTTTACGGAGAATTTTCACGTGGGAAATTCACTTGGGAAATTACACACTTCTCGCTGCGACTCTTGTCAAGATTAGACGTTTTTCTTGACCGCTACTGAGTGTGATTTTATTTCATAGCGAGTAAGCCCCGAAAATTTAAAAGAGATCGAAATTGTTTTTCTTCCTCCAAATGTAACTGCACTTCTTCAGCCTTTAGATCAATGGATAATTCTTGACTTTAAACGAAAGTACAAAAAAATTGTGAAAGACATGACAAAAGCCTTGGATAGGAACGAAAAGCTAGAAGTTTCGGTTTTAGATACGATTAACTATGTACACAAAAGTTGGAGTTCCATTTCATTACAAAGTGTTTCGAATTGTTACCAGTAATCAGCATCTTCATCAATCAACACTGTTGGATTATTTTAATGCCAGTAAAATAAAATAAAATGTGGTAAGTATAAAATGTGTTTGGTTTTTTTTTTAATTTCCACTCATTCATTCAGAAATCATTGATTTCTGAAAATCTTGTTTTTCTCACCGAATCCTACAGCAATTCATAAAAATATTGTATTTCAGTTTTTTTTTTGTTTTTTTTTTTTCAAAAAATGCCCACTCCGCTCAAGTCGTCACTCCGCTTAGGTCGTCAAAAATGTTCGGTCCCTTGAGTGACGACTTAACGAGGTTTTACTGTATAACAAATAACTGATATTATTTTGTACTGGTGTCAATAAAAGAAATATGAATGACACAAAAAAATAAATAAATAAATAAATAAGAGGTTTTGCTCACAAAATATAAGGTTTGTTTGTTTTTTTTTCTTAAATTGATTTTTATTTTATGTCTCATATTTTTTATTTAATTTTTGCAAAAAAAAAATTAGAGGCTTTGCTCACAAAATATAAGATTTGTTCTATTTTATATATATATATATATATATTAGTGTTTTTAGGGTGCAAAATTGAAAGAAAAATGTTTCTGTGTTTCTCAAATTAACATTAAATTCAATCAAAGCCATTAAATTCAATCAAAGACAGTAGAACAACTGTGAATCAAAAAATTTAGTTAAAATGTGAAAAATCCCTACTGTGGCCTATATAAACTTGTGCTCCAGTTGGGAAAAACATGGCGGCGGAAGCGTTAGCCAATAGAAAAAAAGACCACCGTTGGCCACACTGTAGTCTCTAGTCACTACAATATTACCCATATCACCAAGGGAGTCATTTTTTTTAACGACTTCTGCAGGAGGTAAACGAATTTTTAATTTCCCTTTTTTTTTATTCAGAGACTTGAAAAAGTTCCCCAAATAAAGGCGGGGGACCGAATACATACGTCTAGATTTTAAATGTAAATAATATTGTAGAGTATTACTAATATTACAAATTAAAATTGAGAAGAAAAAATAAATATATCTACTTGAAACCTAATCTATAATTATTAAATATGAAGAAATTAAATAAAGTTTGCATAATTAAAACGTCACACGGAAATTGACATAAAAAGAGAGATGTTGCCTCGTTATGAAAGAGAGTCGGAAATTTTCCATTGAGGCGAGACGTTCGATGCACGAGAGGAAAGACAATTCCCCGTCAGCAGCAGACGACAGATGAAATTCCCAGGAAGCGAGTTGCACCATGGGAGAACTGACATCATGTGACAATACTGCGACGAGAGGAGCGAATTCTAAAGAGGAAGGATGTGCCTTCGTAATACAGAGAAATAGACTGGATGAATTCTTCGAACAGCTTAGTGAGAACTTCTACAGAAACTGTGAGTACATTTTACATTACAATTAAACGGAGAGGCGATTCAGCGAATTTAAGAAGAATTAGAAATATTAACTTTGAACGGAACAGTTCATTTAGCGGAAAGGTGTCAAGTTGAATTAAAGAGAAGTGAACGTGAACTCAATTATTATAGGAAGAATTAATTCGATAATTAAGGTTAAATTATCGGTACTGTGTGCAGATAACATTATTAGTGCTTCGATAATTAGTTTAAACATAGTGAATTTATACTGTGAATATTCGAAAAGCAAGTGTGAATATAGTGCTTCGAAAATATATTTGAAAGTGAATATATATTACATTATTAATTACATATATTCAAGTGAACTTAGTGCTTCGATTATTGTTTATATTTTACTACTAAAGAATTGAAGTAGTGAACTGTGCTTCAGATTTAATTAACATTTATTCAAGAAGAGAAGAATTATTATTTGTTAAGCTGATAGTTTATTATTATTATTTATGCAGTGACTATTATAATTAGCGGAATGATAATTAAGTATGAAACTTATATTAGTGAAGAGTGAATATAACAGTGAGAATCATAAGTCATATGAACTATAAGGAAACTTACCTGAATTATAATACGGACTCATTTACCATTATTACACTTGTTTTAATACAAGGACTTCATATAATCATATACTTAGAATCATCTGTAATAATTTTATATTTCAATAAAATTATTGAAATCTTAAATAAGTCTGTGTGTGTGGAAAAAAAAAAATACCACCTCTATACTATTACCCCATCTACAAAATGGTATGGTCCCCTTATGGACCTTTACATAAGTTTATGGGCTCTACAAATATTTTTAGTAAATGTGTACTTTATTGGTTGCAATATTTTATTATAAATTTTTTAGCACGTTAAAAAATTTTTAACCAATGTGAATAAACAATATTTGCAACTGAGATCATTTGGTAGGTAATAGCCATTTCTTTTATTGAAACCTCTCTGAGTTTCTGAACTCGGAAGGGGCTCAATGCTTCAGTGATCATGAACTAGTGAAGATTGGATGGCTAGTACAATGCTTGACCGTCACTTGGTTAGAAACCGGGTCCCCATTTCACAAAAGGTTCGATGAAAACTACAGCCCTTCGCAAATAGAAATAGCGTGGGGGGGAAAAAAATCCCAAGGGATTAAATAAGGCTTTAATTAGATGTAAGCCTATATAATCAACTATCGGGACCACTCTTCGATAATTGATACATAAAAATCCCACTGTCGTTCTGGAGCATCAAAGGTTTTGCTGATATAGAAAAAGAGCATTGGTATAGTAATATTTCTGTTACTATCACATCAGTGATGATGGTTGAAAAAAGTGTCCGACAGTGGTTCATACATTATTAAAGACTTAAGAAATCTTCAGTTTTTATAACATTAAGAAATTACATATCTCGCGCTGATTATTTAATTGAAATCATGGATAACAAATTAGTCAAAGAGTATGAATGAATATTTTTAAACAGTCTTATTACCATATTTTCAAAGTCAGGTTGCAAAATTTTCTATTGAAGAAATTTCAAAATAATAAACAATAAATTTACCTTTCCCTATTTATTTAAGAAAACATCAATTTTAGAAGTAACTCCACACACAAAATCTTAAAATACATAATTTTTGGGATACATAAAATCAAAAGGCTTTGTCTTATCTCTGCAATACAATTCTTTGTCATTCTAGTCTCCCTTAACTATTTCCAAATAAATCACATACAGATATTTTTAATTATTTTCCGATTCTTAATAATCCCAAATACACAATATTTTAACTGTTATGAAAATACTACAATATTCACAGGATGTTCTTTATTTACTGCGCCATTTTGTCACTGAAGAAAACAGAATTCTCCTGCATCTTTTGTCGAACTTTTCCAAAGGATTCTGATGTCTAAAAAGAAAATAAGGAAAGATTCTAAAATTACCTAAAATAATGGAAATAAAAATCGTTTTACATTTATCTTTAAATTAAGCAATATCTTCAACAATGTCGAAGTACATTACTAAGGAATGGAAAACTTTAAAATTCCCTTTATAATTTTCTATAGTTTTCTCCAGTGAGAACTTTCGAAGCATAATTTCATCATTATAAAATTTAATGTTGAGGTTGAGGATTATCGTATTTATCAAGTTTCATGTAAATCGAAGCCATAAGAATCCATTTATACAAACTGAAAGACAACACAATTTTGAATACTTATGTAAATAGTAAGACCTACCTAAGTTATGACAATGTGAAAATTTTCCAAACATCATAATTATTTATTACTATTGAGGAGAAAAACCATAGTAAGGGATAACGAAGTTAAATCTAGTTTGGGGCCTGGTAGCTTCAGTAATAGGACGATTAGAGGGGCCACGAGAAAACATGTAGTGTGGGTGGCATTCCCAATGTCACATTAGCTGCCCGATGCTTCCCACATCATGCAACAAGCTCTCCGCTGATAGATTGGTTTAAGAAAAGTAATGCAGGAAAGCACTACAATGTGACATTGGGAATGCCACCCAAGTACTTTTGTCAGAGAAGGTTGTGATTTTTTTTTCCCCTATTCCCCCTCACAGTTCGCCCAGCTTTGTCAAATGTAGATAACGTTCTTTAGACAAACTTCCTTCTTCTCAGTATATCGCAAGCATCTAGAATTCTGGTCTCATTTAGCAGGTGATGAAAGGAGCCTTGTCTTCCGTGCTATCTAATTGAACTCAGCTTAACCTTACTTAACTGTATGGAAGACGGTAACATGTTTTTTAAAAAATATTTTAAAGAAATATCAGCAATTTTTTATTACTTTAAATAAAACTTCTAAAACCCCATCACCTTTTTCTGCATTAATAACTAAACATCGATTTCTTGAATCATTTATTAGTATGTGGCCCGAATTTAATGACAGAAGAATTTGACTTCGGCAATGTGATCAAAAATATTAGGACTCACTCTGGAATAATGAACTAAAGCCTAGATGGCACGACGACGTCATAAATGGAGACAGGGAGTTCCTATGTTAATTTATATGAAGTAACAGCAAAATGGGTCGATACGGGGAGCTCACTGATTTTGAAACTTATTGCTCAAATTTGAGTATCAGGGACATTTGAACTCTTCCACAATTGTCGAAATAGAATGTTGGTAAGTGATTGTGAAGTGCAAACTGGAAGCAACCATAACCAAACGGCGACAGGGTAGGTCGCGTGAACTGACAGACCGCGACCGTGGAGTTTTGAAGGTGATGGTTCGTGCAAATAGCCAGACATAGATTGAAACAATCACTTTGAGTATCACAGTAGTTCTAATACCCTAGCCAGCATCACTACTATTCATCGAGAGGTTATGATAATGGGATTTCGTAGTCGAGCAGGTGCTCACAAGCCAAACATTTCCCCTGAGAATGGGAAGCACCGCCTGAAGTGATGTAAAGAGCTATATTACTGAACAGTGGAATATCGGAAACACGTGGAATGATGAATTACACTATACCATGTGTCTGAGAGGATTTTGGTGAGGCGAATGCCCAGAAACTATATCTGCTATCATGTGTAGTGCAAACAATTTTGAAGGTTTTTTTTTTTTTTTTTTTTTCATGGAATGGACTCGGCCCTCTTGTACCAATGCACGGGAATGTAAATTGTAACTAGTTACATACTTTCTAAGGTAGAGGACCACTTCGGTGATGATCATTGCTAGATCTACCAGAATGATAACGCTCAATGTCGTAATGCAAGGTCTGAGAGAGAATGGTTTGTGTACAATAAGGTTACGGAAATGAAATGCCCAGAGTCCCGACCTGAACCCCATTGAACATCTAGGGGAGGAATTAAGACTCCAACGTCACATCAAACCCTGCTCTGGCTACGGTTCTTCAGGAAGAATGGACTGCCAATCCTCCAGCCATCCGGCAGAGTCACGGCTGTGATAAATGCGAAAGGCGGACTCACCCCATAGTCATGTCCAATACTGGGAGTGTGTCACGAGGAAAGTCTGACTACTGTTTCGGATAGTTGTCCCTATATTTTTGATCATAGTGTTTATATTAGAATTACCAAATTCCTTAATACCAAACAGTCATACTTACCCATAGCACAATATAGGCAACAACAGCAAACATAATGAAAGTAAGAAATAAGGTTAAACATCCAAACATAGCAAAGACTATGTACATTGACATCATTAGCTTAGGACTGCCTGTATATGTGATTGACTCCTTATAAGTAAATCCCCTAAAAATAAGAAAAAAAAATCAAGAAGAAATGTAAGTTTATTTCAAATTTAATTAAAGATTGATTAAAAAAAATAAACCAAGGATTAAACTCCAAATTATATCCAATTAATAATAAAATAGCTTCTTAGTTTCATTTGCACTTGGGTTAGATAAAATAATTTCTAAAATTGAAAGCTTGCATCTATTATTCATATCTTCTAAAGTTAACATTATTGCTTAGCCAGATGAAAGAGACTGGTAACGTTATTTACTAGTTGCTGCCACCTCTTTCTCGGCGTGAAAATAGGGGAGATGAGTATGTGCTGACAAGAACAGAAGCAAACGACGCGACGTATAAAGGAGAGATGCATAAAGTAAAAAAATTACTGCACAAAATTCAGTTTAAAATTAACGCGAGAATAAAATACACACACATAGAATAAGAAATACATGTATAATAAACTTTTAGAATGTAATTCTACCCTACGGCTTATTCCATTATTTTGGCGGTGTGCCAAACCTAGTCTTTATCGCTTGGGCAAGCAGTACAAAACTATATGGAGGTATTTAAATTTTACATAATTATGTATGAACTTCAGAAAAATAACTTCGTCATGTTTTGAAGCATAAATTTTGTGTCGTAAAAATGATTCATTTGTTAAGGTAAAAGCTTTGTTGGATTCTTTTCTTCTATTCTCTATATCATTCAGGAAAATGAAGGTATTGATAACTATTTCTGGAAATACTATTGTATTTCGTAAACTATTGTGAAAAGCATTTGAACAGAAATCCTGGTTCAGTATTGTTCCAATATATAATTTCGTGATACAATTACAGAAATTCCAATATATTTATTTTAATTTGTATTTACACACCATTAACATTGTGCATTAATTTTGATAAAATAAAAATTAATGTCTTATTTGATACTAACATCCATATTTACTTAGTTTTCCATAACTGTAATTTGTATATACTTAAATTTGACTTTTATAGTTTATTTAACTATAATATGTATGATAAATGTGGCGGAATTATTATCGACAGGTTAAAAAATAATTTTATAAAATATACTTCTTACATTTACAATTATCAGGCATATGAAGTATTTAGAATATTTTGAAATAGCGTCATATTGATTATAACATTGTGAAATACTGCGAACTAGAAATAATGAAAAATTAGTTACCCATTTTCTTGAAATGGTTTTGTTTCTGCTTGCTTAAGTTCTTTCGATTCCATTCGCGATTCGGACGGATTCCAGTAATCCATCCCATTCCTTGCATTTTGCGGCATCTTCAAAAAACCCTTTTTCAGTGAATCAAAACAGTCCATTTCAGAATAAAAGAAAATTGAATTAAAATAATTACCTCGAGCTTCTAAACTCTTACAATCTAAGTTAAGACTATTATTGTTGACTATCACATTGTCTGAATTTTGATCATTTATTTATCATTTACAATATTGAAATGACGTGTTATTATTATCAATTCTTGTACGTTTCTGTTAAGTTTGTGACAAGGTAAAACTCGATTTCTATTAGTCTTTTGAATTCGAATTTTAACCTTTAAGTTCGTCTTTTTTATTATACAGTGAACTCCCAATTATCCGTGCGCGAATTATCCAGTTTGCGGATTACCCGTGCGTCATTCCAGACTCACAAAAAATTTAAAGAAAAACATTTTTACGCTTCTCATGCATGTAAAGTCGATGTTGATGTGAATTAGAATCTTGTCAGGTTTAGCTGACAGTATCGTGAAGTGCGTAGAGGTCAAATCGAACGCTCTGGAACCTGTTTGACTGGGTAGGGATGGGAGGAATTGGAATATTGTTTGTACAATAGCCTTTCAGCTGTCCTCTCTCACTTTCGCAGTGTTCCTTTAGTTTTTGCGACTTGTTTATCGTCAGTTAGTAGCGTGAAATTTTTTACTGGTAAAAATGAGTGATGTGAAACGAAAAACGAAACGTTTTAAATGTTAAAGAAAAATTAAAAATCCTTCAAAAACTTGATAATGGAGAATCAGCAAATTAGCAAAGGATTATCAAATTGGAGTACAAATTATACGTGATATAAAAAAGAACAAAGTAAAACTCATTACTCTCACGAGAGATATTCAAGAGAATGTGATAACAGTATTTTTGAACAAGGAAAAGAATTCGAAGGTTTTGAAAATCTTGATGAAGAAAATTTAGAAGATTGGTTTCAAAGTGATGCATGTGAGCCTGGCTTCTAGTATTTGACAGATGAAGACATCGTTACTAACTGTGTTGTTAAATCTAATAGTGATGATAGTACTGATGCAGAATTTGTACTAAATGAGGGAAATACAATTTCTCATTCTGCTGCTCTACGATCTATGGAAACTTTGTTAGATTATATGGGACAAAGAGGATTTGATTACGGTGGCATTACTGCGGTTCGTAAAATGTGTGTCGATATACGACAAGAGATATACGACAAACACCAGAAGCAAAGAGCATTACAGATTTTTTTAAGCAGTAAATGTTAAAAGGAAAATTACTAGCTTGATGTTATATAGCATGCAAATGTAAGTAATTTTTATATTTTTGATACTGATGTATGATTTTTTCTTTAATAAAAAGGAGTTTTCGGATTATCCGTGTTTTTCTATTATTCATGCGAGCCCTCCCGGTGATTAACCCGGATAATCGGGAGTGCACTGTAGTTCTAAATTGATTTCAATTTGAAATGTATCCGTTGCTTATTGGTATAATTGAAACTTATTCAAAGTACTATATCATTGCAGATCATGTGATACTTATCAACCAATCTTGGCATTTTATATAACGTTCATATAAATTAGTATAGTTATTTAGTACTTATAATTCCATTATAATTTCGGAAAATGCTGAATATCATAAATCGGCATCCAACATACTTACAAGATTGAGATTTTCGGAAATGTAAACGAAAAAGAAATAATTTTCCATCAACTGTATATGTTGACAACTTCAAAAATTCAGTTGTGTTGCTTCAAATAAAAGTTAACATCAGCATGCAGCAGTTCACGGGAGCATCAAAGCCAAATTGGTCAGAACCAGTTGTTTCTCTGAATGTGAAACAAATGAAAATGCTATATCATGTTCGGCTACGTTTTTTTCCGCCATCGCTGTTTTGGTATAAATAGAGATGAGATGAGATTGTGGTGAATGTGGGTAACAGCTAAGCCTAAGATCTATTACACAGTATCCACAGAAAGAAGGACAACGGAGAGAATGCATTAGAAGAAATGGTGGTAGTGCAGGAGAAATGGAAGAAGCAAGAAAATACCTGTCCAGCTCAGATTGCCGCCCACCACCACCACCACCACGAGATACTTATCAGAATCGAATCCCAAGATGTGAGAGGTCGATGTCAGAGCTACACAATAACAGCGCAGTCTGCTGTATTACTGTATGTCACTGCGTTGGTTGATGGAGTTAGTAATGTCAATATTAGGTGGTAAGGTTAGGTGAAGGAATATGAATAGTGTACTTTGTGTATTAGGGATTAACAATAAGTGGTTATAAATTTAGTTATCCCGAATTGTTTTGAGCTATAATAAAAATATATTAACGTTTTAAAGTTTCTAATAAAAATTTTATTATAGAAACGAAATGTTAGTCGAAAAACAGGATATCTGGTTAAGAATATAATTTAATTATGTGTGCAATAAGGGGGAGGGGAAGAGTGATGGATAGTTTGTATTGATTAGATGTTGTCTTTTCAAATACTTCTCAGAGAAATACTTTTGTTTTAATACTCTAAATCATGTGAAACTAAACAATGCAGTTCTTCTTTCTTTTCTTTCTAAATAACTCATTGAAATAACCTGGGAAACAGGATTCGCGATTTGAACTACATGGCTTCATGAACCACATGAAGTTTTTCACTACATGGTTTTTTCTCTAGTAGAGAATTTCGATATTTTTGGTCAATTTGTCTCATCTCAGAAGGATGAGTTTAACTGCGTTTCTTTTACTTCTTCTTTTTTTCTTCTACTTAGCAAATTAATACGGAGATCGGATAATACACGACTTCCCAGCTCGTTGTGGGCTTCTCCGCTTAACTCAGTTGTATTGCGCGTTGGCACTCAAACGGGGAGATGCCGCAAAAAAACACTTCATTTTTGCATGTATCTTCCAAACGCAGAAACGTTTGTTAATGACTGATATACCGTTCGATAGAACTTTCAAATACCAACATTTTCTCAATATAATGTTTTCTTCCAACTTTTATACTTTTCGGTTAAATTGAGAAAAAGTCAAAATTTGACCCTTTAAAAGGCGCCATCTTGGAAACCAAAACCTTTTTTCGAAAGAGTTTTGTAGCATTTTGTTTGTCTTAAAAAGCTCTATATTTTATCCATTTACATGATTAATCTATCTCTTATAGTTTGGTCACAAAATTGGAAAAACATAGTCTTATGACAATGACAGACAGAATAACGCTTTTATATAATAGAATTATTTGTAATTATATTTGCCAGGAATAAATAGCACTGATCAGGCTGGTTCCGGTAGCTTCAAGATAGCAACCGTGGACTGCTGGATTCGAGTTTGATCTTTAAATTTCCACCATACAGAACGGATTCCTTGAAATTGTAATTGTCAACTTACAGCGGTGATAGTTAAGAAATCGGTGAATTTATTTTCTCTTAAATTTTCAACATTGGATTATTTTTTACTTATAACGACCCATACTATGACCTCCAGAAGATTGACCTTTCCTCCTGCTAAATCCCGTATAAAAATTTGACAGCTATCTGCAGGCGGAATTTAATCCTTGAAATTCATAAAAAGGCTGTGGATTAATATATTTAAGATTGTTTTATCTGTCTCATAATCGAAATCATCTGTTTTGAAATATATCATGTTTCTGAAAATGTTGCCATAATGTCGCTATTTCTATTGTAAAATGTATCACTTATTTATAACTATTTTGTAGTTGTCAAAATATAAAATTCTATCATATGTCACGGGTTACATGAAAACTGCTGTTTATAATATGAGAATGTCTGCAACTTATGAATTTTGTTTTTATGTTGCCTTCTAAATATTTCAGAGAATCTTATTACTAACCACTTCACACTTATTCTCTCCAATCTATTCTATATCTTCCCTGGGAAAGTTTTGATCATAGCAATGGACCACTTGAGGATAGGCGGGGCTTCGTAGTTACAAAATATCCCACCAGACTACTGCGTCGCATGTGGGATAAACAAAGCCATGTGCTTCGATTTTAACCCGTATAGATGTAGAGGGTTAACTAATAAAAGATTTGATTTGGATGAAACGATTGTAAGCCTTCCAAAATTTTCATATCGGATGTAGAGTTGATATAGCCTATTGAAGAACACGCCAGCATTATATAATCTAAGAAGGATATAATTTAATTATTTTTAAATATTACAGATACTTCTGGACGGCATCGACAACGCGTTTGCTTTTGTAGAGGCTTATTGCAATCAAGAAGACAAAAAAAAAATTAAAAAAAAAAAACTAAAGCAGTAAGAATTCTACATTTTAAAAGAAGAAATATCGATAACAGATTCCAAGCCACGCCAGCATTCTGTGGCTGTAAAACAAGTTCTGCAATTTCTTAATAAAAAAGTATTATTTCGTACTCGTAAGTTAAACTGCGCTATTTAAGATATGGATCGCCACATTGTTTTGCAATTCAGTATGACGCTACAGTAATTTGACGGCATTCCTTATTTATTCTGTTGAATTTTGTCTTTTCATTCCAAGGAAATGATTTGTAAAGTGTAAATTTTTATGTCTTAACTGTTATATATATATTTGCATAAATAATCATCATACTGTACATGATTAGTTCTTTTGTTTTTCCATTTCTCTCTTAATAGTATTCCTTAATTCTCGACAATTTGTAACTGCCGATTTTGTAATTAAATTTCAGAAAGCATAAACCTAAAAAAAAAAAAAAAATCTATAAAATTATATTTTTTTTTATATATTTATAACTTTGATTATCAAGCAGTTAATTAATTTGCCACCTATCAAATTCAGAACATATTGGGTAAAAATAATATACTAAATATTTCTACAAAATTCGTTAATTTAATTGGAAATAAATTTTTAATTTTAATTTTATATTTCAATAGAAATATAAACAAAAAACATCTAAAAATTATTACAAATTTACTTTTGTAATTTAGGTTTGAATAAAACTGTCATTTTTTTTTTTATAGAAATGGCCGTAACCATTACATTCTTAAAAAAAAAACCTCAATTGCTGAAGTTCTTATAATAATACAGCAGTAATTCAATAAAGCATTCATTCGTCCGAAAAAATAACATACTATGGAATTATAAATAAACAATCCTCAAGATCTGAACATTATAGTGTTCTTCATAGTTTTAAATTATCTTTGCAAATATATACAAACTATGAAACTGCTTTCTTATCTAACTTAAGTTTATGCCTTGGTGACTTCATTTTCTTCAGTAAAATGAAGGAAAAAAACACTTGGCAGAGCTTTATTCTTAAAAAATTTCCTGTTTCGGAATTATCACGCAATAATTAAATGGTAAAAAATGTTTTGAACAGACTCTCAAGACTACGAAATAGGCGATTTTCGCATATCCCGCCGAATCTTTATTTCGCACATTTTGGTTTGCTGAAACCTTGTCGAAGAATATTCCAAGCGTTTTTATAGAATTATTACAATAAGGAACTGCACAATACTGAACCATTCCGTCTTGAAATATCAAAAATCGACGAGTTTTTTGAATAATTCACACTAACTTATACACTCGCTCTATGGGCTTTAAGTTTGTTTATCCCACATGAGCTCTTTCAGCATGTGCTTACACGTCATACGTGACGTCGGTAGGGGCGTAAACCTCAAGTGGTCCATTGATGGCTAGTTTTTGAGATGTCCATATTCATCCACTTCTCTGGATTTCTTAAAGTGACTGTGGTAACATGTCGAAGGCCTCTGACATGTTATCGACCTTGATATATCTTTCGTTTCATGTATGAAAGGCTCGAACTACGGAGGGTTCATAGGTATATATAAAAACGAATTCAACATGACATACCTTTAAGAAAATCCCCTTTGTCACCACAATTTTCATTATGTGTACCATTGCATCGGACAATCGCTCTAGCAGCATAGTTTCCACTTTAGAAGTCTCCGTTGTAAAGACATAAGGGGTCTAGGAGATCACTCCTCTGTAATTTTCCAAAAGCAGTCAGTGCTGCAATGCCGATTTCGCAGGGCACGTCTCCTAACCTACACAAATTCCAGCGGACTTGCGTTTGAGAACAAGACTGGGATGCTCCTTGATCCTATTTTATAGTTCCATGCGTTCATAAACTGCTAAGAACATTCTGCTAGTATAGCTGTAGCTTTATTCTGGTAGATGTATAGAGATGTTGCGCCATTTCCATAGAGGGCCGGATTTCCCTAGTATTGATGGACCTCATTATGTTTTCCTCAAATGCAGACACGTGATAGCTGTTTCGTTCATGTTCAATTATCAGGAAGCACAAGTAGCGCGCATTCGACTTGGTTATATATATCTAACCGCATTGTATATAATATGCAATTTATATTTAACAAGTATATATTTATGAAAATAACATAATAAACAATACAGGATATCCAAGAGGGAAAGGGAGGTCACAGTATCCATTATTCTAAGATTTTTGTTTAAATGGACAGGTGTCCTATTCCAAGATTTAGATATTCGAATGTATAATATTTTGAATTTGCCGCGGAATATTGTCCTTTCCAGCAATGAGCCCCTTTCTGAATAGTTTAATCCCCGGTTTCCCAGCGTGGGGCGCAATTTGATTGTTAAGGGGGGGGGGGGCAATTGGAAAAAAAAAAATTTTTTTTTTTTTTTTTTTTTGATTATGAAAGTTATATCTAACTTAGTGGGGCGTAGCACAAAAAAGATTGGGAAACACTGATTTAATCGGCGTGTATTGAAGTATATTGATTTTTAAAGTGGAAGTTTTGAAAATTTACAATAAACTGACGCCAATTTGTCATTTGAAACAATAAATATTATTGGAAACAGGACCTCTTTCTTATTAATGATTTAGCAACTGCACATTTAAATATCTCAGAAACCGGAAGGAATTGGATATACATATATTAATATTTTTTTTTCTTAACAATTACTGAAACTATTGATCTTTACCTCTTGTAACCTATTTTTTTTGTAAGTTGCGAATAGAAGTAGAAATGTTTGATGCTACAGATACAATAATATACTACTTTTAACGTGACTTGTAAAAATAGTAATTTAACTTTTACTAGAAAGTGAGAAATTGCATATTTACAAAATTGTGTGAAGTCAATGATGTGATGGAATTTACAAAGAAATGAATATAAGCTAAAGAGATTTTGTAAACAAATGCTAGGAAGGCAATAAGTTTTGTCTTTATTCGTCAATAACGACTGGCTTCTCTTTGTCCTGAAAGACAAATAACACGGCCGTGCCGGCTTGGCCGAGCGGTCTAGACGGCGGACTGCCGTGTGTGGCCAGTGTGCCGGCATCTGGGTTCGAATCCCCATCGTGGCATGGCTATTTCTTTCTTCTGTGTTTCGTCCGTTTCCCCCTGGGACTTACTCTCAGATGTATCCTCGATGGGAAGTGAATTCTCGTCTCTGATTTCCTAGCCTTGTCCTGACGTTGTCAGGGGGGGCTAGCGCGTGGTCCGTTGGGGCCCATTCGCGAGTAGTAGTAATAGTAAATGAATAACAGGTATTTAGCTTTGCAGTGAAGCCGAGATTTTGAATTTCAGGCGGGCATTTAAAGTCTTCAACTTTTCACTTTTTGATTAAATTCAATAGACAAAAGACATTTTCAAAAAAAATTGAAAGGATATAAAGAACATATGAAAGATTTGAGAATGATTGCGACTATAAATAAGGGTCATTTTAAATCGGTGGTTCTTATTTTTTTTGTATTTGTTGAACGCCAAACAATATTAAGATTTAATGCTAATTCTTCACCTCCATTCATCCAACGAGAAATAGGATCAGATCAGAGCAGCAGCCAATCAAAAGAAAAGCCGAATCATATTGTCTATCCTGAGAAACAAATATTAAATGGAAAACTGCCGCCATTAAAGAATTTCAGGTGAAATTTTGGAAAGTCTTCAAGTAAAAACAATTAAAGAATGAAGTTAAAGCCTACTTGCCATAAAAACATTACTTGTAATTTTTTTGTCGTTTTTGAAATCCTTTTAAATAAAAGGAAAGTTTCTTTTAAATAATAGCTTCTATTGAATGCAAAAAGTGCTAGTGCTTCACTTTTTCCATTTTCTGAAAAAATTTATTAAGTCATCACTAAATCGTCTAAATCCGATTGATTTGACTCATATTAAAGCTCATATCAAATATTATCTATTGTTAAAATAGATATTGTTCTAATGTCACATATCCATTATAAGGATTAACGTTTTCCTAAAGAATTATTTATCACATAGAAACTGAAATTTTACAATTACAAAAAAAAAGGTGTTCTGTTATCTCTAAATATTCACGGCAATTTTAAAGATCGAATCATTCAAAAGTTATTTGGGGGATAGAAGGGACACACACATGGATAAACACGATTATTCTACTATCCTGTAAAACTGACTAGGACCTGATAAACTGTCTATACGCCTGATTAACAATATGATCAAAACATTGGCTTTTCCAGACAAAAGAAAAACGAAAGAAACCCACATGTATACAAACTCCAATAAAATAATATAATATTCTGTGAATTAGTGAAGGGTATGCATTTGAAGTAGTAACCATAATACGGCTACAATTAAAATCTAATCTGAAGCTTGATGATGATCAATGCAATTTCCTTTGACATTACTCTATGGTATCTTTCAATCTAATCAATCTAGACAAAACTTTTAAATAAACGTTTTTTCGAAGATCGGATCGTTATTTGTTCAGATATCATATCCACCAAATTCCCAACTTAACTCAAAAACATTCAAAATTTGTGATAGGGAACAAATAATCTGAATGCGAGTTAAAAATAGGAATGTAGATATTATTATCCTGTATTATATAACAGTTTTAAAAAATAAAATCTAATGTTCTGTATTTCATGTTGCATGATTATCATATTAGGGGGAAAGAAAACAAATGGAAAACATTAATACATTAAAATATTTCTATACAGAATTATTCAAAATTCCTGTGCAACTTTAAAGATAGATCAGGAATACAAAAAGAAACCGTATTCATATTGCAACGTATGTCCGCAAACGCCACCTGAATGTGCTAGAAGGTACACTAAGGTTCAGAATTAAAAGATAACAAGTAAGGTAGACAACATGTTTTTTAGCCTTATCTTTACAATATAACAGTAAGATGTACACTTAAACGTTCATAGAAGGTGTTTTAAGTTCCTTCAGTAATACACGCCTCACAACGTCGATGCATGGATTGTTTTTGTATTCCTGACCTACATATAAAGTTTGTACATGGAATTTTCAATAACCCTACATATATATTAGTCAATCTTTCTTGTAATAAAACTGCCATCATGTAAACATTCGCGAAATGTCTGAACAATTATATACTTTCATTGTTAATATATTTTTCAGTATTTTTTAAAATACGTTGATATTTTTAAATGTTTTAAAGAAAGAATACAGTGGAACTTCGCTATTCGTACACAATCCGTTCCAGGAGGCAGTTCGAATGGCGATTTGTACGAATGGCGAATCATTTTTTCACATAAGATATAATGTAAATTGGATTAATCCGTTCCAGACCCACAGATGATTGCTTATATAAACCTTTGTAATAATATGTTAAGCCTAAAATATATAAAAACTATGAAAACAACAAATAAATATAAAGGCCTCTATTATTATTTCTTTCTTTTTCAGTATAGAAGATATGGTTGATTTCGCCATGCCATACTGAGTTGCCAGATCAGAGACACGAGTTCCACTTTCAAACTTCGCAACGATTTCTTTTTTTCAATTCAACTGTCATTCTCACTGCTTTCCTTTTAGGCTTAGTTGAATTAGTAATCTTTTTTAGACCCATGGCTGCACTATTTTTAATAAAATAAACAATAAAATATCACAAAGTTTCACGAAGCTTGCGTGGATGATGCGTAGCGTACGGAAGCTAGCACGATACTGAACTGAAGCCACCGCGTGTCGTGGTCAGTACCGAGGTCACGCTGTCCGAATCGCGAGCAAACGTACGAATGGCGAGTTCAATTTACTTGAAAAAGTTGTACGAATAACGAGCTGTACGAATAGAGGCGGACGAATGGCGGGGTTCCACTGTATTAGTAAACGTCTTCTCCATTTTACTCCCATGAGAACTGTATTGAAAATCTTCATATAGTAAACACAAACTAAACTTCTTATGGAATTTATTACATAGTAAAAAGTTGTTTCCAATGTTTTTCTTCTCTAACAAATCTAAACTTTATTTATTTTTATCAGAGGAATAATAATACAGTGTAATTTTTCTGACATGCCGAATTACAACAGATATACAGATGCTTAAGATTTAGTAATTTATCCTTTTGTCACAGCCCAGTTTTCATTTGTCACTTTGGGATCTCTATAAAAAGCTTCAGGCAATTGCCTTTTATTTTTGTAGGTTCCTCTAAATATATTTGCTTTTTAGATTCCGGCTAAGGAAAAGAAATGAAAACAATCAGAATTAATCAAAATGTTCCAGAACAAAGCAATAGAATAGCATATCTTATTATAATATACGATTTTGTATTGGACTTGCACATAAAATTTCAAAAAACAAATATAAAAAAATAAAAAATTAGTACGTAAGCAATAATATATTAATGAGATATAATTCTATAAAATGATTATCTGTACAATAGAAACAAGAGTCCATTGAAAGATAAAGGAAGTCATTACTCAAGCCCAGATCACACCAGCATATTTGTCAACATTGTTTTTGCTTCACTGAAATGATCATTGTTTTCAGTGAAGTGATCCCTATCCTTCCTTTCCATCGTATCGACGAAATATGATGAAACAGCGCATATGATTGGCAGAGCGCTAGTCAATCAGAGTTGAGCTGGAAAGGTTTTGGCGGCAACTCCAAAGCTTTTCCCAGTTACAAAAAGACGGCGTTTAATCTTTTCTTAGAGGTTAAAATCGTATTTCGGCAACGCAATTTCGGTAGAATTTGAAATGACTTTTAGCAAGCTGTCAATCTGTTCGAAACTAATTGTATATTGTATTCAAGCAACGGAAGCGGAGTGAATTTCGATTCACAACAGCGACAATCCCACAATCCCCTGCGAGCGTGATGATAATTCAATAAGAAATGAAATCTCTCTTTAAAAAGTTGACATCTGCACATTCTGACGCATAGAATTAATTTAGTTCAGTAAAAATATTGTTTATTTTTGAAATAATCTCCTCACTGTGCTGCTTAATACATAATAGCCTTCGGATTCAATCGAAACGGTGGCCAAAATGGCGCCGGTCTCGAAGATCGTCAGTTCTGATTGGAGCTCTCTTACGATCATCACTGAACGTTGCGAATAGAATAGTTTCTAAATTTTTTGAACGACGGGATCAGTGACGAAAAAGGTCAACAGAGACAAATCACACGATCATAGAACGTCAATGATGAAAACAATGTTGACAAATATGCTGATATGATCTAGGCTTAAAGAACCATTCATAATAGCTACGATCAAAAGAAGAAATTGAAATCAAGTTGTCAATAACAATTATTCTTGCTTCTAATTTCTAAAATATTTTTAGTTTGTGTTCATAATAGAAGAAATAGAATTGCATATTTTACTAAATCCAATGTTTAGTTGGAATGGGATTTTTTGTAGAAACTGTTTTCAGGCCAATAACTTATTTGAGTAACTGCTTTTTATTGTTAGACTGTAAATTTTTCAATTTTAAATTAAGCGGACGTTTGTTTTTATACAGTACGTAAAAATTCGTTTGCATGAAAAAACAAATTGTTAGAGCATGGTGATGTTTTATTTGAAAAAGAGATCCATGAAACTTACGAGTTTCAATTAGTACACAGGTCATTCACTAGCAGGAGACTACATCATCAATGTTTCCATAAAAGTTGGAAATACATAAAATTTGATCATCCTCTGTTTCTGAGTTAGAAGTAGAGTCTGTAGCAACCCTTTAAATAAAAGGAAAGATACCGTTTGAAGAAGGGACGTCGGAAGCAATCCACAAGCTCACAGAAGACAGTGAACACTGGCCATTCTTATGCACTGAGTGGAAAGATCACATAACCATTGATTACATCTCAAAAAACAATTCTTTCGAAAATTGTTACTTATAAAATTGCTTGAATTATCAAAGTTTTACAGAAAAATTTAAATGGTTTGATTGAAAAAGAAATCCAAGAAATTTATGACTGTTTTTCGGCCAATTAAAAAAAAAAAAAGATTCTCTCCCAATGCACAGGTCGTTATTACACTCTACAAAAATTAAGATTGTTTTTAATGCTCTATCGCCTTATTCGTTATTAAAAACTTTAAATCTCTAAGAGATTCTAATCAAATTGAAAATAAGCAAAAAAAGGTAAAAAGAAACTGTTTTAAAGTGTAGAAGAAACCATAGGGTCTCTGTACATGTTTCATTTCCTAAAAATTATGATTTAAAAGAAATAAAAAATATAATTAACAAAAAAAAGGATAAAAAAGGCAAAATAAGATAAAAAAAATAAGCATTTCATGACCACGATTCGAGCCTGGGTTATTGAGTGGTTAAATAGCAATGCACTTTACGATCACAGTTACGAATGCCTGCTAAGTGTTGAAAAACACTCTTAAGTATTGGCACGAAACCGCAACTCATATTTTCTCCCACTTCTACAAATCGTTAGGATTCGAAATACAGTAACACTCATGTCTGTCCGACTTGTAGTTTGGGCTTTAGAGGTGTTGATAGATGGACGAATGGACATACAGAACGAACTTTGACACTTCCGTGTACGGAACGGCTAAAAATTACTTCAACACCTAAACTTTGAAGAGAAAGATGACATTTCAATTTCGTAAATACTTAACATTACCTAATTAATGGCAGGATAAAAAGCAGTATCAATGTAGCAAATCTTACAATGACCACGAAATGTCATATTTCTTCCAATGGTAGCGAAAACCAAAGTTGTACCTTGTGAGATAGTAGATAACAAAAAAAAATAGATGATGTAAGTAATGACAACTGTCAGATAAAATTTTGAAGTGAAAAAAAAAACTCCTATTTCATACCATGGGAATGTAGTAAAAAATACAAAAGAATAAAATTTGACCCTGAAAACACTTTTAAATTCATTGATTTTTAAAAGCCGTAATTAGATGCATTCAAGCATGATAATACAATTAATGCGAAGAGAATCACGATAATAATTAAGAGATAAAAATAAAAAAAACAGATCAGATAACTGAATCTATATTACTAAAATCTTCTATTTCTCTGTCTGTCTGTCTGTGTGTGTGTCTGTGTGTCTGTCCGGCGCAGTTTTCTGTGAGAATGAAAAATATAAATACTTTTTACAATGAAGCATCCGCGACAGGAATCGAACCTGCAACCTTCTAATTCGAAGTCAGACATCTTATCCATTAGGCTATGGGAACTACACTCTCTTCATATAGTTTTTTTTGACTTATCTGTCAAAACTGAACTGACTTTGACTGAAAAGTAACAATTGTAATAAAAAAGAAAGTCAAAAAAGAAAGAAGCAGTACTAATTAAATAGAATACTGAGAAATCACTATTTATAACTTAAAAACCGCTGAAAAGTAGCAATCTATATTACTAAAATCTTTTATTTCTCTGTCTGTCTTTCTGGTGCAATTTTCTGAGAGAAAGGAAAATAGAAATAATTTTTACAATGAAACATCCGCGACAGGAATCGAACCTGCAACCTTCTGATCCGAAGTCAGATGCCTTATCCATTAGGCCATAGGGACTACAACTCTCTTCATATTGTTTTTTGGCTTAGATCTCCTTTCCTTTCCCCCATCAATAATGAATGTACTCAACGTTGGTTTTGAATCTCAAGATTGTTTATTTATTTCCCATCCGTCAGTTTATTTGTAATTCGAAACTGACAATTAGAACTATAATTGCCGAAACGTTGCAATATTTTAAATATTCTTACTTAACCAAATTCTATGTGATATTGAAAAATATGTGCGTGTACACGCCAGATGTTGGAGTAAAGAAAACAGAGTCAAGAAAGAAAGAAGCACTCTTTGTTTGAGGTGGAATACCGAAAAAATCACTATTTGCAACTCAAAAACCATCAATATTTGTAACTCAAACGTCGCTGAAAAGTGACAATTATAATTAAAATGAGAGTCAAAAAAGAAAGAAGCAGTATTTCTATTAGATAGAATACTGAAAAATCACTATTTGTAACTCAAAAACCATCACTATTTCTAACTCGAAAATCACTGAAAAGTATCATTTGGAATAAAAAAAAAAGATAGTCAAGAAAGAAAGATGCACTATTTCTATTAGGTAGAAAACTGCTCAGAAGTTAGTGATCTTAGCCATTAGACCACTAGGCCTACATTCTAATCTCTCTAAAAAATAAAAATATATCATAGATATATGATTTACACGGTGGTTCTAAAAGCAGTCGTAAATTGAGAGAATATAGACATCAAAAATTAAATTTAAAAAGCTTTTAAAAAATTTTAGTTTTACTTTTAGTAATTTGTGTGTGTGTGTTTTTTTTTTTAATAAATAAAAAATTGTTTTCCATTACATAAGGGAGGCTTCCGGAGCGAAGCGACGGGTAGCCGACTAGTTATATGTAAAATATCTCGTAAATTGCATCAAAACTATCCTTTATAATCTAAATCTGACACTAAAATTTCAGGAACCTAGGGCCAATAGTTTGAATTATCCTGATCAATGACGGAAATCATCCAAAATAAAATTGCATTTTAAAATCTTCTTATCTCTCTTTTCCATTCATTAGATTTTATAATCGTTGAAATAAGTATCTAATATCCTCTGATAGCAGATTTATCAAAATAGGACCAATCAGTTCAACATTTTTAAAGTGTTCAAAAAACTAATTTTTTCCCAAAATATTAAAAAAAAAAATGATTTTATTTCTTTTCTTCTTGCATGTATAGTTATTTTAGATATTAATAAAATAAAGCTATAAAAGATGATTCTGTAATTACTGAGACAGACGTTGGAAATGTGTCAAGTACAAGAATGTTATTCTGCCTTAACACATGTTTTGATTTGATTTCATAAGATAACAAGGTAGGGATAGCGATTAGGAAACCAATCACAATGCTTCGCAACCGCTTCTGATAATTTCCTTATTATTATAAAAGTGATTGCTGCGAATGCAAAAGGCGCAATTGCTGCGATTGTTGTGATTGTTGTGCTTTGCATTGTGGGATACATGTCTACAGACAGCGGACAAAGCGGGATTAGAAGGCTTCCTTTCAGATGCCTAAAATGCTTTAAGCAAAGCAACTGTACATACAAAATGAAAACTTCATTATTACCACCAACTTAATGTATGCATGTTTTAATTCATCTGTATGTCTACAAGAGAATTTTATTCCTTCCATATCTCCTATGGTTTCCCATTTTTCGGATATTATCAAAAATTTAAATAATATTTATAGGCCATTCATTATATCTGTGAAGACATGTGACAACTCCATATATGGTAAACGATTGAGCATAGTTACTTCGCATACTTCCGTTTTCAAGGAGGTTCTCAACATAGCAACTGCTGAACAGACACCGTTGTTCGTTTGTACCAACAATACTTTGAAGAGTCAATCGAGAGGAATAATTTAAAATGTTTTTTGTTATTTCAAGTCATTTAACCAAAGAGGATCTCTAATAAAACTTTAAAACAAAAAAAATAGATATAGAAAATCTAAAACTAATATTAATCAAAAATACAATTGCACGTGACTAAAAACAATCTTTTCATGAAGTCGAAAATAAATAAATAAATAAAAAATTCTTAAATATTGAAAAACAAACAAAAAAAATTAAAAAATAATTATTGTAGTGCGATCACCAAATGATGTAAACACTTCTACACAACGATATAAAAAAATACAGTATCATACAAATAAAAATACGGAATTTAGTTCTTCTCCTGTTTATACTATTGTTGGAGCCTTGGAGGACTACCGAATAAGTAATCTAATATCAGAATCAGCTATTAATTTGCTGGCAGAATTTAAGCAACATATTATTTTTAACCCAAAAGATTTAACGTTCCTTAAACTGATATAAAAGCATAAAGAAATGACGCAGAAATGAAAAATATCTGAGCTTTCATCAGTGAGAAACTGGGATAGCCGTTTCGTCCTTTTTCTGGACTCGTCGGCTAGACCCATCATCAGATGAAATAGTCAGATAGAGCAAAAGTTCTTTGTCTGGTGTGGTTTCTTTTTTAAATGTGTTTTCTTTTGGAGAGAGTTGTTTCCCTTATCCCTTTTGTACTATCTGACCACTTCATCTGGTGAATGGGTCTGACTGACGAGTCCTCAAAAAAAACGAAATGGCCGTCCCAAACTATCACATTAATATTAACATTTACATTTTCGAAAGAAGCATCCATATGGATATCTTTATCATATAGCAGTCAGAAATGGGCCAATGTTTGAACAACAGTAATAAGGACAATTGTCAGAACACTTAGAACAGCAGGAGCAATCTGAGTTCCCACTTGTTATAAGAAGAGGGAATCTCAATATCTTTATCAATAGAGTAAGTTTCATCATGTTGACAGGGTATGGTGGTGGATAGAGAAGGACTATCCATTTGGTATAGAGACCACAAACATCAGTAGCTTCAACTTCTTACTTTCTTTTGTATTTCCCTTTGTCCATGTAACTCTTTACTTGTTATTCGCTTCCAATCTGACCATCAATTCTCAACTGTTCTGAATGATATAAGATATATTGGGATCTACATCTTTGGTCTACCAATAAGTCTTGAAAACAATGCATTTGTTAAAAACACTAATATACTGTATATGAATCCTGTCAAAAAGTAACAGTGAAATTTAGAAATTTCCATTGTTGCTCTCTGATTGTTAGGGAATTCTTCTACCGTATTACCTAATACTGTCCGGCCACTTTATTAGGTACATCTATCTAGTAGCGTATTGGGCCTCCTTTAGCCCTCAAAACAGCCTGAATTCGTTGAGGCATGGATTCCACTAGATGCTGAAAACGTTGTTTAGGCATTGTTTACCATGCAGAAATGAGTGTTCCAGACAGCCCGTTCCAGCTCATACCACAAACGGACTGAGATCCGTGGACTGAGCGAGGAACTGCAGCAAAGAAAAGTCATCATCATGTTCCTCAAACCGTCCCATCGCGATGCGAGCTTTGTGCACCGGCGCAGTATTCTGCTGGAAGGAGCCATTTGCATGAGGATAAATTGTTAACATGTACGCTTGCACTTGTCAGAAATGATGTTTAGGTTCGCTCTAGCATCCCGATGTACCTCCAGAGGTATCAATGTACCTAATGTTGGCGCAGCTTAGCCACTGCTGCTTTTGCGCCATTAAAATACCAACAAACAACAACAACAACATGTACCTAATGTGTGCCATCCCCCACACCATGGCACTGCCCCACCGGCTGGAAGAGTTGTTGTGAGACACAGCAATTGAGCGCACAGCAGGGGTCTACTTAATAAACTGGCCAAACAGTGTAAATCGTTTTTAGTCAACATCGCTTTCCCATAACATAATTTCAAATCGTAATATAGTACTGAATAAATTGTTACGATTTGAAATTAAAAAGGCCATAGGCTATGTTGGTAATTTTAATCTTTTAAAGAAAGAATATTAGTAAAGGTGTCCTCCTTTTTATTACTTGGAGAATCGGTCGAAAGTCTACACATACTAAAAACAAACTAAACTTCTTAAGGAATTTATTTCATACCTGAAATCAAAAGTTGTATCCAGTATTTTTCTAATATATACATGTTTCTTCGTCAAAGCAAACAGAATAGACAGTGTAATATTTCTGGAGTGCAATATAAGAACAAGGCTAATATACAGTGGGTTATGGTTTAGTAATAAATTTTTAGTATTTGATTTCAGATGTTTCGGGGGTTTCTGATGTTTCATTTTGGTACATTGTTACGACGTCTAAGTAACCGTCTCCGAGAGGGTAGTCGAATTGGGGCGTTGTGAGTTCAGTTTCTTCTGCATTGTGGGATTTCTGCTGCTGAAAAAACTAAATGAAAATATTGGAAATTAATCAAAACATTACATAAAAAAGCCTTTAAAAAGCATAAGATTGTATCATTTATAATTTTATAATAGATTTATATAAAAAAATCCAAAAGAAATCAAAACAAAATATAAAAAAATAGAATAAAGTAAGTCATTACTGAAGAAACATTAATAATAACTAAGATCCAAGTCACGAAGGATTATAAAGCGGAGTGGCAACTATTATTGGATTAATCATTTCAAGTATCTCAGCTGCGTCTGACGTTGAAAATCTGAATAGTCAGAATAGTTATGAGATATTAAATGTTATTGTAATTTGTAAATAGAGTTATTGATCATATTATTATTGTAAATTCATATATCAACCTTGTTGAAATATGATATATGAACTGTTCATAAACTGGGTACGTCTGGCTGATGAGTTCTAAGAGACAAAACAATTTGTTCAGATTTCCACTTATTTCAATTCATGGAGTTGGTATGAAAATGTGTATGGTATCCTTTCATTTTACATGCTTAACCAACTGCACATATAAAATCCATTATTTATGTCTGATTTGATGTATTTTATGCTTTTAAGAAATATCTTTTGTGCCAAAGATAAAATTGGCCAAGGATTTGAATCGTCACTAGAGGCAGTATCTTTTCTTATTAATATTTATTTAGGGGGCGGAGCACTGCCAGGAACGAGTTTTACGGGCTCTTACATCCTTTGAGTTATTTTTCAACTAAGTGAATCTGGTTCTAATAAGGAGAAAACAGCTACGACTTCGCTACTTTTTTATAATCACACTATTTTAATAAAGATAGAATTTCTTTTTAATCTGACTTTTTTTTCATATAATTCGAAATTGGTAATAATTCTACTTATCAAGTTTCGTGCAAATCAGTTAAGAGAGTGAAATTCCGCATTCGTGCAAAAAGACAAACAGAAAAAATTTAAGTTCTTTAAGCTTATTCGAAATTTATCTTTAAAAAATTGCTAATTGACATATTTATATATATATAAAAGAAAACTGAAATCAACATTTAATAAAATTCTTACCCAGAATATAAGATAAACTACAACCACAATAACAATAATCAAAATCAGCATGCTACAGCAACAGAAACAAACGATGCAATAATAACTACAATTTCCTGAAGTGTCGGAGGATTCCCGATAAAAATAATCCTCTTGATCTTCCCTCCTGAATAATAATAATAATAATAATAATTAAAAAAAAACATTTAAAAATGAAATAGAAATTCAATCTCAGTTCATAAAATAACTGACGCTCAACTGAAACATATGATTACAGTTAGTTCAATAAATTCTGATTGTAATGAACGTTGATTATCTGAAGTCAGTGACAATGGGCCGTCTGGTTAATTAAATAGTTAAGGTACTCAGACCTACATAGGAAATCCAATATTAAGACGATAAACAGGACAATTAGACCTACGTTTTTATAAGTAAGTGTATTTTGAAGTAGGAAATATTATAAAAAAATATTTGATTTAGGAAATGATTCCTAACTTCAATAAAGACGAATTAAATCTACTTATGTGCTATATTACATACCTTCGAATAAATAATCGGCCCGAGTAACATATCAGCTTAATAACCAGTGTAGGAAACGGAAATATGGTTAATTTTTTTTTTTGGATGGGGTCACACGGAAAATAATCGACATTCTATTATATTCATTAATTAAGAAGTTAACAAAGAATCTTTATAAATCTAATGATATTATTAAAAACAAAGTAGTAGTTCACGAAGCGAATTCTGAATCTCTTATTTTTTATTAGCTGGGACTCAGGGATTGTGCTATTTCGACCTGATTAGGTCTAATCAGCTGGAATAACCTAATCGTTTGAATGCATTATTTATTGTAACATCCTTGTTCTATATCAGTATTTCGAAAATCAGTATATTTGTTTTTAAATTGTTAGAAATTCAGTAATGGCGGCTTTTCCAAATAAGGTAATGTACCTGTACTCAATCTGGCCTAGAACTCAAGGTGGAGTAATCACGTTATCTCCGTTAGTACGCGATGAATTGAAAAGATAGTTAGAAACGGTATGTTAGAAATAGCGGTATGGTAGAAATCTGCATCCGACTTGGCTGATGCACTCCCAGGTTTCGAACTTCTGGTTTATAATTTCGCAAGTGTAAAATAGCAAAGGTCATGCCTACGGATGAGATTGATCGTATTAAAGCTGTCTTGATTAATTCTGATGAAGAAGGTTCATCTGAAGATGAGAAGTTACAACGTAATCCGAGCACATTTTCTCACTAAACACTCTGCACTGACAGAAAGGAAGCTATCAATAGTAGGGCAGTTGTATTGAAAACATCCTTATTTTCCAACGAAGATTGAACCAAAGATTTAGAATTCAAAAAACAAATGCCAAAATGCGCCAAAAAATTTATTCCGAAAAAAATCAAGAAAGTCTGCATGAAAAGAAATATCTGCTTCTGTAATATCTGCAAGGAAGATGTGACGAAGAATATGCTCATGTGCATTGCATGTGTGATCTACTTTCATGAAGAATACACTGGTTTAACAAAAGACGATTAAGATTTGTTTCAATGTTATAAGCCATATTGGGAACATATCATCATCATCATCATTGTCCCTAGCTGGCGGGTGGTGGGGGTTTTCCTCTCAACCAGTACGCTGCTGTGGGTGCCTTTGAACATTGAACTTTGCGAATGATCTTCCTCCAATCATGGCGGTTTGCAGCAAGTACCTTGGCTTCGTCTAGTGATATGTGAAGGCTCTTCAAGTCTTCCTTGATGATTCCAATCCAAGTTTTCTTTTGGGCACTTCTCTGGGTTTTCCAATTGGTTGGTCGTTCTTTCCATAGAGCTTTGTTAGGAAGTCGAGCATTGTTCATACGACAAACGTGTCCAAACCACTGTAACCTTCTCTTCTGGATTTGTACTTGAATGGTTGCCTGATGATCACAACTGTCTCGAATGGATTCGTTTCTGATTCGATCTTTTACTGACACTCTCATTATTCGTCTCAGGCACCTCATCTGGAAAACTTCGAGTTTGTTGATGTCGGCTTTGAGGAGTGTCCAGGTCTCAGCGCCATAGAGAAGTATTGGAATTATTGATGTTCGGAAAATACGAATTTTCGTCTTCAGCGAGATGTTGTTTTTCTTCCAGAGACACCAGTTAAGGGAAGCGAAAGCAATTGTTGCTTGGCCTATTCTGCAGTTAATTTCAGACGTTGCTGTTGTTTTCTTTTCTTGAACAATGGAGCCGAGATATTTGAATTCAGAGACTTGTTGAATTAAATTTCCCTCTAAGTAGACATTTACTGGAGAACCATCGGTGACCATTGCCTTCGTTTTCTCAGTGTTGATTTGGAGGCCGTAGGAATGGGCAATGTAGGCAATGTCATTGACAATGTTAGTAGCATCATCTTCAGATTCTGCGAAAATTGTGCAATCATCGGCGAACATAAGGTCCGTGATTGAGTTGTTTTGGTCGAAATGTACTCCTGGTCGGCCTCTGAAGGCCTTCCTCATGATCATGTCTATCACTATATTGAATAGCAAGGGGGACACCACATCGCCTTGGCGAACACCAGAGTTGATTTCAAAGCATTCAGAACTTTCATTCCCGACCTTTATCGAGCTGTTAGATCCCTCCGCCATTGACGGTCCCAAGCCCGTATGAAAAAGGAGGAGGGTTGATCCACCGCCGAGGGATCATAAAAATTAGGCCAGAACCCTATGAACATTGGGAACATATACTATCCAATATGGCCTAAATGCACTTTTTGTTTGTGAGCTTTTTTATCCATTTTCTAATTCAAAATATGATTTCAAACTTGTATCTTTATTTGCCAATAAGTTCCTCTTTCAGATTCATTCATTGAAAGTATATGTTTTTTGCGTTAACAACCTTAACAAAAACTTTAAAGCTTAGGTAGGTCATATACTGCACAGTTACTTTAATATTAGCATTAGCTTAAGTCACAACTCTTAGGTTTCTCTTTAGGCTTAATCCAGCAGTAGCTTAAGACCATGTAGGGAAACCGGCCGTCGATGTTTTATTGTAATATCTACAACAATCCCAGAAATGAATCAAAGATTCATTTATTAATCTTTCAAAGAAATCCCTATTGGGTTAAATACAATAAATTTTGTGAAAATAGAATACTTTCTTAGTTTTTATATGATCTATAACTCAATGTTCAAATGTTTATTGAAATATCTGTAAAGATTAATATATTGCGCGCCCTCTAGAATATCTGTGTATTCTTTAATTTTCACAATCTAGGAGTTGTCTTCACCTTATAAAATATTAAATAAGAAAGTTCAATCTCCGTCTTAAGCTAAAGATGAAAGCAGAGAGTAAAACATTCTAGAAACCCGAATTAAATTCAACATATTAGAATTCACATTTCAAAACATTTCTGTAATTACAGTTTACTTTAATATAGTAAAATAATAATAACAAAATAATAACTACAATAAAAAAAGAGATCATCTGCATACAATATATTGTACCATACATATCCTGCCACAATATTCAGCACATGGCCATGCATTAATATTTGCTCAGCAATCTTACAGGACTAAAATATAATCTACAATAGAGAAAGAAATCCATTTTTACCCATCCTGCCTTCGTTCACGTCGTTCCCTTGAATCGGGATCCTCTATTGGTTCGTTTAAATCCCAATATTCAGTCCTTGACTCATCTCTAAAATCTTCACTCATCACTAAAATCGCATGACTAAAACAACTGAAACTTCCTTCTAAGAGGACTATCAGTGTTAAATGAGCTTCAGCCTAAGTAACAGTGAACATTAACTCGTGCATTAACTTCTGAATCCTACAATGCAAGATACGAATACTATTGTTGATGCTGCTGGTGTCTAAGTTTTGAATAATCCTATAATGCATTTGAATTGTAGTTCCCTGTGTCTGCAGAAGACTTTCAATAAAAAGGCATATTATGAAAATATTATCGCAAATGCATCAGTTAGAATGTAGAGTTGGTAAAATTTTAGGAGATTAAATGTTTCTTCTTTTAAAATTAACCTTGTCCGTATTAACCTACATATATCTGAATTCATACATTGCCAATATTCTGTGCAATTTTCAGTCATAAAAATAGGTGAAATTTTCAGTCATAAAATTCAGCATAAGGTTAGCTAAAAGGTCAAGTGTATTACATAAGCTTCTGATATAGGCAGGTAAGATGCCGCTCCCCCTCCTCCCTAAATATTAGTAAAGTGATAGATTCGTCCTATTAACTTAAATGATTGGTCATTCTGGAAGTCATAGACAATTTACCACAAATATTCGTATGTTAAAACTATGATATCGTCAGTAAATTATGTAATGGAATCAACATGAAGAACAAAAAAGTCTGTAAAACTTTGAAAATCCTATAATTAAAAAGAAGTCGGTCTTTTACAAGTGAAGAAATGAAAAAAAGACTTTTGTTTAAGGAAATACTTTTTATTATATTCTCCTAACATACGAGGAAAGTGCGTGACATCGAACGCTGAGAACCGCACGAAAATGTGATTACAATCGCAAAGTTGTATGAGTCATTCTCATGCAAAACTGAACGTCTTACCACGAGACACATTTGAAATCACCTATTGAAGGTCCAAGAGAGGAACTTTGGTAATGCGAAGAAACAAAATATCGAAATAATAGGACCAAAAACACTATACTAGACTATATTGATATATTTCCCTCTGCTTAAAATAATTACATTATCTTTAAAGTTGATTGTATGGCACAGAGTGAAGTGTGTTGATGAAATGACGATCATGTAACTTTACTTGTGATTTTTCACATTGAAGTATTACAAAATCAACGATCCTTCTCATATTGAGCTTATATTATCTAAAGAAGTTCACTTCAAGCGATTGACAATATTTTGTTGTCTTAGGTCGCAATATCTTTAAGTACATTAAGTACTTGTTAGTGTAGATACAACATGTCCCCGTCGATGGTGCTAGCAGACTGAGTTTTGCATGGCAATGACTCATACCACTGTTTTTGGGATGAGCGATTTTATATTCTAAGCATATTTTTGTGCGGTTCTCAGCGTTCCTGGTCAAGCACTTCCCTTGTTAGATATTTTAAGAATGTGTTACTGGATTAAACCAAATGAAAGGTTATCTGTCAAATTTGTTCTCCAACTATGAAAACCTTTGTCATCAAATCATAATCTTTAAAAATCAAAACATAAGAAAACTTCTTGACAACGTAAGAAAACCCATTGACAAAAGGTAGAAGAAGCCGAAACTGTTTTGACTATCAATTTTATAAAGAACAAGTTTGGCATTTAATAGTTTATTCTCTACCTTAACATCAAATATTTCTTTCCTTTTAAAAAATTAAAAGAACCAATTATCAGATTCGTGGTCAGTTATCTTCTCAAGATATTTTGATACAAGGAAAATTTATTTTAAACACAGCAACAGATAAGTAAATACTTTTAGCGTCTTAAAACGAAAGAAATCAAGTAAAACAAATAATTATCAATTCATAATCAATTGATTTTGATCAAAGGTGTCTTTGTTTCTCCAATAAACTAAAGATTCTTAATCTTGAAAGTTAGGATGATAGTTTAAAAACAATTATTTTTTTTCTTATAAATTTCTTCCTTGTAAGTAAAAGCTGAATGTATTTCATTGTTCTCTTTAATTTTTGAACTTCAACATTTCAATCAAAAAGCAATTATATGTTTAGAATCGTTTTTCATCTAATTTTTATATGATAAAAAGTTATTGCCTGTATTTTCTAAAAAATGTTTAGTTTTCATTTCAAAGAATCAAGACCACCACACAAACGCATTAAAATTCACAAACGTTAAAAATGTATTTGTTTGGTGGCCTTGAATCTTTGATATGAATAAATTACGCTCGTCAAACTATTTAATATGTTTAGTTTTCTTTAGAACTGTTATTTTTGATAGAAGAAATAGAATTCTTTACTTTACTAAAGCCAGATTCTTAATTGGAATGAAAGCTGACATTTTAGCTTTAAGAGATTTTTATTAAGTAGCAGATCTGTCATTTGATACTTTGTGAACTTTAGGTAATCGCCAATGTGGGCAACAATAATTAAAGAGGAAGTATTTAGAGCCCAATCAGCAAAAACCTATTGGGCCAAACTCGATCAAATTTGGTGTGAACACTATTTACACCGTGGGGTTTTGATTTCTCAAGAAAAGCAAATTAGTACAAAATTTCGCCAACAGGGAAAAAAGGAGGCTGAAAGCTACGTGTATAGAGGAAACTGGATAATAAATAAAGTTTACAATCAATACAAATTCTTATTTGGCTTCATTTACAGATATGATTCAATTTTTTTTCCTTACGACTATTGCAGTAACTGAGAACTGCATTTTCTACAGCAAAATGCAACAGATTTCCAGTCTTTTGCCTCACGTTCTGCGTTATTAAGTCCTGTAACGTTACTAAGTTATCCATGCCTCTTTGGTACGCCTAGCTTTTCAAATATCCCCATAACCAAGAGTCACAGGGAATGAGATCAGGCGAACGGACTAGCCAATTTGTAGGAAAAGTTCGACTAATTATTCTGTCTTCTAAGAATTGCCGTAACTTTCTATACAGCCAATCTAATGTGAGCGGGTGCTCCATCCTGCATAAATATGGTGGATCCAAGGCATCAACGCTGTTGAAGTTATAGAATAACAAAATTAGGCAGCATTCGTTGATACCTCACAGCATTGACGGATCAAGTCACAGGACAGTTCGGTATTATTTGTTCAAAAAGATACGGACCGATGATGAACGAAGCAATAAGGCCTCACCACATTGTGACTTTCGATGAGTGCAAAGAAATCTACTGATACACATTAGGATTCTTCAAAGTCCAAATGCGGCAATCCATTTAGATGAAAATCTACCTCATTACTCCGTAGGATGTTCCAAGGTCATGTATTCTCGACTTCCATTCGAGCTAGGAACATCAGAGAAACGTTCAGACGGGCGTCCATATCTCCTCGAAGCAGTCGTTGAGTGTGGCTGAACTTGTACGGAAAATCTTCAGCAGTTTACGCATAATTTTCCACACAGTTATATATGGCATACCAAATTGTCTGGATATTGCCCGTACGATGCTGGATGTGTATCGTTTGTTTCCAGTGCAGCAGTTGCAATTGTTTCAGGTTGTTCGTTAGAAGTAGGTTTGCGTCCTTATCCTTGCTGCATTTGTAACGATCCCGCAGTTTCCAAATCGCAAAATCACTTTTCGGAAAGGAGAATGGGCAAACTCTAAGGGGATTTGCCTTACAACTGTATAGTGATAAGATATATACCTATAGACAGATCTCCTTACGTAGAACATATGGTATTATTACGACTCGGCGCAATTATTAGTCCGTTCAGAGTTACATACGCCTAGATATGACTTATCTCTTTGACATCTTACTTCCCGGATGTAAACATAGCGTAGACATTGTTCTAATAGCATATATCCATTGTTAACATTAACGTTTTTCTAACGAATTTTTTATCACTTTGAAGCTGAAATTTATTAATAACAGACGAACACCTTTCTTTTGTAATCTCTAAAATATTTACAGCAATTTTAAAGATAACCTATCGAATTATTCAAAAGTGACACAAAAGTGTTTGGATACAAACACATACATTTATAAATGAACTTTTCAAGTATTATAAGTTTCTTCTACATTTCGAGATTCGAGAATTGTGTTAATAAATACCGATGTATGAACTTAAATAAACGTTTATTTTATGATCCTCAAAAACTGACTAGGACCTGGATTCCAAAAATCTGAAGTATTCTCTATATGTAAGATTAACAATATAATCAAAAACTTGAAAAATGGAAAATCCAGTCAAAAGAAAAATGAAACAAACCCACACATAATTAAACCCCAAAACCTATAAAATAATGTTATATTCTGTGAATTATTTAATGGTAATCGCCCCTTTTTAAGTACTGATCATAACCTGGCTAAACAAAAAATCTAATCTCTAGCTTGATATATGATCAGTGCAATTTCCTTTGACATTTCTGTATCATGTTTTCTTTCAATCTAATTCATCTACACAAAACTTGTAAATAAACGTTTCTTTGAAGATCGGTTCGTGATTTCTTTAGATATCATGTCGACCAAATTCTCAATAATAGATATCATTGAAAAAACAGTCTAAATTTGTGTTAGGGAACAAACAATCTGAACGTGATTTAAAAATAGGGATGTAGATATTATTGTCCTGTTTTATATAACAATTTTAAATAATTAAAATGATTAATGTCTAACAGATGGAAGTTGACGATCCCGTATTTTCGTGATTTCACGTAATTTACGCGAGAATAGTCTCTATCTATGTCTTCTCACAAAATATTGAAACATTTAAATGAATTATAATACGGGGAAATGCATGAGACTTTTACTACATTTTAGTACAGTTTTAATAAATTGAAATCAGTCAATAAACAAACAATAAATTCATTATGCAGCATTTTCCTAGTGACAGACATTAAAAATACTAAATTTCTTGAGACCTGCTGAAGAGGCTAATGGCGAGATCTCGAGAATTTCGTAATTCTCGCGCAAACGTGATCGTCAAAATAAATGTGTTAGACAGTAGCTATCTTAGAAAAAAAGCTATTTTTGAATTTCATGTCATTGAATGATTATCATAGGGGGAAGGAAAATACAGATATAAAACAAATGGAAAACATTACATAAAAATACTTATACAGGGTGATTCAAAATTCCCTATTATATATTTTAAAACAAACTTTAAAGGTACGTCAGGAATACAAAAACAAACCGTATTCATATTGGAACGTATGACGGCAAACGCCACCCGAATGTGCTAGAAGGTATACTAAGGTTCAGAAATAGAAGACAATAAGTAAGGAAGACAGTATGTTATTAGCCCTATGTTTACAATATTACAGTAAGGTGTAAGGTTCACAGTAGATGTCCACAGGGAAGTAATATGGGCCCTACTCTGTGGATTCAGTTAATGGAAGACCTCTTCTCCTTATTGGAGGGTTTTCTTGAAAGTCCCCAGGCCAGGGATGCGGTTTTGTTCCAGGCCTAAACTGACGACACAGCCATTGTGATCAACGCCCCATCAGCTCATAAAATTAAGAAGTTGTGGGATCCCCTGTATGAGATTATTGGAGCATGGGCAAGCAGAAACAAACTTTCCATCAATCCTGCTAAGACTGTAGCACTGTTCGTTCCCTTCCGCAAACTCAAAAGTCTGCCAGCAATCCAGATAGAGGGGATTCCAGTCCCCTATTCTGAGAATTTAGTATATCTTGATTTCACGATTAACTCTAATCTGACGTGGACGGATCACATCCTTCGGGTGCGCGGAAGGGTTACAAAGAACGCAAGCAGGTTTATTGCCCTTGCTCCAAAACATGGTGGGATCTCCTCTAAGGTCCGAAAGCTTATGTTTAACACTATAATTAAGCCTAAGATTATGTATAGGGCGGAGATCTGGGGAGAGGATGCTCTTAAGGGCAATATGATCAAAGCCATTAATACCATTAGCAGACCCTTTTTGATGGCTATTACACGAACTTACAGAACCGTCTCGAACGATGCTCTTCATGTCCTCAGTGGTGTCCCCCCCTCTTTAGATTCAAGCGTATCATCAGGCCTTGCATTATAAACGCGTGATCACCCAGGATTATAGTGGCAGAGTCGACCGTGAGGGCTGGGTTCATCCAAATACCATAAACGACAATACGCGACACTAAGGGATTATCCTTTGTTCACTTGAGAGACAATTCGACAGCAGCGCACCTAGCGGGTTGGACTCCAGAAATCAAATTTCAATGCAAACGCACGCTGCTAGATAGTACCGATAGTACCTAAAGAAGTTCATAATTTATAAATATTGACCTAGACAGAATAAGAAGAATAGGAATTTAATAAATGAATAAAAATACGAAATATAAATATAATATTTCGTCGTATAATATAAATATTTTAGAAAAATAAAAAATAAAAATTATCTACACTATCTTCTGTAAGCAGTTTCGTTAAAAGATAATTAAATCAAAAATTACATTTAATATCGATCCTCAATAAGGATAAGGTGGAAATTTTTTCTTAATTTTTTTATTTTTTTTAAATGTTAACCAATCTTATTAGTTGTAATTTTAAAATTACTCTTGTATTATAGGTGCTGGAAATTTAATATGTCCATAAAGATTAATTTAATTAATTTAGATGAAATTAGAAGTTTCTTATAATGTTATTGTGTATAACATCATAAATTAATTGATTTTATATTACTTTAATACTATTGCTATAGTAGTTTTCCCAGTTCAATTGACGAAAAAGTTTTGTTCTTAAACCAAAATTATTTTTAATTATTGAAAAGCCAAATGCTTATCACAAACCAAAGCTTGTTAAACTATTGGAATTATAAAAAAATTAAAGAAAATTATATTTATAAAAATTGCTTAAAGGAGTGTTATAGGTAAACTTTTCTTCAATATTTAAAATTTTATATTTAATTCTTATTTTTAATTTATTTTCTATAGTTTGATGTTTATAATTAATATAAATATTATCAAAAATTTTGTACATTAACTTATTTATATTATATAATTGTTATTTTGTGAAAAAACGCCAACATTATAATCCGTAATTTAAAACAGAATCTACCAGAGATCTGAGTGTAATAAGTTTTAGTTTGAATGATACATATTTCTTACTTTTGCATAAATGTTTTATTATTTATGATATTACAAAAATTTTACATGATAATTATAAGTATCTAGGTATTTATATTGATGATAATTATAATTGAAAAAATAATACATAAAAAAAATAAGACATAATTTAAACAAGAAATTGCCTGTTTAATGACGTGTAAGATTATATCTTACAAGTGCATAATTTTTTTGGCTTTGCCATTCTGCCTCACACATCTTTTTCTTTTCATTTTCTTCACGCAGAAAACATTGTATCAGTACATTAATGCATTTTTCAATAAAATCACTGTTACAAAATTTGCACATGAAGGATATTGTATTGATATTTATAATTTGCTTTAATTTACTTTTAACATGAAGTTTACTTTCTCTAAGAAAGTACAAAAATTTGTCTTTGAAAACATGATCTATTTCCTTGTACAATACATTTGCTAATGTATTTGGAAATAACAGTTTTGCATTTTCATATTGCTTCAGCCGAATATGTGTATTTTTTAAGTCACACACATTTTCATTGTAATTTGATAATGAACTGCGGCACTTTTCCAACCATACTGACTTGTGAGATAAGCAGATATGAGATTTCGTTCGTGGAGTCCGCGCCGCTAGGAGCGCTGTAGGTTTTCGTCCCACTGTTAATCCCTTAGTGTCGCGTATTGTCGTTTATGGTATTTGGTTCATCCCAGTGATATTAGCCCCCTCGAGGTCATGAGCTGGAGTAGCGATCATGGACCAAATGATTTGTATATCTTCACTGATGGGTCCAAAATGAATGGGAAGGTTGGCTATGCGGCAGTCATTTATAATGAGTCCTGGAGCCTAATTAAGATCATTAAAGAACGCCTTCCTGATGATTGTTCGATTTTCCAGGTAGAGCTCTGCGCCCTCAGGAGTGTGGTGTCGTGGGTGACAGAGTTCTGGGCTGGACAAATGGCCAGGGTTGCTCTGGTCTCGGACTCCAGCTCTTCCCTGCATTCCATTTCTCATTGCTCCTATGAGAATTGGGATGCTAGGGACGCTTACATTGACCTCGTCGATTTGAAAAAACAAGGTATCGCCTGCAACTTGTTGGGTGAAAGCGCATGTAGGTGTCCCGGGCAACGAGGAAGCGGATCGTGAGGCCAAGTCGGCCACGCTTCTGGACAGTGTTTCTGTCCACAGACCCCTTCCTCGTAGCCGTTCGAAGTTATGTATGAAAACTGATGTCTCTGCCATGTGGCAGAGGGTCTGGAGGTCTTCCACAAAGAGTGATCGGCTGCGTTCTTTTATTAAAGAGGTTAAAGCAAATTATAGATACGGAGATTTTTATCTTAATCAGATTTTAACGGGCGATGGAGACTTTAATGCCTATTTGGTTAGGTTTAGGAGAGCGGCCGATGCCAGCTGTAGGTTTTGCCCGCTCCTGGAGGGCGAGGATGCGGACCACGTCTTGTGGCGGTGCTTGCATCCCACAAAGCTTGGCCTTAGAACTAACTTTGAGCGATTCTTAATCTGCAGTGGTATCTCCGCTCCTTTTGCAAATGGCGACCTTTTGGATTTTTAAAGGAATTACGAAACTACGCCCAAAGAGTGTTAACTATACTATAAGTTTGGTGTTTGTGTTAGATTCCGGGCGGTGAGACTTTTCGGGCATGGGGTACAATGCAGCGGGTGGACCGCGAACTAGACCGTGCGTGGTTAGGTAGGGTCTGTGACGGCCTTTCCATTCCCTGTCTTTTGCAATATCTCTCTGGCTTCCTCGTCGGTCCCCGAACTAAGGGAACGGTTCTAATGCTGATTTCTCTTTGCCATGGTGAACTATGTTTTGTATCTTTTTAAACACTTTGTCTGGTTTTAGAAATGGGGAAGGGTTTTAATTATGTTTAAAATAATTTTTAATCTTCTGATTTCTTCATCATTAAGGTTTAATAAGGTTTTTTTTTTCCTATTTTTGATGTTTGGGACCTCTCTATTGATATAGTTACAGATACAGATACAGAAATTTTGGGGTATGACTGACTCAAGCACGTTTTCTTCAGTCGCCCGGTTAGTGGCCATCGGGCGCGAAGCCTCCCTTCTCTTTTTTAATGGGGACATTTTCCTGGTTTTTTTTTTTTTCCTTGCGTTTGTGTAAATTTTGGATTTAAATTGTGTGTGTGTTTTTTTTTTTGTTTTTTTTTTTTTTATTATTGTTGTTTTGTTTTTTCTTGACCTAAAACCCATCATTTTGGGTATATGGGTCAGAAATTTGTCTATAGTAGATGCTCAAAACTTCCTTCCACCAGCAAGAATACATGTCTCACAACGTCGATGCATGGATTGCTGAACATGTGCAAAAATGCCAGTCCTTTCATGGACACATCCATCTGTCACAGCGACTCTTCGATGTGGTCAGCATCAGAGACAATGGGGTCTCGTACACGATGCCTTTGAGGTATAAAATCAACGTCTCAATGACGAAGTGTCGCGTTTTTCGATAAAAGAAAAATAAATTATAGAGAAAACTTGTGATCAACTCTTTAGGAAAATCTCAAAAAGGAAAAATATAAATATTAAAATATCGAGAATTATATCTATCTAAATTAAGAGTAGAAGTAAATACGCTTTTTGATAGGCCAGGCCCACAGTGTTCAATCTTAAGCATAGGTAAAGTTAATGATTTGAGAATACACAATTATATATAATTAATAAAACAAACCGCAAGAGAATAAAATATTTCAAGATTTATATAATTCTCTTAAAAGATAGCATACACACATAAGATAAGCTAAAGCTATATTTATATGAAAACAAAGTTCTGAACAAATCGTACTATCTAAGTAATTTCAATTGTCACTTCACTCAGATGAATCAGTAGAAAGTTTTGGTTTCCTCGAATTACAGTTAATGTAGGAGAAAACGTAGTTACAGTTAAAACGATGAATCAGCATTGTAGTTTTGGAATTCAAAATTCCTCGAAAAAGAGATATATACGAGGCACTTAAAAACGTTAATTCACTTTAATACTTTATCACATCACTTTATCACTAGCGATTTAAAACAAACATGCATTTATGCCTCTAGATATCCCGGCATAATGTGTGTGGTTGTTGGTACGGTAACTGTTTGAATTTATCACGTTGACGAAGTCAATATATACCGTATGGAAGGCTCTTGACCGGCTTCGAGCTCCAAGCTCCGGTCTTCCGTGCTAGCTTCCATTACGGACTTCCGGCGATCGTCGCGAAGTTATTCAGATTTTCGTCTGGGCACTTGTTTGACATGATGAACTTGCAGCTTTTCCGCTTTATGATTCCTGTATTCTGCACATAACTATGAAATGGTTGTTCGGGTCTCATAGTGTTGGGAGAGAATAATTGAAGTATCCAAAATCTCTTAACAAGTATCGGCCTTTCACTAGAATCGAATGAAGGTAAAGTCCCAGAGTGTAATGCAGTCTTCCATACTTTCGACGGACTGACTTTGTCCCATTGCTCCGAAGCATAGACTTTCTCCCACTGTCCTGAAGAACAGACTGTTATCTTCGTAAAGATGTCAGCTTATATAAACATCTGTAGGTCACAAACAGGCAGTTACAAACTAATCAAAACGGCGACAAAGACCGTGGAACAGGCAACAAAGTGTCATAACATCGGCGACAAAGTGTCTAAGGTGTTTCGCAACTAGTGATTGGCAGATTATTGTCCTGAGAACTTAATTAAAATGAATTCTCATGAGAACTTAAATATTAAGAGCATAAAAATACGACAAGTAATAAATTACAATGAGAACAAGATCACAAGAAGGAATTAAAATGGAAATAAACATGATTAATATCTTTTTTCCAGAGATTAACTAAATTTTAGAGAATAAAACAAGGAAATGAACAGTTAAATAAGAAAAAAAAAATAAAGAATAAAAGTGTCACGGGAAAATTATACATACAATCAAAATAAACCGTGACAGATGCCTGACACTGCCAAACTACTGTGCTGCCAAACAGCGCCCTCTAGCACATTTGGATAGCGTTTAGGGACATACGTTCCACTACGAATGCGGTTTGTTTTTGTATTCCTGATCTACCTTTAAAACTAGTACATGGAATTTTGAATCACCCTGTATATATCAGTCATTCTGTCATATAATAAAGGTGCCATAATGTAAACATATGCAAAATGTCTGGACATTTAAATGTACTTTTATTATAAAATTTTCAATATTTTTTTATTTTATTTTTTAAATATGTTAGTATTTTTAATGTTTTAAAGAAAGAATATTAGTAAATGTGTTCTCCATAATTTACTTCCTGGAGAATGTGAAAGTCTTCACATAGTAACTACAAACTAAACTTCTTAAGGAATTTATTAAATATTGGAGTAAAAAGTTGTTTCCAATGTTTTGCTTCCCTAATACATGTAAACTTTATTTTTGTTCGTCAAAGGAAACGTAATACAGCGTAATATTTTTGGCATGCCGAATTGCAACAAATATACAGTGAATTAGATTTAGTAGCTTTCCTTTTGTCATAACACAACTTTCATCTCACTTTATATATGGGATATAAGTAAAAAGCTACGTCATTAGGGTTGAAAACAGACCATTTCCTTATAATTATTTTTGTAGGTTCCTCCAAGTATACTTGCTTTTTAGATTCCGGCTAAGGAAAATAAATGAAAACAATCGGAAATATATTTCATTAAAATATAACATAACAAAGCATTAGAAGAGCATATATTATTGTAATACATAATTTTTTAATGGAATTATACAAAAATAAAAAAATTAGTACATAAGGAAAATGCAGTAAAATATTAATGAGAGATAATTCTGTTAAATGATTATCTGTACAATAGATAACAAGAGTCCATTGAAAGATAAAGGAAGTCATTACGAAAGAAACATTCCTAATAGCTACGATCAAAAGAAGAAATGAAAATCAAAGATATCAATAACGATTGTTATTGCTTGTAACTTCTAAAATATTTTTAGTTTGTTATTTATAATAGAAGAAATAGAATTGCATATTTTACTAAATTCAATATTTAGTTCGAATGGAACTTTTTATAGAAACTGTTTCCAGGACATTAACTTATTTGAGTAACTGCTGTTTATTGTTGGACAAATTTAAATTAAGCGGACGTTTATTTTTATATATAAACTTGTTTGCATGAAATAAATTTGTTTGCATGAAAAAAAAAATTAGAATAATTCTGTAGATCAATGGTGATGTTTTGCATGAACAGGAGATCCATGAAACTTATGATACTTTATTTTAACAGTTTCAATTGATGCACAGATCATTAACTAGCTGGAAACTATATCATCAACGTTTCCATAAAGTTGGAAATACACAACATTTAATCATCCTCTGTGTCTGGGTTAGAAGAAGAATGTGTAGCAACCCTCTAAATAAAAGAGAAGATATAGTTTGAAGAAGGGACGATGGAAGCAATCCCTAAACACACAGAGTACAGTGAACAGTTAGTTACCTTTCGTATGCACAGTGTGCAAACATCAAGTGACCACTTATGACATCACAAAAAACAATTCTTTCGAAATTTGTTACTTACAAAATTGATAAGAGTAATGACACGTGTCAGATATATTTCTGAAATGATGAAAAACTCCCTTATGATAACATGAGATTATATAGTAAATAGTAAAAAAAAGTTAAAATTTGACCCTGAAAAGACTTTTAAATTTAATGATTTTAAAAAGCAGTAATTAAATGCTTCAAGCATGATAATACAATTAATGCGAAGTGAATTGCGACAATAATTAAGAGATAAAAATAAAAAAAGATTAGTCTACTCAATTATATGTAAAATATCTGGTAAAATGAATCAAAACTATCCTTTATAATCTAAATCTGACACTAAAATTTCAGCAACCTAGGACCAATAGTTTGAATTATGCTGATCAATGACGGGTCGATGAATAAGCATCTTCCGAAATAAAATTACATTTTAAAATCTTCTTATCTCTCTTTTCCATTCATTAGATTTTATAATCGTTGAAATAAGTATCTAATATCCTCTGATACCAGCTTAATAAAAATAAGACCAATCAGTTGAACATTTACAATATTGAAAAAAAAAATGATTTTATTTTTTTTTCTTCTTACACATATAGTTATTATAGATATTAATAAAATACAGTGACAGTGCTATAAAAGATGATTTCCAATTACTGAGACAGTCGTTGGAAATGTTTCAAGTACATAAATGTTATTCTGCCTTCACACATATTTTGATTTCTTAAGATAAGAAACTTTAAGCAAAGTAACCGTCCATGCAAAATGAAATCTTCCTTATTACTATTAACTTAGTGTATGCATGTTTAAATTCATTTGTGTGTGTGTGATATTCAGTATCTACAGAGAATTTGATTCCTTTCATATTTCCTATGGTTTCCCATTTTTTGGATATTATCTAATATTTATATAATATTTATAGGCCATTCATTATACCTGTGAAGACACGTGACAACTCCATATATGGTCAACGATTGAGCATTAGTTACTCCGCATACTTCCGTTTTGAACCAGGTTCTTAACCAGGGCTGCCAATTTTTGGGTTTTCGCCCCAGATTTTGGATTTTTACCTTTCATCTTGGGTTCTGGGGTTTTATTTTCTAAATAGTACAAAATCTTGAGTTTTTCGAGTCTCAAGCAAAGCTCTTAATGAAGTACCTTTTTTGACTTTATCGAAAATACATCTCATCTCATTTGAGCCTATAAGGAATGATTTTTGTGTAAAAAAATAGAAAATGATATAACTAACCTAAGGAACTACATACACGTACAGTGTCGGAATATTGGTGGGAAATCATTGCATCATCTTTGATCATTACATCGGCCGCATTCGCGAATGAGTAGTCGAATTGTAGTATTTAACTTTAAGTTTGCATAATATTTGACTGAATCAATAAGAGGGATGACAAAAAAACTCCACCTATGAAGATGAAGTGGTATATGCAGTGTTTCAAAGCAGATTGAATCAGAATTTAAAGAGTGGTTGCAACAAGATAAAAACGATAATGGTTCCAGTTACTGTAAGTGTTGTAATGTCACTCTAAAAAACGAAAATAAACCCATGCTTATCAAACATAAATAAACATAGAAAATGTTATAACGTGGGTAAAACTAATTTCGATATTACACAAATTGTGATATAATAAAAATCAACGGAAAGTGAACAAACGGCCAAGAGTGAGCTGCTCCTTGCTGTATATTTTGTGAAACATAATATTCCCATTGAACATCTTTTACGAGTTTGCAAAGAACCTTTTCTAAAGAAAATCAGTCACTGAAGCAAACAAAACCTTCATATGTAATTCACAATGGAATAGCCTTTGTTGAAAAAAATTAGCAACAAATATCTGCAAAAAGAAATAAACGTGCAGAAAAGCAATAAGAAATAAAAATCAAACAATGCACATTAATAAATATTCATGCCTTTCAGTTTATCATCAGAGGGAATCGGGAACGGCCGTTTCGTTCTTTTTACGGAACGAGACCAAGAGAAAATAAAAAAAGCAGAAACAAGATAATGAATCAATGATACTTAAAGTGGACATTGAGAAAGAAGGAGAACAGCTGAAGCAATATTTATATAAAGATAAGAAAATACTTTTATAATTGCTTTTAAATTAATATTTTCTAAAATCTTGGGTTTTTCTTTTAAATTTTCGGTTTTTCTTTTGAATCTTGAATTTTTCGACATCCAAGTCTTGGGTTTTCTGGAAAATCTCATTGGCAGCTATGTTCTCAACAACCCAACTGCTGAACACACAACTGTTGTTCGTTTATTCTACCAATACTTCGAAGAGTCAATCGAGAGAAATCATTTGGAATTTTTTTTTTTTTTGTTATTTCAAGTCGTCTGACCAAAGAGGATCTCTATCGTAAAACTGTTGAAGCAACTGATGTATCAATTCAGTTTCCTACGTTGGATGAAGTCATGGTGAGGATTAGAGATAAAATAGGATTTACTGGATGCAAACCTTCACTGTACTGAGTCATGACTGAAAAAATGAGAACGTATTTCGGTTGAAGCAGCCATTGAACAGTTTGTGATATCATTAGCGGGAAGCGGAGATTCACATGACAATGTTTAATACTTAGTTACTTTTTTTTAAAAAAAAGGCCATCAAATGATGCATAAAGAACTGCCGTATTTGCGGATCTATAAATACAAACAAAATTATAATAAAACTTCAAAACAAAAAAAAAATATAACATTGATAAAGTAAATCTAAAACTAATATTAATCAAAAATACAATTGCATGTGATTAAAAACCTACAAAAACAATAACAAAATAATCATTATAGCGCGATAACAAATTTCATGTAAACACCGGAACCGGAATAACTTATAACGACATTCCAGACGCGACTGAGCAATAACTCTAGTGAAGGAAGGAAATGACAACGATTGGTTCACTTAGATCACGTGTCTTCACAGATATTATGAACGGACTGTAATTACCCTATAGAAAGAAAGAAATACAGTATCAAACAAATAAAAATACGGAATTTAGTTCTTCTCTTGTTTATACTATTGTTGGAGCCTTGGAGGACTACCGAGTAAGTAATATCAGATTCAGCTATTAATTTGCTGACAGAATTTAACCAATACATTAATTTTAACCCAAAAGATTTAAATTGATATAAAAGCATAAATAAATGACGCAGAAATGAAAAATATCTGAGTTTTCATCTGTGAGAACCTGGGATAGATGTTTCGTCCTTTTTGGTGACTCGCCAGCCAGACCCAATCATCAGATGAAATGGTCAGAGAGTTCAAAAATGTTTTGCCTGTTTTGGTTTCTTTTTTTAAATGTGTTTTCTTTCTGAGAGAGTTGTTTCTATTATCCCTTTTGTACTATCTGACCATTTCATCTGGTGAATGGGTCTGACTGACGGGTCCACAAAAAGAACGAAATGGCCGCCCCAAACTCTCACATTAATTTTGTAAACATTGATAAAAAACATTTCCAATTTCGAAAGAAGCATCCTTATGGATATCTTTATCATATAGCAGTCATAAATGGGCCAATGTAATTGAACAACAGGAAAAAGGACAATTTTTAGAACACATAGAACAGCAGGTGCAATCTGAGTTCCCACTTGTTATAAACAGAGGGAATCTCAATATCTTATTTATCAATAGAGTAAGTTTCATCCTGCTGACAGGGTATGGTGGTGGATAGAGAAGGACTATCCATTCGGTATAGAGACCACAAACATCAGTAGCTTCAACTTCTTATTTTCTTTTGTATTTCCCTTTGTCCATGTAACGCTTTGCTTGTTATTCGCTTCCAATCTGACCATCAATTCTCAGCTGTTCTGAATGATCTAATGCCCGGTTGCACCAAAGTAGCGTTTAACTACGGTTTCCATGAACCGAGTTCTGCTTGAACCTCAAATCGAAGTTCAGCCTTGTTGCACCAAGCTAAAGCAGGCACAACTGAACTCAGGTTCTGTGATCTTGGTTCATAGCAGCGGAAGTACGTCGTGCGTTCAAAGCTGATTTCTGATTGGTTACAAGATTCGTCTTTCGTTGCGGGAAATCAACCCATTATATTTTTTTCAACAGTTGTCCTTTGTTTCAGCAGCAACAATCTCATTATGAAAATGGAGTTCAGGAATTAAAAAACTGAATTCTGTCGAGTCCCTAATTATACAGAGACGAAAAAAAAATCCTTTTAATTGATATAATTGAATCATACATAACACATTTTAGAATGTAAAAAAAAATCGATGCGGAGTATTACTAATATATGTAATTGTGGAGTTTAGCGTCCCAAATTAAATAACAATAAAAACCTACGACAGTGTAATGACACACAGTCATAAAATGTGAAATTTCACCACATTTGGGTGGGTGGATGGCTATAAGTGTCCCACCCCCGACCGACAACGGGCCCTCGTAAGCTCTGTTTTCGTGCCACCGCGTTCTGGAGTCCGCTATCCCGACCTCCTGCCGGACCTAGCGTACCGGCGTCGGCGGCAGAGATGGTACCAACAGCGGCAAACTTCGGTGCCAAATGTCGGTGGGGGGTGGGACACTATCCGTGCGGCCACCCACCCACCCAAGTGTGGTGAAATTTCACATTTTATGACTGTCATTTACTGTTATAGGTTTTTTATTGTTATTTAATTTGGGACACCAAACTCCACGATTACCCTAATATACTAATCGCGAAATAGTCTGCCTTTTGGATACAAATGATGCAACTCTGTTAACAACTGAAATTTCTCTTCACAGTCACTGTCCAACGAATCAAATAAATGTAAAGTTGTCATTTTAAAAGTAATTTCTGATAGTTGAGAGAAAACTTGCTTTGGTCTCAATTCGCAAGCGAATATCAGTAATGGCTCGAACGCCGAACAGCGGTTTTGAACCGAGTTCAGCACCTTGAACGGCCGAATTCGGCAGATCAACTTGACGACGCTTTTGAACCGAGATTCTCATTCAACGTTGTTGGCGCAATAGGTTTAAGAATGATCTCCGTTCATCTTGCAGTTTGAACGTGGTTCAGCTCCTGAACTTAAATGGTGCAACCGGCCATAAGATATATCGGGATCTACATCTTCGATCTATAAATAAATCTTGAAAATAATGTATTTAAGAAATACACTAAAAACTGTATATGAATCGCGATGAAGACTACTTAAACATATTTATATAGGTTTTTTTTTTAAATTTAATTTCCTGTCAAAAGGTAACCGTGAAATTAATTATTTCGATTGTTGTTCTCTGATTGTTATGCAATTCTTCTACCATATTACCCAATACTGTCCGACCACTTTATTTGGTAAAACTAGGGGAAAGTTGTCCAAAATGGGGACACATCTTTATCTTTAATTTAACGAAATCTAGCAAATAAAACAGTATTGTAAACCATTAGTCATTTACTTAGGTCCTTTAGCTACAATAAAATGGTGCAGAAAAGTAAACAAATTCCTTTTTTACATGTGTATTTTAATTCTAAGTGTTTTATTGCGTAATACCCCATTTTGGACAACTTTCCCCTACCTAGTAGCGTATTGAACCTCCTTTAGTCCTCAAAACCATCTGAATTCGTCGAGGCATGGATTTCACTAGATGCTGAAAACATTATTGAGATATTGTTTAACCATGCAGACATGAGGGTTCCAGACAGCCCGTTCCAGCTCATCCCACAAATTTTCAATCGAACTGAGATCCGGGGACTGAGCGAGGAACTGCAGCAAAGAAAAGTAATCATCATGTTCCTCAAACCATCCCATCGTGATGCGGGCTTTGTGCACCGGCGCATTATTCTGCTGAAAGGAGCCATCTGCATGAGGATAAATTGTTAACTTGTACGCTTGCACTTGTCAGATACGATGTTTAGGTACGCTCTAGCATCCGAATGTACCTTCAGAAGTATCAATGTACCTAACGTGTGCCATCCCCCACACCACGATACTGCCCCAGCGGCTGGAAGAGTTGTTGTGAGACAGCATTTTACCTCACGGCAGGGGTCTACCTAATAAACTGGCCAAACAGTGTATATTGTTTTTAGTCAACATCGCTTTCCCATAACATAATTTCAAATCGTAACATAGTACTGAACAAATTATTACGATTTGATGTTATAGGCTATAGGCTATGTTGATAATTTTAATCTCTTAAAGAAAGAATATTAGCAAACGTGTCCTCTTTTTTTATTCCCTAGAGAATTGGTTTGAAAGTCTACACATACTAAAAACAAACTAAACTTCTTAAGGAATTTATTTCATATCTACAATCAAAAGTTGTATCCAGTATTTTTCTAATATATACATGTTTCTTCGTCAAAGCAAACAGAATAGACAGTGTAATATTTCTGGAGTGCCAAATAACGACAAGGCTAATATACAGTGGGTTAAGGTTTAGTAATAAATTTTTAGTATTTGATTTCAGGTGTTTCGGGGGTTTCTGATGTTTCATTTTGGTATATTGTGGTTTCCGATGTTTCATGTTGGTACATACTCGAATTCGGGCTCGATCTCTTGGTCGTGTTGGGGAAATGATTCTTGGATTTCGGCATTCTGGGATTTCGGCTTCTGAGAAAAATTAATGAAAATATTGGAAATTAATCAAAACATTACATAAATAAGTCTTAAAAGAGCATATGATTTTGTAATTTATGATTTTATAATAGATTTATACAAAAATCCAAAAGAAATCAAAACAAAGATATAAAAAAATAGAATAAAGGAAGTCATTCCTGATGATAATAATTAATAATAATTAATAATAACTAAGATCCAAGTCACGAAAGATTATAAAGGGAAGTAGCAACAATTAATGGATTAATCATTCCAAGTAAATCGGCTACGTCTGACGTTGAAAATCTGAATAGTTGTTAAATGTTCGGGAATGAATGTAAAAATTATGAGATATTGTATATTTTTGTAATTCGTATATATTGGTAGTGCAAATTCATATGATAACCTTATTTTTAACTTATCCATTTTAGTTATTAATTGTCTTTTTAATTTATATTTTTTCATATAATTCGAATTGGTAATATACATACCAACGTTTTGTGCAAATCAGTTTTGCACGCTAATTCGTGCAAAAAGACAAACAGAAGAAATTTAAATAGTTTAGGCTTATACGAAATTTATCTTTAAAAAATTTCTAAATGACTTATATGTACAGGGTGTTCATTTTATCTGAAGGCATTGAAATACCCCCGAAAACTACAAATCGGATCAAAAAACTTTATAATTAAAATTGGTTCGTCTCGGAGGGGGATATCCAACGATACCAAACTCGCCAAAAGCAAAATTTTGCCACCATACACATTAAAGTATGCGGTTTCGATTTGTCAAGAAAAAAAAGTAGCACCAAACAATGCAGATAGGGGAAATTCTGGTGGCGCAAGCGCATAATGAGTGAAAAAAAGAATACATAACTGCCAATGGAAACAGTAAATAACAACACACCAAATACCAATGAAAAACGTTTATTATAGCACCATACAAATTTGGCTCAAGGTGACCACCAGCCTGATGTTCCACTAATTGCATGTGGTACATGAGGTTTTCGACGGTGGCTCGCGGCATTTATTCATCTGACATGTAACGTTGTTTAAACTTTTAAGGTAGGAATGTCAGGAACATGTCCTTGATACACAATGCTTTTCAGGTAGCCCCCCACCAGAAATCGCAAGGATTCAGATCAGGGGACCTCGGAGGCCAATTCATGGGAAATGCGCGACTAATTACTCTAGTGTCTGTGAAATGTTGACGCAGGATATCCTTCACCCGACGTCCGATATGCGATGGCACACCATCTTGCATGAAAATGATAGAATCGATACAATTTCTTTGCTGCAGTTGAGGTATCACAAAGTTCTCGAGCATATCGGCATACCTGTCGGAATTGACAGAACAAGTCACTAGTTCATTTCTACCAACTTCTTCATAAAAGTACTGGCCGATGATAAAAGAAGCAGTGAACCCACACAAAATTGTGACTTTTGGCGAATGTAAGGGGATCTCTTGACCAACGTGTGGATTTGTATCAGCCCAAATACGGCAGGTGTGTGTCTTGATATTACCGTGCACATGGAAGTGAGCTTCATCGCTCCGTAATATCCGCAACGGCCACTCGTCATCCACTTCCAATCGAGCCAAAAATCTCAAAGCAAACTCTAATCGGGTATTTCTGTGCCCTGGGAGCAATTCTTGAATGGGTGTTATCTTATACGGATAAAATTTCTGGATCTTACGCAATATCTTCTGTACCGTCCACAACGGAATAACTGTTTATCGTGATATTAAACGTGCACTGGTAGTACCATGCTTATTAGCTATCGCCTGATCCTGAACGTCAGTTGCAACTTCTTCAACTTATTCCTGCTTGATACGTTTACGTCCTGGCCTGGTTGCACATCAAGAGTTCCTGTTCTTTCAAATTTTTCAACCATTCTTCCTAAGTTAGTTATGGTCATCGGTCCTCTAGGTAACTGTTTTAACCGCCGATATTCACGAAGAGCAGCATTGGCATTTTCATCCCGCTGATAAAACAGCTTGACTATAATAAGGCACGATCACGTAGTGACAACGCCATCGACGGGCGACTTCTTGCAGAATGACTAGAATTCCCGCAACCCCTCCTTTTATCCTCGATATCGTGTCATAAAGTACCCGTATATGCAAATTTCATGCTGCCTTTTTCGCCCGCAGCGCCAGAATTTCCCCTATCGGCGTTGTTTGGCAATAATTTTTTTTCTTGACAAATCGAAATCGCTTACTTTAATGTGTATGGTGACCAAATTTTGTTCTATTTTGTCCAGTACATAATACGCTACAGGGCTCCGAACACCTGTTATTTCTTGATCACCCGGTATTTAAAAAAAAACTGTGAAATCAACATTTAATAAAATTCTTACCGTGTGTACAAGATAAACTACAAGCACAATAACAATAATCAAAATCACCATGCAGCAGAAAATGAGACAAGCAAGGATATAATAAACTCTACGATCTTCTGCGACGTTGTGGGACTTCCGATAACCATAATGTGTTTGATATTCCTTCCTGAACAACAATAATAATAATAATTAAAAAAAGACATTTAAAAATGAAATAGAAATTCAATATCAGTTCATAAAATAACTGATGCTCAACTGAAACATATGATTACAGTTAGTTCAGTAAACTCTTGATTGTAATGAACGTTGATTATCCGAACGTTTATGACGATGGACCGTCTGCTTAATTCAATAGTTAAGGTACTCAGACCTACATAGGAAATCCAATTTTAAGGCATTCTACTTATGTGCTATATTACATACCTTCGACTAAATAATCGGCCCGAGTAAAATGTCAGCATAATAACCAGTACAGTAAACGGAAAAATGGTAATTTTTTTTTGGGGGGGGTCACATGGAAAATAATGTACATTCTATTATATTCATTAATTAAAAAGTTAACAAAGCATCTTTATAAATCTAATTATATTAAAAACTAATAGTTCAGAAAGGGAATTCTGAATCTCTTCTTTTTTATTAGCTGGGACTCAAGGATTGTAATATTTCGACCTGATTATGTTTAATCAGCTGGAATAACCTAATCGTCTGCATGTATTATTTATTGTAACATCCTTTTTCAATATTATTATTTCGAAAATCAGTATATTTATGTTTTTAAATTGTTAGATATCCAGTAATGGCGGTTTTTCCAAATAAGGTACTGTATCTGTACTCAATGTGGCCTAGAACTCAGTATGGCCTCATCACGTTTTCTCCATTAGTACGCGATGAATTGAAAAGATAGTGCCAGCTGTATGTTAGAAACGTGCTTCGCTGATGCTGTCCCAGGTTTCGAACTTCTGGTTCATCATCTCGCAAGTGCAAAAGAGCAAAGGTCATGCCTAAGGATGAGATTGATTGTATTGAAGTTGCCTTGATGAAGAAGGTTCATCTGAAGATGAGAAGTTACAAGGTAATCCGAGCACATTTTCTCACTTACTTCAACACTAACCAAAAACATTCTGCAGATTACTGACAGAAAGGAAGCTATCAACAGTAGGGCAGTTGTATTGAAAACATCCTTATTTTCCAACGAAGATGGAACCAAAGATGTAGAATTCAAAAAACAAATGCCAAAAGGCGCCAAAAAATTTATTCCGAAAAAAAATAAGAAAGTCCGCATGAAAAGAATCCTGCTTCTGTAACATCTGCAAGAAAGATGTGATGAAGGATATGTTCATGTGCATTGCATGTGTGATCTACTTTCATGAAGAATACACTGGTTTAACAAAAGACGATTAAGATTTTTTTATATCCAAAGTGCGACAGTTTTTCTTAAATTTAAGAATTTAATCTGAATATTTCTTTGTTTCAACGTTATAAGCCATATTGGATATATATACTATCCAATATGGCTTAAATGCACTTTTTGTTTGTGAGCTTTTTTATCCATTTTCTAATTAAAAATATAATTTCAAATATATATCTTTACTTACCAATAAGTTCCCCTCTCAGATTCATTCATTGAAAGTATAAGTTTTTTGCATTAACAACCTTAATAAAAACTTTAAAGCTTAGGTAGGCCATATAGTGTACAGTAAGTCACAACTCTTTAAGTTTCAATTAGGCTTAATCCAGCAGTAGCTTACGACCATGTAGGGAAACCGGCCGACGTTGTTTTATTGTAATATCTACAACATTCCCAAAAATGAATCAAAGATTAATTTATTAATCTTTCAAAGAAATCCTTACTATTGGGTTAAATACAATAAATTTTGTGAAAAAAGAATACTTTCTTCGTTTTTATATGATCTATAACTAAAATGTTCAAATGTTTATAGAAATATCTGTACAGATTAATATATTGCGCGCCCTCTAGAATATCTGTGTATTCTTTAATTTTCACAATCTAGGAGTTGTCTTCACCTTATAAAATATTAAATAAGAAAGTTCAATCTCCGTCTTAAGCTAAAGATGAAAGCAGAGAGTAAAATATTCTAGAAATCCAAATTAAATTCAACATATTAGAATTCACGTTTCAAAACATTTCTGTAATTACAGTTTACTAATACAGTAAAATAATAATAACAAAATAATAACTACAATAAAAAAAGAGATCATCTGCATACAATATATTGTACCATACATATCCTGTCACAATATTCAGCACATGGCCATGCATTAATATTTGCTCAAGCAATCTTACAGGACTAAAATATAATCTACAATAGAGAAAGAAATCCATTTTTACCCATCCTGCCTTCGTTCACGTCGTTCCCTTGAATCGGGATCCTCTATTGGTTGGTTTAAATCCCAATAGTCAGTCCTTGACTCATCTCTAAAATCTTCACTCATCACTAAAATCGCATGACTAAAACAACTGAAACTTCCTTCTAAGAGGACTATCAGTGTTAAATGAGCTTCAGCCTAAGTAACAGTGAACATTAACTCGTGCATTAACTTCTGAATCCTACAATGCAAGATACGAATACTATTGTTGATGCTGCTGCTGTCTAAGTTTTGAATAATCCTATAATGCATTTGAATTGTAGTTCGCTGTGTCTGCAGAAGACTTTCAATAAAAAGGCATATTATGAAAATATTATCGCAAATGCATCAGTTAGAATGTAGAGTTGGTAAAATTTTAGAAGATTAAATGTTTCTTCTTTTAAAATTAACCTTGTTCATATTAAGCTACGTATATCAAAATTCATATATTGCCAATATTCTGTGCAATTTTCAGTCATAAAAGAAGTCCTCCTACACGTAGGCCTATGCAGTCTGGGTTCCAATTTTAGTTTTAAGGCGCCAACCGTAAGATTAGCTAAAAGATCAAGTGTATTAGGAAAGCTTTAGATATAAGCAGGTTAGATGCCGCTCCCCCTCCTCCCTAAATATTAGTAAACTTATATAGATTCGTCCTATTAACTTAAATGATTGGTCAATCTAGAAGTCATAGACAATTTACCACAAATATTCATATGTTAAAACTATGATATCGTCAGTAAATTACGTAATGGAATCAACATCAAGAACAAAAAACTCTGTAAAACTTTGAAAATCCTATAATTAAAAAGAAGTCGGTCTTTTACAAGTGAAGAAATGAAAAAAAGACTTTTGTTTAAGGATTTTTTTATTATAGTATCCTAACGTACAACTTTATAAAAATCTCTAAGAATGTTTTATTGGATCAAAACCAGTTTTAAACCAAATGAAAGATTATCTGTCAAATTTGTTCTCCAACTATGAAAACCTTTGTTATCAAATCATAATCTTTAAAAATTAAAACAAAGAAAACTTTTTTAACCCATTGAAAAAGTCCAGAAGAAGCCGAAACTGTTTTGACCATCAAATTTATAAAGAACAGTTTTGGCTATTAATAGTTTATTCTCTACCTTTACATCAAATATGTCTTTCCTTTTAAAAAATTAAAAGAAAAAATTGAGGAGCTTAGTTTCAAAATCCGCCATCTCCAAACTTAAAAATTCGGAAAATAGAAGTTTCATGATGCATCCATGGCGGGCTTTGAAACAGCACTCGTATCGAAATCGTATCGCAATACATTGTTAAGGTGGTTTTTGAAGTTAATCTCTATGCAAATAGCGGGGTTTGATTTGAACTTAGGAAAAACTGCATTGGCTCGTAATTTGCAATTTTTGGAGATGGCGGGTTCTGAAACTAAGCTTCTCAATTATCAGATTTATGGTTAATTATCTTAAGATATTTTGATACAAGGAAAATTTCTTTTAACCACAGCAACAGATACTTTAGCGTCTTAAAACGAAAGAAATAATTTCATTATTCTCTTTGATTTTTGAACTTCAACATTTCAATCAAAAAGCAATTATATATTTAGAATCGTTTTTAGTTAAATTTTCGTATGATAAACGCTATTGCTTGAATATTCTAAAATATATTTATTTTTCATTTCAAATAATCAAGTCCACCACACAAATACATTTATAATAAGCTTTTACATTAAAATTCACAAATGTTTTCAAAACGACCTGCATTTCATTTTCAAGTGAGAATTGATTCTTTGATATGAACAATTTATGCACGTTACACTATTTAATTGGGGAAGGCCACGGGAAACCACCCCAGTATCTTTCCCTTGTAATTCTAGGGAGTCTGCTAAGGGTTCGCCGTCTTGGGAACACTAGCGCTCCCTGGAGCACGGATGCTTCGGCAACGAAGCTCGCACTTCGGTGCGAACCGACCACACACACACACACTATTTAATATGTTTAGTTTTCGTTAAAAGTATTATTTTTGAGAGAAAATATAGAATTGTTTACTTTACTAAACCCAAATACCTAATTGGAATGAAAGCGGGCATTTTAGCTTTAGACATTTTTATTAAATGGCAGGTCTGTTATTTAATACTGTGTCAACCTTAGTAATCACCAATGTATCGGGTGACCACAATTAAAGAGGAAGTATTTAGAGCCCAATCATCAAAAACTTAATGGACCAAACTCGATCAAATTTGGTGTGAACACTATTTACACCATGGGGTTTTGATTTCTAAAAAAAAAAAATTAGTTCAAAATTTCGCCACCAGGGGAAAAACGACGCTGGAAGCTACATGTTAGAGGAAATTGGGCGTAATAAATAAAGAAAGGTTACAATCAATAGAAATTTTTATTTGTCATCATTTACAGATGTGATTCAATTCGTTTTCCTTACTATTGCAGTAAATGTGAAAGCATTTCCTTCAGCAGAACGCTACAATTCTCCAATGTTTTGCCTCACATACTGCGTTATTAGTCCTTTAACGTTACCCAGACCTCTTTGGTACGCCTAGCTTTTCAAATAACCTTCATAACCAAAAGTCACAGGGAGTAAGATCAGGAGAACGGGCTGGCCAACTTGTAGGAAACGCTCGATGAATATCCTATCTTCTAATGCTAGGCGCACACGAGACAACTTTAGTTGGCCAACTAGTACCAACTAGTTGGCCAACTAAGGTTCGATGCGATCAGTCATGCGCGCACACGAGACGACAGTCAATGCGCCGCCGTGCGGACAACCTTATATGTTTGATTGATATTCAACATACAAGAAATATTGTTTGAATATTGTTAGCCGGTATGTAGTCGCAGTTGATGGCAATAATGCGATACCGGAATAACGATATTGATTTATTGATCGACCAACAGCCAATAACAGCGCTTTTCTATGATTGTTGTCGTCGTCATTTTTCATCAACGAGCGAGCGGCTATTCCATAATTTCATGCGAACAATGCCACTGCTCTGCAAACTCCGACAAATTCTAGATTTTCAAAACACTCTGATAAATTCTGCCGCATAAACTTAATGCATTTCAGTCTAAACTTTATTTATGTATAAATAAAAACCGCAACACTCTAATAATCTTTGTGTAATCGGTGTTCGCCGATCTGAAGTGAAGGAAATCTTTTTCGACGCCATGTTTTCCCATGGGCGTGACGTTACGACTGGCTTGTTCTAACGCTGCCCTGTGATTGGCTAATTTCCCAACAACTGTGTTGGCCAACTAAAAGTTGGTTTAAAGTCGCTACCAACTGTGCCCAAAAGGCGCTCTAACAATTAGTTGTCGATACAACTTGGCACGAAGTTGTCTCATGTGCACCCTGCTTTAGAATTGCCGTAAGACTTTCTGTTCACCCAATCCAATGTGAGTGGGTGCTCCTTCCTGCATCAATATCGCGGATCCAAGGCATCCACGCTGTTGAAATGTGGAATAACAAAAATGAAGGAGCATTCGTTGATACCTCACAGCATTGACGGAGCAAGTCACAGGACGGTTAGTATTATTTCTTCAAAAAGGTACGGACCGATGATGAATGAAGCAGTAAGGCCACACCACATTGTGACTTTCGATGAGTGCAAAGAAATCTGCTGAGACACATTAGGATTCTCCAAAGCCCAAATGCGGCAATCCATTAAGATGAAAATCTGCCTCATCACTCCGTAGGATGTTCCAAGGCCTTCCGTTCTCGACTTCCATTCGAGCTAGGAAAATCCCAAAAACGTTCAGACGAGCGTCCGTATCTCCTCGAAGCAGTAGTTGTGTGTGGCTGAACTTGTACAGAAAAAATTTCAGCAGTTTTAAGCATAATTTTCCACAGTTATTTACAGCATATCAAATTGTCTGGATATTGTCCGTACACTGCTGGACGCGTATGTATCGTTTGTTTCCAGTGCAGCAGTTGCAATTGTTTCAAGTTGTTGGTTAGATGTAGGTTTGCGTCCTCGTCCCTGCAGCATTTGTAATGATCCCGTATTTCCAAATCGCAAAATCATTTTTCGCAAAGGAGAATGGGCAAACTTTATGGGAATTTGTCCCACCCTATATAAGGAAGATATGTACTTAGAGAAAGATTTCCTTACATAGAACATATGTTAATATCACGACTCGTCGCAATTATTAGTCCGTTCGGAATTATATACGTCTCGATATGACTTGCCGTGTCGGTGTGGTCGTGCGGACTAAAGCGGCGGTCTGGAGAACGTGTAATGGCGTCTTGGAGAAGGCAACGGGAATCCACTCCAATATCTGTTCCTTTGTATAGATACGGCTTCTCCTAGGGGTCGCCCTTCGGGATTAACTAGGGTTCCGTAGACTTGAACCAATCTTCCGATTGAACTACCATGGTATGGTGGTAATTATTTTCAGTAACAGTAAATATTATTTTCATTTATTGCATGTAAATAATTATTATTTACTTGAAATAAATGATAATATTAATTATTAATTACGTATAATAATTATTAACAGTGTGATTGATTGAATGTGTGGTGCAGGTAAGCCAACCACCCTCAGCCAAGCACCCTCCGCCTGAAGACAGTTGGCTTCCCTGCACTCACATTCACTACAAATCAATCACTCAAACGTAATATCTAGACGTATATAACTCCAAACGGACTAATAATTGAGACAAGTCATAATGATAGTGTTCTATTGATGGAGATCTTTCCTTACGCATATATCTTATCGCTATACAGGGGGTGGGGTCCATTCTCCTTTGTGATTGTCATTGGACTTCTCCTTAAATTCTTCAACCTCTGGTATTCTCGAATTGCGACAAAAGCAATGTTGTTGTTGTTTGTTTTTTTTGTTTTGTTTTTTTGGTAGTAAAGTTTCCCCAGCTGAAGATTTAAGATCAATAGTTTTTCTTATTTTATTAATTATTTGTGGACGTTTAATTTTTACTTTCTTTTTACTTAACTTCCTACATGTTGTAATTTTCCCTTTTGTAAAATAAATATTTAAAATTTGTGTGTAATTATTTATTATCTTTACTTCATCAATTTGTCCAGTATTTCTATTAATACCTATTCATTAATGTAACGATAACATCTCTTTTATCTGGTCAATGTATATTACAAACCAAACCAACTTCATTAAATAACAATAATGCAATATCAATTCAGTATTATAAGTTTCGTTATAGTTGAAAAATCAAATTAAATCAATCAAATACTTAATATTGCTTGCATTATTAATTGTTTATTATTGCTAATTTTATTAGTTACGTTAAAATCAGAATTGAAGTTGCAGAACTTTTAACTAAATATACGTAAGTGACAAGCTTGCCGTAATGATTTCATTATAATTATCATATTCCATATATAATTCGTAATAAATATTTATTCGTATCAGATAAATGGTTTTTTTGCCTTGCGGATACTGTGCCATATTTTTAAAATTACTTTTCATGTTAAATTAACCATTCTGTAATTAACTGGTTGCCGTGCTGTTTTTCGCGTTTTTTAATATTAATTAGCCAGGTTGCTCAATGTTCAATAGCTTAAAGTTCCACAAAACATATGGTAAGTTTTACAAAAGTAAACGAAATTTTAAATAAGGAAATGATAATAATAATAAGGGCCAAGTCATCCCCAGATGCAACTACAAAAAATGCATTCTACACGATGCAAACAAGCACGACAACACACGCTGGACAACACACTAGGCATGAGACTATCGACCACATAATATCGACACACCATACACTCTCCCTTCTCTCCCAAACAGACTACGTCCACCGACACAATCAGATATCTTCGATCGTTCATCAACATACAGCACAGAAACATTCAATTATTCAGAACACAGTCCCGTACTACAAGTACACCCCACAAAGAGTATTAGTCACCGACATACAACCTGTACTTTCACACAGATAAAACCATACACCACAACACACCTGACATCACAGATGCTGTTAAGACTAACAAATAGATCTATCTCATTGATATTGCAGTGCCTATCAGCAAGAACATAAAGAAAACTCAAGCAGACAAGATCAATAAATACACCAATCTAGCACACGAGCTCCAGAAGCAGTGGAGGAAGGACCGAGTACGTGTTGTACCCATCGTCCAGTCCGCGACAAGTCTGGTGCCTCACACATTGCACCACGGCCTCAGTACCCTAGGACTTCACAAAAACACTTATGCACAACTCCAGAAGGCTGTGGTACTCAGCAGAATACGCATAGTTAGGAAATTTATGGACACAACCACACATCCCTAACCATTTTTGCACACTTTTTTACACTTGGCAATAATTGCTTTGGTCCTTGACCCGCCATGTTGTCTTTGCTGGGGAAACCCATGGATTGAAACTTTTACGTAATAATAATAAGTATTTTTTGTATAAATTTCCGAATTCTTCATTTTGATAGCCAGCAATTTAAATAAAAAAAGAGAATTAGAAAACAAAAAGGAATAAGTTCTTGAAAGAACTTAGAACATACTTTCCTTAAAATGTTGTTCTTGAAATTTCTTTTCTTTTCGCTTAATTTTTTTTTTTTATTTTCTGAACAAATATTTTATATGTATTATAATCTTCATCAATAAACAAACACAGACAATATACATAGTTTTATATAAGGAAGGTTACCTATAGCTTACACAGATTACTACTATAATCGAAAATATTTCAATAAGCAGCACGTTAATATACATGTTATAGTATATGCGAAGTATTTCACGAATATCTTCTACTACTGGTTTCTTTAATGTGAAACAGCTCTATTTTAAATTTGTCAATAAACAAATACATTTGTGTTATTTTTATATAAAAGAGTTGAACAGTACTTTACCATCACATCTTAATCTTCTTTGAGAATTTTTGGCATCTTTGTTAATCAATATACAAAGCAATAAAAAAAAGCCAACTTGGCATAACAACAACAAACTTTGGAGATAGTTAAAGCACTCGGAAAAACCTCTATTTAAACTTAAATTGGTTTCTTAAAGTTCAGCCCATTTGCGCTTTCTGTCGTTCCGAACGCCTCAAAGTGCTTCCCTTAATTCTTGGAAAGCTGAATAAAAATGCACACATCAAGGCATCACGCAACCAAGTATTGCATTAAACCAAATGAGGTGGGCGTAATGAAGTTGCTGACGCCACATTTAGACACGGAAATACTCTCAAGGTTTGTATATGGTTGTACTTTGTAACTCTGTCAAACAACACGGGGTGGATTTTTAAGAGCAATGAGAAACTTAATCGTCTGTAGTAAAATAACCCATTGATAATCGTAATATAAGAAGAAGATCAGAATTTCAATAATTAAAATTCAATATTGTGAAAATCACAATTTGCCTTTACTAAAATATATTAAAATACGTGATTCAAAAATTAAAAATATTTGTATATATTTTCTTTTTTAACGGCATTAATAAGGATAGAGCTTTTACCTTTAACAATAGCATTTTCGTAATTAGATCAGAAACTGAATTTCCTTCAATATATTAAAGCCTACTTACTTTAAGTATGGGTCCAATGGCTTAGGAACTCGATTGCGAACTGAAGGAGCCCAGATTCAAATTTCAATTTTTTCCACCGTTATCTCTCCTTCAGAGGGACCAAGGTTCACTTAGTCCTCTGGCAATCTCAAGGTGCCAGGGAGATTTCTTATTCGGGGTTAAGGACGTTCTGACCATCAATTAAACAATCTCGTTGGTTGGGAATCTCTGGGAGCCTAAACCTCCCGCGCACCCAAGGACCTGCACGGCCTGTAGCGGAACAGGTTTTTAACTTTCCTTAAAAGGTTGTGGGTGTTTTTATATCTTTATTTTTTTTTTTGAAGTTTAGGAAAATCATACAAAGAAAAGAAATATATTTATATTTGTAAATTATAATATTTAGGGATTATATTCAAATTTTCTGTTTTTGAAAATTAATGAATTCCCCAAATATTTTAGAAAATAAAAAATCTTTGGTTATATTATTGGCATTAGGCTTAAATAGTTTTAACATCAAAACAGTATTCACATGGAAGAGATGCTACAAAACCAATGAATAAAAAAGTTCTTCTAAAATTTCATTAAAATGTTATTTCTTAAGCATAGCTTGAACATGTACCAAATTCTTCTTCCCACGATATATATATCGTGGACTTCAGATCGGTTCTTATCACAAGGTCTCGGGCTCATCTGTGCAGATAGGGTAGAACACAATAGTGTATTTTTCCTTTGCCAACATAAATAAAAAGTATATATTTTTTTAAATGTTATTCTATAAAAGATCCTATATTATTTTCTTAGTTTTTGTTTATTTTCTTTTGTTTTTTTTTTCTGCTTTGATGAAAATGTTATTTCTTAACTATTATTGTTTTCACAATCATTAACACGACAAAAACCAAATGCTACATTTATATTCTAATGACAATATCTATTGAATACCAAAAGTTACATATTTTCCATTTTCTGAAAAAAAAGAAATTAGTTAAATCCTCATTTTTTACTTAAATTGTCTAAATTGAAATGATATGACCACGAGGAATGGATTAAGGATTTAATATTATTAATTCAGGTAATGAAATATTAATAGAAATAGGATAGAAATCTTTTATTGAGATTCCAATAGTTTTCTGTAGGAATTTTTGTTGTCGTCTCATGGGAATTTCTAGAAGAGTACCCATTGCTAAAAAAAAATTAAATATAAAAGTGAGGTCATTCCAGTACTCGAATATGCATATCAAGTTTCTAGAAGATCTATCCAGTGGTTCAAAAGTTATTAAAATACACAAATACTTACAGACTAACGTATTTGATGAATCTCAGTTTCTAATTGGAAACAATAAAATACACAAAGTTCTAAAGAAAGGCTTCAAGTTCTTTCAAACCTCTTGGTTTCCTATTTTTTGTAGAATAAGTTTTAGAAATTTGTTTCAACTTGATAAATTAGAGAGAGAAAATAAGATGTAAAAGAACTCTTTTACATCTTCCTGGAAAACAGAATATTGTCTGTTTTGAAGTTTGTTTCTCTGTGATGCCATCATAATCTTTCGAAGTAAATAGGATTATCCGAAGCATTAATCCTTCCTATTACGAATGGGATAAGGATTACACTGCCTGTTAAGTTGTTGCTGTCGTCATTCGGTAGCAAGCTTCGCTGAATGAGTAGCAGTAACATTTATCCAATTAATTTACAAAGATTATTGGAGCAGAAACTATCCGGTCCTCAGTTTTCACTGCTTTCCCAATTTACAGCAAATACCAATTAAACGAGCTTAGAACAAAAGTAAAACGGTTCTAATTAAATTAGTAATTGATGAAATCCAAATAGACCAAGTCAATAAATAAACAAATTAAGAAAATGTTTACTTTCTGAAAAATTAAAATCTGCAAAAAAAATATATAAAAATATTTTGAATAGTCTCTGACAACTCAAAAGCAGATGAACAGCTTTTTGAAGAATAGAAATTGTTCCTTTTATTTTTTATTCTTAGGATATTTTGTTCAGTAGTTCTCAAAATGCTGAGCACAAATCCCAAACACACGAAGAATCATTTATTTTTGGAATATTTTTCTTTTAAAAATTAGGATTTTCTGTTGAATATTATTGGGGTTTTTTTTAAAAAAAAGAAAGAATGGAATTTATGATCAGTATGTATTTCTCAATTGATCGTTTGGTTGCCTTTCGTATCAATATATTTAACTTTATTTTTAATTTTCTATGATGGCTGATAAGTCATAAAATAGACAAGAGGACGAATCCCACTCTAACTTACTGGTAAGTTATAATTGAAATAAAAACAGCCAATGAAATGTAGTATTACAAAAAGTTCCTTGAAAGAACTCGCCCCCTATCTTCCTGTAAAACATTTCTTTTCTGTTCTGTTAATCGTTAAAACATTCGAAAATATCAGGTAAAATTCTCCGTTTATTTTTCATTGATAGTCAGTATAATTTTCCACTTTTTGAAAAAAAAAAAAACTGAAGATAATTTTGTGCTAAAGCATAAATTTAAAGGCGACTCATAATAATAAAAAAAACAAAAATAATAATAATAGAAAAGGAAGTGTGTTAACGTAAGGAAAAATAAATAAGTTAGGAAAAAATAAAAAAGTTATAAAAATAAGAAAAATACAAAATAAAAAAAAAAACAAAAACCAATGTCCACGCTGACATTGAGGAAAAAAAAGGATTCGAAACGACGACCTTCAGTTTGAGTCCGAGAGGTTAAGCATCAAGCTGTAACTGACAACTGAAATCAGATTATTGCATTTCTAACATTTAAGCTAAATTAATAGCGAAAATCCAATGAAAATAATGCCAAATATCTTGATGGTGGGGGGGGAGGGCCTTGTCCCCTGAAAATACCTTATCTTTAGGGTGCTTGGGGCTCTGAATACGATGGTGAAATCCGTTTGTCGATCCGACCTTCTGTTCGGGAGTTGATATGGGTGGACAGACACGGACGGACGGACGAAAGGACAGGACAAAAGGAATGGCTACCATATTTCGTCGCTATCACAATAGCTCCCAAATAAGTCGCAAAAAAGGAAATTGTCTAAATTTTATTACTTTCAATAATACCGAAGCACATGCACGGAGATTAATAATCCAAATATATAATGAAATAAATATGTAATATAAATTATTAAATATCGAAAGAATTCATTTTTGTTTCTAAAACCATTCTAAATAAGTTATATCTAGTGTTTATCTGAAAACACTGAGTGACATCTCACAACAGCTGTTTCACGATATATTACCGATCTTCAGTTGACGGTAGTCACTATAAACCACTAGGTCCTTATTACGGAGGTTAGTATGAGTAGAGGAAGGGTAAAGAATGGGACCTCCAAATTCAAACTAAAAAACTAGAAATATATAATAAAATTAAAGAATAGAAATTCATGTGCCAGTCTCCGCTGGCCGTAATGAATTTTCTATGCGCATCAGTTAAGAAAAAAACCGCCTAAAAATGCTTAAAACACATGAAAAGTTAGATCTAGTGTTTATAAGTGCAAAAGTAATAACTGATGCGCAAAGAAAATTCATTGCGGCCAACGGAGACTGGCCACATGAATTTCTATAATTTAATTGTGTATTTCTTATTTTTTAGTTTAGATTTGAAGGTCCCATTCTTTTCTCTTTCTTTATTAATACCTTTCTATTAAATGGGAATTTTTTGTCATCTTCACGAGCAAATTTCTTGGCAGCATCAACACAGAAACATTTCAACGAAAATTGAAATAAGCATACCACTTTTAAACAAGATCAATTCAATGATTCTAAAGTTATTAGAACATTAAACCCACAGAAACTCATAGATAAGTGTTGATTTTATAAGACTCACATTCCACCGAGAAATAGGCTAATGAATCATCGAGATGAATCACATAACTTAATAAACAAACCAGCACATATCTAAATAAAAATGAATATTGCCTCTCTGTTTTAGTTATGGGGAAGGAATTGGGAACGGCCGTTTCGACCTTCTACGCTCTCGTCAGCCCAATCCCACCTTCTCCCAACCAGAGAGGTAAGATCCCTTTCTGGTGGTCAGCAACCAACCAACCTGGCTGTGATCTCCCAGAGCAAGAAAAGCAAGAAAATCGGGTAAATCGGTTAAATCGGGGGAAGGCGGGATTGGGCTGACGAGTCCGTGGAAGGACAAAACGGCCGTTCCCAATTCCTTCCCCATAACTAAAACAGAGAGGTAATATTCATTTTTATTTAGATATGTGCTGGTTTGTTTATTAAGTTATATGATTTTACAGCATGTTAAATAATTTTGACAGATGAATCACCATTCCTATATATTTAATTTAAGTTAATTGTTATTTAAATTACTACATATTTCATTGTTATTTATGCATTTTGTATTATTATTAAATACATCTTGTGTAAATAAATAAAAGACGATGAATTAATAATAAAATTAGGAATACTCTCGTATATCCATCGCCTACTGTGGACTCATCGTGCAGCGATGGGGCGAAATTTATGGGTGGAGATCAATATAAATATATCCTATTTTAAGTTGGGCCACAATGAAGCAGCGTACGAAATTTTAAAGAAATCAGTCCAACCGTTTTATAGTGATGTGCCCATATACAATTAGAGAAGATGAATATTGAAGGAGAATAGTAAGACTTCGTATTTTTAGTCAAAAATATTTTATATTCGTTTATTGTTTGTTTAATAATTTAGGTTGTTGTTTACATCTGAATTTAGAAAGAAATTACCTGAATCTTTTCCATTATTTGAAGAAAAAAATTGAAAGAAAAGTATAGGATAGACGATATCTTAATGCAGTCTTGTTGACTTATTCAGCTGTTCAATAAATATTCTTTATTCTGGAAACTTCCTTTCGTCTTCCGCCCACGGCTACAAACACGGTTTATATTTACATTCAGTCATTTGATGGACAAACAACATTTTTACTTAAAGGTTTCAATTCCATTGCATTAACTGAATGCGAAGCTGTATCACGTGGCTAATTTAATTAGAGGATGGATTTCAGCATCTCCTGTTGGAGGAAACGATGCTTTGACAGGAAATAGAGATGAAATGATGTTTCGTTGCTACGGATCAATTGCAACCCTCACTCGAGTCAACAGCACTGGCTAACGAGAAAATGCTGTTGGCGTAAGAACTTTCCAACACTACAAAAGGATGTTTAGTTGGGAGATTACCTTCATATTTTGCTATTACATTGTAGGATGTTAATACATGGGAATAGGCGACTGCTCTTTCGTCATTTTTCTCGTGTGGATCTTTGTAGAGAACTAAGGGCGTGAAGGTGACAAAATTCTCACCGAGCAGGATTAGAACCGAAATATTTGGATGTCTGAAATCAATGTATGTTAGTTTGCCTTTTAATCCTCTTATTATTTGCCCGCGCTTTAATACCGATACTAAATACTGAGGATTTATTTAATTTTTTTCAGAAGATGGAATATTTCTACCTCTTTTTATTCAGCAGTTATTATAAATTAACAATAAGCGGAGACTTGCCATTTGTATTATTTTCCTGTTTTAACAAAAAGTAGAAAAAAGAAACAAGATTTAAGAAAAGTTTTCGTTTTCGTTCCTATAAGAATACAGTTTCAGAAATCAAGGAAACATGTAAACTAGAAGCGACAACAACTGCAAATGATGAAATTGTTTTAAATGATTGTAATGATTGCACGCTCTATTTCTCTGTTTAGCTTCTTTCATCCTTCGAGATAAGAACGAGAGAAAAGGTAAGAGATAAAAGGAACAGAAAAATAGGAAAAAAACTGAAACAGAAATGTGAAGAAACGAATAGAGAAAGAAGAGAATAAGCATGAAAGAGAGAAGAAAGGTAGCGAAGGGTAACAGAATATGAACAGAAACGAAGAGAAGGAGAATAAGAGAAAAGAGATAAGAAAGAGTGGAGAAAACGGTGATAGAGGAGACAGAGAGATTAGAGAGAATTTGAGAAGGAAGGGAAGATAAGAGAGAAAAAGAGAGAAAAGAGGGAAGAATATAAGAAAGAGAAGAGAGAGAAAGAAGGATGATAGAAGGAACGAAGAAGACGGAATGAAGAGAAACAGAAGGTGTACGATCAAGATAGAACAAAATAAAAAAACTAACTTCCTAGTCTCGGAAACCACAGAAATGACAAAAAAATACAAGCATTTGATCTCAGATAAATCTTTCATCGTATTTTGTTGTTAATAATCCATGAAGAAATAGGGAAAGTATCAATCTTCTTGTGAAAAGTAACAGTTATAACATATTCATGTTTTTCAGAATTTAATGATATTTCTGATTTTTTTTTTATTTTGTACTTGAAATAAGTTTTTGAAAACAAAATTTGATAGGGGTAGAATTGGCGTACCAGTTTCCAAATACTGACGTGGAAATAATCAAAAGTACTTATTGAGCGGATGTAAATTTTTAGCAATATAAAGTGACTGGTGTTAATGTTTTTGTACATTTGACCGTAAAAATCCTCACCTAAATTTTAAATCCTCTCATTTTATATTAAAATAACTAGCAAGAAAACATTCGGCAGTGGTATTCTACTGATAAAGTTTCAGCTTCCTGAAATAAATAAGTGTTTAAGGTATCGTGATTGCTATATTATTGTGATAACGTTACTTTCGGGTATTTTGATCCCTATCTGCTTATCAACAGGCTCAAAATCAACTATGTATCAAAATCAATAGGGTACATCCTAATAGTAAAATAAACGTAGAACTAATGTTTCAACATCCTAGCATAAATAGTTTTCAGTTATCTTGAACAGAGGCAAATGTAGACTAAGGCTTTACATTCTCACCCTTTTTTTTCTTATTCTTTGAATATTAAATGAAAGAGCGAAACTAAAGCCCACTGGTGAAAGGGATAAAAAAAGAACCGTATTTGAACTATTTTTCTAGAGTTAAATAAAAGCATTCACTGTAATCCCACAAAATGAAATTCTTGTTCATGATTCCTAACTCCAGCACAGATTCCAAACCTTTCTTTCAACCGCAGAAATAACTTTCTTATGTTATTCTGATATTCAAAGAGGAAACTAAAAAAGAAAAGGACATTTACTATTTTCTCATTCGTGTAATCAATCACTCTAAATTGCTGATGCCTTTCATTCCTCAAAACGGACATTTTCTTTTTTTTCCTTTTCTTCGTTCGAACGAAAATGAACAGCAGATATCGAAATTCAATTATTCATCGCCCTTTAGGAAATTTCCAACACTGGTTCAGGCACAGACAGCAACTGTCATAGTTTAGCATTCTGTAACTTCAATTCCTATTTTACCACAACCGAAATATGTTATACTCTTTTAACTAAATCCTTACGGTAAAGTTGCATGATGATTTCTATACAAAAATAGAAAATTACAAATGCTGTGTTCCAAATATTATTTATCAAAAGAGTAATAATTGATAAAACCTAACTGAACTAAAACTAACTTTAAATATTATATATGCCTACTACATTGGCACTTGAAAGGTATGTAAAATTAGTTACCTAAATAATACACGAGACGTTTCGGAACTTCATTACAGGTTCCTTCTTCTAGTCTGGGTCCCCCTTATCTTTGAAGTTTGTCTATTTTTAACTTTAAACTTTCTATTTTTACATTTTACTTGTCTATGTATAGCATTTAGGCGAAGTCAAATATTATGAAAGTGATCTGCCAACTTAGGTAATACATCTGCATTTCTTGCTCGGATCTGACTTGAGTGTTTCTCGTTCTCTTGTCTGTGTTTTTGTCTTTCCTCGGATGTAAGATGGATAGCTTCTCTTGTGTAAAGTCTTTATAACAAAATAGTCAACTATAATTTTTCCACTCGCAGCTGAAGATAGGAAATAGACTCGCCTGATATTCTGTTTAATTATCACTTATAATTTTTGGTGTGTGAGCGATTTCAGTTTATTCAGGTCTCTTAAAAATACATTTTTGATTGACTGAGAATGGGAAATGATTTGACTTGACTTTTTTCTGCTTTGTTTCTATTTTTGTCCATTGAATACTCTTCACGCTAAGTGATTATGGATTTCCTTAAAATTTGGCACGTATCTTAATTTTGGCCCAACTAAAAGGCATATTTCGTTTGATCTCTATCTCTTCCATTCCTCAAAAATGAAACTTTTTTTCCCTCCATCTCCCCTCCTATTCCTCAAAATTGACCTTCTCTGGATGAATATTCAATTCCCATTATGCGATGAATAGCTGAGGGTCTAACAAGTAAGAATTTTTTAAAGGACATAAATGTATACATTTTTGATTCAGTTTGACTGAAAAGGGCTTATTCCTCATGTAAGAAGAAACGTTGAAAATGATGGTTTTAAGTAATAAGACTTACAGCTTATTTGATATATAATTTACAGGGAATTCCTGATTAGCTAATTTCTGCAGCGTGGGAATGTATGCATAGGCCTTCCATTGAACACTTTAGCATTACAGATGCTGATTCTCACGACTGCTGTTAAATCATTCTTGCGGAAGACATTACTGTGCATCGCGAGACTACAATGCACCGAAATCTCACTCGCAGACAGTTTGTCGACATCAGTCTGGAAGTCTTACAATGACAACTGATAATACAAAACGGAAAAGTTTTGCAGGAAAGCAGCAAAGAAACAAGAAATTTCCTCTACCATCTTTCAATGTCAGCAGCAATTGTTAACATAGAAATTGTGATACCATCGAAAGTCAAAGATATTTTCAGACGGACAAGATAGTAACAACGATTTGCCTTTAGTAAGTTATGTTTCATTTCACGGAGGTCACGCAGACGTTTACTGCAAGTAATGCCACAAAATGGTCCCAATTCAAAGTTTAAAATAGTGCTGTTGTCAGTAGATTCATAAAGTCCTAAATGTTTTGTTTGCATTTTTACCAAACAATGAATGTCAATTATTTTAATTTTGTAATGGAATTATGAGTTTCCCGCCAATCACAGGATAGGAAATTATAGAACAATTAAAAATAAGAAGGCGGAAGGATACACGACGTCATTTAAGTAACTCGTCTCCTAAAAGAAAGAGGATTACAGATCTATGTCATCCAATTTTTCTGACGTGACTGATGTTCAGATAATGAAAAGCGATGGGCTATTCATCGTTGAACTCTGTGCGGATACTCCTATGACTAACCAAGTTCTATGTCTTGCAAAACTGTCAGGATTTTCTATCTAGTTGCTGTGAAAGATTACAACAGATCAAGGATACAAATATCTGGAAGACATGTGTAAAAGAGTTATCGGGAGCAGATTTGTTATGGTGTGAGCAGTTTTTGGGTATCAAGTTAATGCAAAACGCTGCAGTTGTTCAAGCACTGCTAACTGATAGAACTTATCAGCATAGTTTGAGCACATATATTCTAAATTATTTGTAGTATTCTGGTTTGTCCATTTTCGCAGTTCCAACAAGACAATTGCTCATTGGTTGCTTAAGATATTGGAGGTGAAGTGATGATGGTCATCCAGTTCCCCAGATTTAAATTTCACTACAAACCTTTACAGTTTTTGCAACTTTGAAGTGCTTGCTGATGGAAAGCAAATACAGAAATGTTGATCTTATTATTGCTAGAAATTGAAAGGTATTACTATTTTTTCATACTATTGTAGAATCAATACCAATAAAAGATTATTTTGAAATATAATAAATACTTGAATAATAAATATTACGCTGTTGAATGTATTTGACTCTGCCTTGATTTAAAAGTCACTCTTGATATTTTACATTTTAAACTTATGGTGCAGATAATTAAAACGTATTATTTCGAGCTATGTATAACTTTAACAATTATAGATTGAAAATCGATATCTCTAATACTGAAAACTGGACATGTCGATATCTTTAGAATACATCCTTACATCTCTGTTGCACATATATGACAGTTGAGCAGAAAACCTCATTCTGTAAACAAATTCGTGGAATCCTAAAATCATAAGCAAATTAATCTCAGGAAGCTAATTCATAAAAAAATAACTTCCAAAATTACAAGATGATATGTTTCATTGAAACAAGCTCACAATTTTCAAAATGAGAAATCTGAGGCAAAAGTACTATTTTTATATAATACCAAAACACATCGTGATATTATATAAATATAAAGTTCAAAGCTAGTTACTCATGGTTGCAAAACAAAGTATTAAATGAAATTTTTGACGTTTCCCCCCCCCCCCTTAAAAAACAAAATTTTATTAATAATAAATAAATGTAAGTATTTCTCTAGACTTAACAATCTCAATCTGTAGATAAAATATTTTTTTTTATTTTATACTAATTTTTGTTTATATTTTATATGTAATACATGTAGTTATACTATTAGATGAGCTGTTTCTTCTTCAGACACCCCTTCTTTCAAGTCAACTTTATTCGTGGTGCAAAATTATAAATGAAAAATAGGAGCTAATTAAAGGCTATTATTATTCATAAAAAATGCTTACAAAACAAACAAAAAACGAGTTCCTGGGATTTTCTAAATATTAAAAAGACATTGGTCGCTAGGTGAAGGAATTGATTCAGTCCCCGGCAAAGGTCGGGTATTTTTCCTTAGGTTTTTTTTTTTTCTGACATATCTTAGGCTTAACGTAACCTTCTATCAAATGGGAACAGGGTTCATTTCCCGGGGTTAATTGGCTGACGACACTGGACTAACCCTTCGAACTCAACTTCGTCCCGTTCAGCTGATGATCTCAGGAGTCTTAAATACACAACTATCTACCCACTTCTACGATGCTTTAACAATTTTCTCTAACTAAAGTTCTACATCTACATTATTGAGAAAAGAATACAAGAAGCATTTATCGTGTAAGATAAAATATAAAAAGAGAACTAGATTTTATTTTACGTATTTCTGAATTCCCTTTTTTCCTTGATATTCAAAACTTTTTTTCTTTTATCTTTAAATAAGGTATTATTCAGTATCGGATTTTAGTTAATCTACATTAATGACCGATAATCCCTTACTCAATAACAATAAAGTGAACCCTAGTCCACTAAAACAGTTTATTACATTAACAAATCCCAACTATATGAATGAGATTTACTTGGATTAACTTAATGCAATATGGGTTCAGTAACTCTTTACAGTAAATCTATTCGTCTACAGTTTTCTAGAAATGAATTACTGCAATTTAAGTGAAATCGTAATAAGATAATTATAAATGATAGAATATTTATAGACTCCTGGATATTTGCATTTTATTTATAAAACATGTTTACTTTATATTAACTGAACATGCGAAGCAAAAGAAATCTTACTAATCCACTTCAACGCCTTTATTCTTTTGTCGGTTTCTCCGTTCAAAGCAATACGCTAAAACGGCTGGAAGGTTTTTCATAAAATTTGGTTCATTGTTTTTTTGGGTACAACTTAAAACATTGGAGTTTATTTTGCGCTCAATGTCTCCCATCACTCTAGAATGGTCTCGAAATCTCTAAAGCGGTTGGTACGACGCTCAAAATTTTGGTACGACGCTTATTTACAATCGAATATAAAATGTATGAGTACAATTATTAAATAATATTAAATATGATTATCCAATATGCAAAAGTAATCCTTCACCCACACTGCAGCACACTCAGTCAACAGTATGCGATGAATAGTTGAATATATAATGTTTATTTGTTGATATCAAGTTATACATTTGAAATGTATTTAAAATCTTCTTCCAATATAGTTATTCATAGTATCATTACATGTAAGATGTTAAACCTACGGGGAGCTGTTATAATATAAACCCTAGCTCCAGCAGAAGATTACTTGTAACTACACGCTATAAAACCTTCGTGTGAAAACTAAGTTGTGAGAAAAACGAGTAAGACAGATTTTTAAACAACTGAGTATATATTCTCTTAAAAAGTCTGTTACAAATATTTTGTTATCCTAGTTCACTCATATGAAATTACCGCTTGTAAATCATATTCTTCTTAACTATACAGTAATACGCTTGGATAACCTCGCTTCAAGATTAGATTACAAAAGTCTCTTTGTGAAATCTTTAAGTATAGTTACTTTGAACTCTTGACTCTTTAACTTTATACTCGTTACTTGTCTTAGCTAAACTGTTGTACTTGAATGAAAGTCGATGATCAATGTATTCGTGTCTTTGGACCGTCCGTGTTAAGGAGAATCAAAGCCATACTTACAAAACTTGTTGATTCATCTTCGATCTAACCTCTTGAATATCCGATTACTTGAGTGGATGATTCGGTTCCTCTTCGTTGGATTCTTCGGATTTCGAACCCTTTAGAACGTTGTATAGTGATCGGGATTATTTCCTAAATCCTTCTCTCCAAAGTAAACTTTAATTCTGCAGTTTAATGCATGTCAATCTTAGTTATGCATTTCCTAATGCAGGGACTAGGAACATTGGCTCAAGATAATGGGGATGTTTAAGGTCCTTGGTTCGAGGCTAAAAAAGTCACGTGATGAAGGGACTCACGTTTTAAATCCTTCCTAAAAACTGCTGAATTTCGGATCTTTATTCCAGAAGATTCAAACTAGAATTCTAGTTTGAATCTTCTTAAATAAAGATCCGAAATTCAGCAGTATTAGGAAGGATTAAAACGCGAGTCCCTTCATCACGTGACTTTTTTAGCCTGGAACCAAAGAACATTAAACATCCCCATTCCTAGTATGTTCGATGAAACAACGTTGAAATACATATTTGTTTACACCTCGGAAAACAACTCCATCTTTTTCTTCCAACCTCAGAATTCATTCATCGCAACAATACGTCTCGAATTCACTCTTCTAAACAATCGTTACAACTTGGCATCATGTGTATCTCTTCTTTATTTGAACGTGATTGTTGCGTTGTTCTTTTGTTTTTTTATTTCCTTTAGATTATTCACGATTATTTTTGACTTCTCTTGGAATTGTCTCAGGTTTGAAATACGTTAGAAAATTGTTCGGGTAAGATTTTCTCAATTCAAACCTACATTACACTGCTGTTTTAATAGAAATTTATAATTTATGACAGTACTATTATATAAATTAAAGTTTTACGTGTACTGTTCATAATTACTAACTCAATATCAAAGCCTGT
>JAFIDM010010028.1:7772620-7783172 GCA_023159025.1 Thereuonema tuberculata | reverse complement strand
AAGTTAGTAACATATTCAGGTGTACAGGCTTTGATATTGAGTTAGTACTATTATGTCATCTAACTGATTATTTTTTTCAAATGAGAGTTTTTTTTTTCTCTTTTAGTTGATACTTCACATTACCAAATAGATGTATAGGGCATTATTGACGATGGCTAATCTTCTCAAATAGAATGCTGATGTCTCAGATCAATTCCAGATTCCAGAATTAAAGAAAGATATATTTCTTTAAATCGCATCTATTGTCTAATGTATTAATATATTGTCTCCTATGATGTATTCTTAACCACGATTTATTCGGTAAAATAATATATATATTTTCTATCTGTTTACAGTATTTGTTAACGCAAATACAACAAAATGATCCGGGCTATGAAAAGCCTAAAATAATTGTTTGACATTTAATGAATAAGAATGTGTTTTCCTATTTTTAAGATTTTTTGTTTGTTTTAAGAGTGTGTTGCAGCGATCTTGAAATTGTTTAGGATTAATTCGTAGACGGAGGTAAAAGTTTGTAAAATCGAAGCTTAGTTCGAAATCGAAATATGGGTTCGTAAATTGAGGCATAAATTCTTGAATTCGTGCATTTTGAAAGTTGATAAACGAAGAGACGTTCGTAATCGTAAATCAGTTCGTGAAGTGACAGAGATTCGTAAAACGGGACATAAGTTCTTAAGAAATGAGTTTTGAAATAAACCGAAGAATGAGTTTGTAAATCGTGGAAAGGATCCGTAACCCGAAGAATCAGCACATTAACAGAAGGATGAGTTCGTAACTCGAACAAGTTCTACAACTAAAAGGGATAGGATGTAAACTGAAGAAACAGCGCGTATACTGAAGTATAAGTTCTCAACTTCAGAAATGAGGGATTCCTAAATCGAGATCTCAATTCCTAAAATGGGAAGTCCGTCCATATTTGAAGAATGAGCTTGTAACTTCGTAACTCGGACGATTCGTTCGTAAATCGGATCATAAGTTTCTAAACCGAGGGACTAAAGCCATTATCAGTGATAATGTCAAAAGCAAAACGGCCCCATAATATGCACAATTTCATAAACCAAAGTAGAGTGAACCTAACCAGCGTTTACAATGAACCTAATGGACGCTTACAGCAAACCGGAAGTTGGGGGGGGGCAAAAATGGTCGCTTCCGATAAAGAAGAAAACGGCGATAGACGTCCCCCAATATCAACCCTTCTGAACACAGTGATGGTGGTCACGTTTTTGCCAGACAAATGGTTGCTGAGATATGATAAAAGAAAAACGTATTGAAGCACCGACTTTTGACCCCCCCCCCCCTCACATCCGGTCAGGGAGTGATCCTAGAGGTCTGATTTTTTGGACGTGGTCACCTACTTTTTGATACTGAACACAAGTGAAGGTTTCATTCTAATATCTGTAACCGTTTGGCCACTACAGAGTGTGACATCCAGCAAACATAAAAGCAAAAGCGGTCCCATAAGCAAGAGTGGCCCCTATGTAACATAGGAGCCACTAATAATATAGAGAAACAGACAAGATTTCCAAATGTAAACTTCCTAACTTAAAAATAAGTGTAATTACTTGGTTTACTTTATTATTTTCTTAAGAAACTTTTATCTTTAAAAGAAAGCTTTAAGATGCTATGTTTGGATTACCCTGTTTTATCTCCTCCACATTATTTGTTATTTAGTTTCGTTTATATTCCTCGACTTTTGCTCGCTTTTTAAATTAACATAAAGACGAAGTTGAAATTCGGAAACTTTTATTTTAGACTGAAATTTAGATTTTTTTTTTATAAACCACTTTCTTCCAAGTACTTTTGTTCGCATTGATTTTTAATGTACAAATATAATACAAGAATATGCTTGGGAGGTTCATCATAAATAATAAAAAAACTATTGTAATGGAAAAGATACAAAAGAAAATTACAATTCTTGTGCCAACTTTCGAAGTTTCATGGAAAGTAAGAAGTATATATCGTTCCTGTAATACAGAACCCTTACCTGTGGACAAAGAAGAAAAAGAAAACAGTGTAAAAGTTATCTTTAATCTTTCAGTTTTCTTGGGTCATTAGTTATTAATCTATATTACTAAAAATCTCTTATTTCTCAGTCTGTCGGTCCGACGCAATTGTTAATTATTAGTTTTCCTTGCTGAGAAAGTCAGATTATAAAATTTTCTTTTATTTATATTTTTTTTTCGCGTTGCATGGGATTCGAACCGAGGACCTTCGTCCTCGCAGTCAGGAACGCTAACCATTGCACAACTGCTGGTCCCCCAATATCCAATCTACTTTTATTCTATTTGTTCGCTCGCTATCAAATATTGAGTTCATTCAAAAAGGAATAAAATATCACTTTTTGCCATAACCGATTCTTGCCGATTTTGCCACGACTTGGAATCGATTCTTCTTGGATTATTTCATACTTACCTGGGGGAGACAGGGGCATGGCCTACTTTTTTACAATAGTGAATTGTAAGGATAACAATGAAGTGAGATGAACAATAAATATCTTTTAGTTAATCCATTAATTTGTGCATGGTTGGTTGTGATTAATTTTAATCAATTTAGACTACCTAAATTAAAATAAAGTGAATGTAGTTTGTTCTCCAGAAAATGTATAAAATTCCCACTGTTTCTATTCAACACTATTTTATTTGAAAATAAATGTAGGTCTTACCATGTTTGATCATTTTGTTGAAACAGAGATCATTTTTTTAAATTAATTTTCCCATATTTCAATCATTTTTTTTTCAAAAATTATTAAAAGTTAAATATATAATAATCTGTTAACGTTAATATTTCTAATTTATTCTTATAATTTAGCCATTTTATTTAACAAATTATTTTTTTTTTCGTAACACTATCAGGAAATTTGATATTTCTATTTTAGTCTATTGTCTTAGGAAAGCGAGGCTTACCAGATCACTCATTCTGTGTGTTTCCCCTAATAACCGTTAGATGAATCGTCTTGAAACTTGGTGTGCACATTTAAGAGAAGATTTAATTTTTATTTTATAACTTTTTTACGTGTGAATTCCTGTAGTGAACTTATCTTTAAAAGAATGCAAAAAATCCCCGTGGAAAAGTATTAGCACCGAAATAATGGATTTCAATCGATGTCGTAAACAGGCGATATTAATTCTCTTAATGTCTGCGCGAGTTTCAATATAGTAAAATGATTAATTTTATTAAAAAAGAAGACTTATCTTTTGTATTAATTTTGAGATTTTAAAATGAAAAAAAGAATAAAAAAAAAAGAAGAAAATGTAAGATTTCAAGTAACGTTGGCTTAAGGTTCTTTCAGAAACTTCATTTTAGTAGATGGCGTCTTCATATTTCTGTAAGCAGTTATTTCTGATTGCAGAAAATCAATCGTTGAATCAAAATACTAGTTCCCGATATATCCACCAAACGAAAGATGGCGCTCGTGATCACTTGATCAATTTGCTGAAAATGTGCTATTGTGGTAACGTTGAAATTTATCTAGCAGAACATAAGTATCTTAGATGACAAATGTACGTCAAAAATAAACTGCGGGCGTGTTAAGAGGCGCCACCTGCGTTGACCACGGTGTAATAAGAAGCATTCCTTTTTATTTTTAGATCTGATTTACAAATATTCAGTTAATTTAAATATTTGGGTTTTAAATTTTTTAAAGAAAAATTATCAGTAATTATAATAGTACAATTGATAAATAACAATTAAGATATATATGAAAATGCAACATGACTAATTTAGGATTTTTTTTACGCTATTTTCCAAAGAATGTGAAATTCATGAATAACCTAAATAATGGATATTAATCCTCTAAATAATCCACTAATTTGCGCCTGCTTTGAATTTTTGGATTTGATCAATTTAGTTATCAACTAAACTTAGCTGTCAGCTAAACTGTCAAACAAAAAAAATCGAGGGGTTTCATACCATTACTATTTTAGTTATTTCTCTGTTATCATTAGGATAGTCAGAGTTAAGACGTCACAGATCTCGTCAATTAGAGGCGTGAGTTCTCAGATTTATCATTCCCATAATTTTGTCTTTTTTATTTCTTTGTCATCGTATTACAGTAGGACCCCAATTATCCGAGTTAATGTGGACCAAGCCCAACTCGGATAACCGAAAAACTCGGTTAAAGCGAAAATTGTAAATAAAATAAATCGAATAGGTTTAAATGTACATTTTAACAAATACAAAAGTTATATAGATACACTACATACAATTCATATTGAAAGAGTTCTTTTACTTAAACCTTACCTTTTACTTTTCTGCACACCATTTTTCTAATTCGTTTCTCTTCCTTTTCCAGTCTCCAACAGTTACAGCTCCGACACCGAGATCTTTCGCTATTTTCTTTATTGATTCACCATTATCTATTCTTTGGATTGCTTCTAATTTTGTTTCTCTAGAAACAACAACTCGCTTTCTCTTATTGCTACTCATTTCAGTAGAAGTGACTGAATGTACCACCGTACTTTTCAGATAATTTGGACAATGTGACCAATCGAAACCATTCCCCGATTCCAGGGAGGTGATCAGTCGAAACCATTTCCCGATTCTAGGGAGGGAATCATATTATTTCCCGATTCAGGGAGGGAATCATGTTACCAGCCGAAACCATTTCTCCATTCCAGGGAGGGAATCATGTGATCAGTCGAAACCATTTCCCGATTCCAGGTAGAGGCTCATATGACTAGACGAACAAAGATTAATTGCGACCAATATTCTGCGAATTCTCTTTCGTTTTCCTGAGTGTTTGTGAGATCAACTTCAGAATTTTTATCGGTAGCTTTAAAAATAGAAAATGTAGAACAAAAAAAAAAAAAATCCTAGAAGTAGCTCGGTTACAGCGGAAACTCGGATAATCGGGGTTCTACTGTATTAGTTAATACGTAATAATATCTTTATTAATCAGATTAAATAATATTCAGTTAATTATTTTTTTTAGAAAATGTGTGTTGTTTAATTCATCGTATTTATAATTTAAAAGCAAATGAATAATTTTGTATTATTTTCAGGATGTTAAAACAAAAAAACAATAAAAACACCATTGGGAAGTCTATTTTTTGATCTTTGCATTTTTTTTTTTTTGGGGGGGGGGAATGGGAGATACCACAGCTTTCATTGTGAAGATACGTTCCTGACCGTTTTCATTGATCAGCATGGTTATGTCACTCTCAATTGATCAGTTCACTCCATCCTAGTACATAAATCCCAGAGATACAGTATCGTAATCTTCATGGGAGTGACGAAGGGCTCTGCCACTCCCAAAAATGTACAGATTAGTCTTATTTCTCTCTCTCTGTATATATATATATATATATATATATAGAGAGAGAGAGAGAGAGAGCGAGAGCGCCGTGCTGGCGTGGTCGTGCGGTCTCGGCGGCGGCCAGTTCCTGGGTTCGAATCCCGGCAAGGGCATGGCTGTTTCAATTTCCTTTCCTGTGTTGTCCAGCCTCTTCTTCACTTTCTCTTCGGTCTGACGTCATTCCTTAATGGCGTCCTGGGGGAAGGCAACGGGAAACCACCCCCAGTATCTATTCCCTAGTTTATCTACGGCTTCTCCTAGGGGTTCGCCCTTCGGGGGTCACTAGGTTCCGTAGACCGCGTAACTTCGTATCTACGAAGATCGCACATCATGATGATATATATATATATATATTATTATTATTATTATTTATGTTATATATACATATTATGTATAAATTATATTATATATTATTATTTTTGGTTCGATAGCAAGTTAAAGGAATATTGTTTTCCCTCCAAAATTTTTAAAACGACAATTTCTTGTTTGGGTGGTACTAGCCATTTCCCTAAATTGACCACATCACCCCACCACCTCTGAAATAAAATCCTCTGTATGTCCCTGGTAATATCATGAGCTATATCCTTATTAGAAAACCTAATCAAAACCAGCCACCCACTACTCCTGAGTCCCTTATTAGAATTTTTTTTTATTATGAATGCAAGCCTTTCTGATAATTAGGAAATAGAGCCGCTAGCAGAGCACTTTCAAAAAAGAATCCGCCAAAAAACTCCCGCAACTCGTATTGCATTTTATGATATCAGTTATTGTGGAACTTGGCTTTTATTTTTTATAATAGCCTCCTTTCCTGAAAAAGTGGGGCTTATCAAATCACTCAGTCTGTATGTGTGTATGTGCCCCCTTCCTAATAACTTTTCAACCATTGGATGTATCATCCTGAAAGTAGGCAGTTTAAGGATATTCAATAATCTCTTCTTGTATAACTAATGTTAATAAACTTCAAAACAGAAAACAACTTCAACATACGGATATTTCATCCTTCATATCAAAAGACTTTTTGTTGATATTCCAACCTTACATAAAAATAAATAAAATAAGGAAAAAAGATAACTTCTTCTCTATGTTTAAAATCTTTTCAAAGTAAGTCCTTCTCGAAAAATCGCACGAGGAGGGGACAACAATTCCTAAATAAAACCATTACAAATTAAAGAGTAGATTTTTATCGATATCTTAAACAATGGCGTTAATCTTTTAGTTAATCCATTACTTTGCGCATAGTTTGGATAAGATTAAAATTAATCTGATTTGACAATTAAGTAAACTATTTATTTTCAGAAAATGGAAAATTTCTACTATTCTTTTTTTTTTATATAGGAAATACTGGAATTTAAAAATAAATGTACACTTTTCACGACTTAAAAAAATAAAAACAAAGAAAATTAACAAATAAACAAAGAAAAATAAGAAAAAAGAAAAATATTTAAGATCATTTCGTTTACTTTATTTATATTTTTTACTTTATATTTTATTCATACATACTTTTAATTCATTTTTATTTTCAGAAAATGAAAAATTTTTATATTTAGTTTTCAACAGATAAAATTTTGAAAATAAATGCAGACTTCTCGTTTTTGTTGTTTTCACGATTTAAAAAAAAAAAACAAAAACGACAAAGATAAATAATAAAGATATTTTAAGGAAAGTAGACTTTGTGTACTTTCACGAGCTTCTTGCTTTTATTTTATTTTTATCTTATTATATTTTGTTTGTTAAACTGATTACTTTAAGGCTTATTTGCCTTTATTTATTTTAGTTGTGTTTGTTAATTTTAGTTTAAATTCGATTTTTTTCTGTCTAAGAAAAAAAAAGTATTGTTTATTATACATTTTATATTTGTTAAATACTTAAAATGGCAAAGAACAACAAGTCCAGTACAAATCAATTATAAAAAAGCTTTTTTGTGCAATAATAGTTAATTGTCAAATTGTTTTTTACTAAAAAAAAATAATTTAATTAAATACTTTTATGTTGAGTGATAGTCAGCCACGGACTGTACAAAGTAATTTTGAACTTTTTTTTTTCCCTTCCGGTCTTAGAAACCTACTTATCATTTCTTGTATCAAAGAGAATTTTCTACACAATGCTCTGCGGTCGTTAAGCCTATATTAGCCCACACGCTTTGCAGCCGGTAACCATTTTGACCATTCCTCCTCTATTGTCCTCCAAATGAGAGATGGCCGGCGGAAGTTTGAACTGCGCAGCCCTTCCGGTAGCTGATCAATTATGTTTTCCTGTCACAATGGACGACGGGGTCTGTTTTCACTGAGAAAGACATGTTGATAACGTCAAATTAAAACTTATCTCGACTATTTAGCGTTATTTCAATACCAGTTGCTAACAATAAGTATTTATATAAATAAATAAATAAATATATATTATTTATAAATACAATGCTCTTTTGCAAAGTAACAAGCGATTACCTGTCATGGCGGCGTCCTGTCATTAAATCAGACGGAAGTGCCTGACCAGACTAATCGATGATATATGCGCAGATCTCACAAAAACAGGGCGGCCATCTCTCATTTGGAGGACAAAATTCTTTATCTGTGAGCAATTTTCTTTTCATCGAAATACTATTTCCATAACCTATACAGTTCCTCATAGTTCTTAATTTATGAGATACAAATAATTCTTGTCTGAGGAGGCCTAATATTATTATTGAAACAGCTGTCCTTAATCTCTTCAAACCAGCTCATGTAATTTTTCATTGTTTCTCTTCTCTCCATGAGTTACACTAAATATTCCATTATTTCCATACCACTTTTGTCTAGCATGTATACACAATTATGAAAACAGATAAAAACAAACAACATTTAGGATTATTAGGTATTCATAAAACACTAGAGTTTACTTATTATTAATTCTGCAGAAAGAATCGTTTCATATCCTACCAACTACAAAACAAAACCCCACTTTATCGTTTTCTGAATAAAATTTCCATAAATAAATAATTCATTACATTAATAATTGCTAAGACAAACATGTGAATTTATAATGTTAAGTTTTGTCTATAATTATTATTTTAAGCTTAATTTTTCAGTCAATTCGAAATAAATTTATTAGTCTTTCGTTTTGTTTTTTTGGTTTTTTTATGTCTGCTGTTTACTCCTCCAATTTTGGCAGAGTAATCATGAAAATGAAAACTTTCGTCAAAGGAGCGGAATATTTAGAAGCATTTCTAATTGGTTGTAGCGAGGCTTGTTTGTGTTATTTTCTCTTTTCAATATTAACAAGCTGATGACGGTGCTTTATAAAGAGCCTTTTCCTAATGGATGTAAATACACTACCCTACCGCACAGGCAATCCACTCTCTGTTTAATCAAGCTAAGTGTTTCAGATTCAGGCTATTACCAATCGGCGAAGATCAGCTGATTTGCAATGATTTTCCGATATCTCGAACCGAAAGAGAAATAGTTGGGTACGAGGAACGCAAAACTGTCAATATAGCGCCGTTAAAATTCTCATCGAAATTTCTAATATTGTCTCACGTCCAGAATGTTTCCAATAGTCTGTTTATAGCAGCAGAGAAAGATTATTTAAGAAAATGATGAGGAATTTATTTCCTACCCGTGTGATAATCACATCTCCATACGATAAGTTTTTTTAGGCTTTCTATAAATGGGTGTTAAAACGCTGTTTTAGCCTGCTCTCCTAAGAAAGTGAGGCTCATTAAGGCTCTCAGTCTGTGTGGGTGTGTGTGTTTTATGTCTTCCCTTAATAACTTCCAACTGCTGGATGAATCTTTTTAAAATTTGATAGGCACATTTTAGGATTAGAGACAATCTAATTTTTATATTTGATTTTTTTTTCCTTGTCGATAGTTAATATCACATAGGCTCGTTCATTTAAATTACGTATTTACAATGTCTACTCATTTGCTACATGTGACGCTGAAACAGCCCTTTAAACGCAATGACTAGGCCCTCGTTTTCTGAGTTCCTGTTTTTTGGTGCGTTTAATTCGTTTTAATTCTATCCAGTTTTATTACGTTCGGCCCTTGTCCTGTTCTTTCTATAGTTTTTCGGCATGATGCACTCAACAGCTGAGTCAGAATTGCTGCGTCGCCATTTCAATGCAAGACGAAACTATAAGCTAAGAAAGAAAATATTTCAAAATAAGCATTGTATGTGTTCTATATTAATTGCACTTTTTGTATCGATTTTTAGGCCTAGTTCTATTATGCACTTAATATGATATAGTACTAAATCATAAACTTGTGTATTATACATTTTGCGTTCGGATCGTTTTTTAGGCTCTACTACTTATAAATACATGTAAATATATAATAATGTAAATATATTTTTATGATTTGTAAGTAAAGAAAAGGCTGTGTTACACTTTTCGGGTTGCAGCCCGGGACCTAGTCCACGGCATGAATGGGGTCCCACTGTAGTAATACAGTAAATTCTTAATATTGGGTGTTTGTTTCGGCACCAAAATATGTGGTGGCTCCGGTGCAGCTAAACTCGGGTTCTGTTTATTTAGGGAGAGCAAGGGCTTTTATAGAGTATTTACAATGATCAGTCATTGGCTGAGGGCTTTAACAGTTCATTGGGTTATTTAAAATAACATGTGATTCGTAACTGAAATAAACTGAAGATTTTAAATTACAGGGAAGTATGGGAATCTTCAGCCGTTGAAATTCAAAAGTAAACAAACAAAAAGATCGTTAACGGTTATAATTTGAAATTTATAACTGCTGATTAGATTCTAATTGATTGGAACAGTAAAATACATATAAAAGTAAATAAGATAAAAGCAAAATAATTATAAAATGGTTATAAAACTCATCACAATATTACATATTACAATTCAAGGAATCCAATAACCCACCATGCATTGTACTTTTTCAAGTGCAAACGCGAAACTCCCAAGTAATTAATTATACTTTATTTTACTCTTTTTTTATATTTAAAAAAAAATCATATAATTATGGACCCTGTAGCTTCAGTGGTAAGGAATTTACTACGTGCTACCGAACATCCATTCGACATCTGGCGATTGTCAGAGAGCTTGTCCTGGTTACGTTTCCGCCAGGCAAGTCCTAGAAATAAAAATAGGTTCCTACAGGGTGATTAAGACAAGGGAGCGTCGAACTGACCGTAGAATTTCGATTTAGCGACTGGTAATTACAGGACACTTAACCTCCCGTGCTTTCAACCCCATTGGAAGATATGGCTTAATCTTTAATGCATAGTGGGGAGAGATACGCCAACCGGACAATAAATGTGCTTTCGC
>JAFIDM010010028.1:7726762-7764656 GCA_023159025.1 Thereuonema tuberculata | reverse complement strand
TTAATACTTACACAGAAACAGCTTTTTGAAATTAATTTGGTTTTTAAATTTCAGAAAGCTGTCCGGCAAATTTTATATATATATATATATATATATATATATATATATAGCGTTGTGGTCAAGGAGGAGGCCTTACTTTAGAACATGAAAAAATGTAGAAAATAAATTCCTTAAAGTTTCTATACATATCATATATTTTTTTTTCCTCCAACGCGCAGGCTCTTGGCACTCGACTTTGTAATCGACAAGGGGTGAAACTGTGAGCTATTTAGCCAAGGAATCGTTGCCAAAGTTGTACCATAGGAGGCAGCTCGCATTGTACCCGCAGAAACACAAGAGAAGTAAGTACCATCCAAACCCCACGCCAGTATTCGAACCCTGGTTCCGACACATCTATCTCGTGAAACGCCACCGCAATTTGAGTCCTGGCCACAAGGCTATATACATCCAGGACTCAAATATCTCCCTCAATAGATATAGTATTGTATAGGTTATTCTCTCCTTATTTTTTTATTCTAGATACCGTAACTAGACATATGCTCGTTGTATCTTTTTTATTAAAATAAAATAAAAAAAAAAATATATGGTCAAATAAAAATATATGGTGTACGTAATTTAAGTTCACCTATTCAATTGTCTCTACAGAAATAATCGTTAAATAGATTTTTTTCAAAGTTTGTAAGCTTCCGGAAGAGTCAATAGGAAAGCAATTTTATTAAACTTAGTTCATAAAGTTATCAACAGGTAACCAGCACGAAATAACTATATAACCACAACAGTATGTAAAGAGATATTTTTCATACCTTGACAATGCGATTATTTCAATAGTTTAACTAGCCATTCTCTATAATGGTATCTTTTGGACTAAAGTTTTCTTTTTATTAATTTCTTTCCAATGACCACTTTTGTAAATATACCAAATTCGAAGAATATCTCCTCCAGTGGTTCTCTTTGCGAAGAGCTCTCAATAGGCGGACATTAATTATGATCACCTTGTATACAAACAATAAACATAGGTTTATTTAAAAGTCGAGCGTCCTGACAAAGATGTCAAAAGAAAAGGTTTCAAAAACGATAACAATTTATCTTAGCAGTACTGCTCTAGGTAAATACTCTTATTTAATCTGCTGAAAAAAAAATTATGTAGTTTTACGTAATTAACGTATGTAAAATTATGTTTCTCGTCCTGATTTCTCAACTAAGAACTTGATTTCTACAAAACTTATTGCTTAAAGTTAACATTCTACAATATCTCTGAAATTAAGAGAAAATTTTTAAAATATCATCTTTGCTGTAAATTTCGGCAAAGACAGATGTTTTGACCCCTAATTCCTTTCCTACAGGTCAAATATATACCAAACCCAATACGAATCATCTTTATAACTAAGCTTGCGAAGTTTCGCTATTCAATTTTCATTTTTCTTATCTCCTATTTGTCTGTTTGTACGTTCCTTTAACAGACAGATTAAACTGCACCTATTTTCTAAATATTTGATATTATTGTATTTATAAGCCAAGTTAAAATGAGCTTCCAATTATTTGGTCTTGACCCCCTTTTCATTCCTTTAGGGAAAAACAAACAGATTTTCAAAAGTTAATATTAATGGCCAAACAAACTCAGTTATATTAACAAACAGTTCAATATTTAGTATAAAGTTAAATATGTAAGTGAATTGTTGAGTTTAAATTGGATAAACATACTTCAACTTTTATTTAAAAATCCATTCAAAAATATATTTCGGTCAAACTCTCTACAAAATCCAGGGTTTATTACTGCTAAATCTATTCTTAAAACGTAAATACTGTAATATATTTAATTTCTTTTTATCTTTCTTTCTTCTCAGTATGGATATATTGGGTTATGGCAACTCCCAGTATCGAAACTTTATCCTATTAGCAATTAACTACATGTATCCAGTTACATCAGACTCTCTAAAAAATAATTTAAAATTTAGCTCTTGACAATGATGTGCACTGTTGATGTTAATTAAATACAGAAGTATAAACATGTATTTTACAATTATTTATACTACCTATAACTTTTAAGTATGCTTTTGATAACTTAATTCTAATTCTTTCCAATTTGCTTATTCTTAGAAATATGTAGATTTATTCCTTATCATCTTATCAGTTTTTCTACGTTTGATACTGCATCATCAATAAAGAAAGAAAGGTATTGTAGAATTGGTGAAACGTTTTAACAACAGGTATCAAAAGATTAGAATAAAAAATTTTAGACTTTCATTTTAAGTCCCAATAAGCTTATTCATCCATCACGATAACTCAAGAACTATTTATCCCATAAAGCTTAAATTTTAAGAAAAGGCTTAAATATTTAAAAGAAAGATCACTACAGATTTTGATATATATTTAATTTAATACTACACTGGAATTTAGTACCTACACCACGATAGCAAACAAAAAACAAAACAAAAACGGACCTTTTATTTAATATACTGTATTCTACTCTTTTCAGTTGATCTTTGATCTTTTACTTTTTCGTTCTTCTAAATTTTCATAGCTTTCATAGCTTCCAAAAGATTCCAAAAAGATTTCTTTTTTCCAATCTTCTCATTTTTAGCGACCCATTTGAGAGCTATTGTGATAACGACCAAAATCGGCAACTATTGTGTTTGTCCTGTCCGTCCTTCCGTGTCTGTTCACGCCTAACAACTCCCGAAGGTAAGGTCGGATCGACAAACGGATTTCACCATCGTATTAAGAGGCTCAGATACTGTAGGAATGGGGTATTTTCAGATGTATTTTTTCTCAATGTTCGCATGGGTTTTTTTTTTTTTTTTTGACCTTTTTGATATTTTTTTGTTTTTGTTTTTCTTATTTTCCTAACTTTTTTTATTTTTCCTTACGTTATTGTACTTTCTTTTTTTTTATTCTAATTTTTAATTTTTATTATTATTATGGGTCGCCCTTAAATTTATGCTTAAGCACAAAATTACATGCACTGTTTACGCTTTTAATCAGTTTTTCTTACCATATGAGGTATTCGAAAGTTTCCACGGCAACTACATCTTGATTTTAAACTTCATTCTGAGAGTTAAAACTTATTCTACTTATTCTAACTCTGATACTCTTAACTGTTTACGGGAACCAGAGCGTAATATGTAATTCTCCAATCGTCCGCTTATAAAAATTTCAAAATTTCAATTCTAAGAATTTGATGATTTGCATTTCAGCTTAAATATTCTAATAACAAATGTAAATAAAGTTTTGTCAGTAAAATAAATAGATAGTCGAAATATACTTTGTAGTAAATTTAATTTACATAATTTATTACGAACTCATGCTTTAATATCGTAGAGAAAACTTATTTTAAGTTTCCAACTTCATTAGGAATTCGAGCAGACAACTACAGGCAATACTTATCAGATTAATTCTTTACAAAACGAAAAAAAAGTAAAAGTTTCTTCTCCTACGTTTCCACCCTTTAACTGAGAGAAATTCATTTGCTAAGTCTAAAAGAATCAGGACTAAATGAGATTTGAAACCTTAAACCCTCTTCCTTTTTCTTTCATTGAGAGTCCTTCAATAATTCCTTTCCCTGACGATGTAATCTATTTTCAATTCTGCTTCGATTCGGAGCTTCCAATGAAACATGGATGACTGCGATGGCGGCGCTGCTCACAGTGGCAAAAGCGGGAATTCAAGTTCCTTATTAAAGCAGATCAACGCAAATCAACATTAAATTATCAACTGCCAATGCTTCGATCTTATTTTTAATCGCTTTAAAAAAATAAAAACACAAACAAGAATTAGTTTCGAATACTTGCAGTATCATATAAATACGTTTTATACGTTGTTAGCCTGCCTACTTATGGAAATGAGGTTCATCAAATTACATGTGTGTACATGTGTGTGTACGCTTGAGTGTATTTGTGGATCTATTTGTATGTGTGTGCTCCTAATAGCTTTTAATTCTCTGATGGATCTTGCTTAAGCTTGATATGCAGTGTAGGAGGACAAGATACGATCTAATATTTACACCTGATTATTTTCTGTGTGGATCCTCGTCGAGAAAACAGCGCGTGAAGATATCAAAAATTCCATAGAAATGCATCAGAAATACTACAGTTATATCGCCAATGGATAAGAATCGTTTTATCTAATTTACTAATTCAGTGAACTCCCATAGGAAGAAAATTAATGGGATTCAAGCAAGTTAGATGCGGCTTCAAAAATTTCTGTTGTTTGTATTCAGTAGATAGTATGATATTTGAAAGGTAAATATAGAATTTTCATTTGCTAGGGTTTTCACGCCTTTAAAAACAAATTTTAAGGAGAAAATTTTAAAGACAGTAGACTTACCTCTTTACCTCATTAGACAGTAGACTTACCTCTTTACCTCATTAGACAGTAGACTTACTTCGATACCTCAGTAGATAGTATACTTAAACTTCTTGTATATACCTTTCTCCAATAGTTGGAAAAAGTTAGTCTTATTACCTCAATTTTATATTACAGAAATGTCACGGTAATATCATCTGCACATGTGTGTGATTTTTCCTTAGTAGATTTCAACCAATGAATCTTGATTTTTTTTTTTTTTGAAACTTTGTGTGCATTTTGTCTGGCTTTATTTTAATTCGTTTTAAATGCAGGCAGAAGTTATATATAAACTTCTTTATTTCTTCATATTAATTGAATGTAAGACTCATTAGCTTCATTTTAAAACATCCTCTTTATTATTTTGACAATATTTCTCAGAATTTGATCATTCTGCTTTCTCAAGTTATTCTCTTTTTGAATATTTACATCAAATAATAAGTCTTTTCCTTATCGTTAATGGTTTCCTTATTATTATTTTTTTTTTGTCAACAAAGTTGAGTTATGTTCAATGACAATGTTTTGGTATAATATTGTAACATTGAATAAGGGAGACTTACTTATTATTTGATGTAAATATTCAAAAAGAGATTGACTTGAGAAAGCAGTATGATCAAATTCTAAGAAATATTATCAAAATAATAAAGAAGCATGCAGAAGTTGTTAAGATACGTTGGTTTAAATGTTGGTTTAAATGTTGGTTTAGATACACCATGATAAAATTTAATGTGGAGAAAAAAAAGCGATATACAGGAGAATGAGGGAGTTGAAAAGAGGAGACGAAAGTCAAGAGAAATATCGGTGCTATCAAGAAGAAAGTGATGTGTACTGAGGAAGTTTGGGAGAATATCAAAGTATATTTGCTAAACAAGGAGAGATAGGTTTCCATTAAAGCAAAATCAGACAGAATGCAAAATAATGCACAGTAGAATGAGAATGGGTTGTTCGGCTTCTTGGCAGTGTTGTTAATAATGTAAATGTTCTTGAATAAGACAAATAGGATATACTATTTGTATTTCTTAGCATCCCACTTCTTGAATGACATCATGGAATTAAGAGCACAAAAAAAAAACAAGTGAATATAAATTTTGTGCTAAAGCATAAATTTAAGGGCGACCCTTTATAATAAAAAGAATAATAAAAAAGAAAGAACAATAACGAAAGGAAAAGTAAAAAAAAAGGTAGGAAAAAAATAATAAAAAACCATAGGAAAATAAGAAAACAAAAAAAAACAAAAACAAAAAAAAAAACATGCGGACATTGAGAAAAAAAGCATAAGCGAAAAAGAAAAGTATATATACGGATACCGAAACCTTCACCATCAAGCTGTAGCTGACAACTGAAATGAAATGGTTGCATTTCTAACATTTCAGCTAATAGCGGAAATCCAATGAAAACAATGCCAATTATCTCGAACATGTGGGGGCGTGGACCTTTGAAAATACCCTATTCCTACAGTGTTTGGGCCTCCGAATACGATGGTGAAATCCGTTTGTCGATCCTATTTTCCGTTCGGAAGCTTTTTGGGGTAGACAGACACGGACGGACAGGACAAACTAATAGGTACCGATTTTGGTCGCTATCACAATGGCTCCCAAATGGATCGCTAAAAATAGTTCATTCACTTAAGCTAACGGTTTGGTACCAATTGGCGGATGAATATACAGTGTATAATTATATAATTCGCCTGCAAACAAAACATGAAATTGCTTTTAGTTTGGTAGGTGAGGGTGTAACAGCAGCAAATAATTGAGTCATTGGCTAGAAAAATGGCGAAATTAAAAAAAAAAAAAACATTTAATTTTTCCCCATTTTACTTTCAGAAATATGGAAAAAGTTTCTACATTTGCGAGACTGTTATGTTCAAATTTTTAACTTCCATCAATTTGCCATTTTTCATATTGCATTACACACTTTTTTATAAGCTAATACCTATTTTACTTGGATTTCATAACTTGCTCTTCAGTTTTCATTAGATACTTCAAAACTCTCATCCTTGGTCATTTTAATTCGTAATGGTGGGGCGGAGTAGTTTCTGCGCTCAAATCCATTCTACTTTTAATCTCTCAGGAATAAACAGGTCTTCTATAAATTGTTTGATATCAAGGGAGGCAAGGAATTTGGATATGAAAAAAAAAGGAAAAAGGTAAATATTCAAAATAGTACAATGTTTCATTCAGTCTTTGACTTACCATCAGCAGAAATCTTGGACAGCTGTCCAGTCCTTGTTAGAATTCATCAGTCAGATTTATCGTTGAGTATGAAATTAGAAGGCCTGAAAATCTAAGGATCCCCCTCACGCTTCAAAGAGTGGGATCTCCTAAAAAACAACAATAATACGAAAATCACTAACTTTTATTGCAACAAAACCATCACTGATTTCGATGATTTGATTATATTTATAAATATGAAACTAATGTGAAGTTGTTAAATATAAACAGAAATAGATAAAGAATTAAAGATATAAAATTTTGATATCTTCACCAATTTTGTAATTAAGATGCATTTTAAATTTATAAACTGATAATAATTATAATTCTAGTTTATTAAAAACACCCCCAAATCTTGAGGTTTGTAAGGATGCTACTTCCCTGTATAACACCAAAGCAATACAGAGAAGTGCACTGTAACGTTTCCTTAGTGTACGATTATCAATTAGTGAAACCTTGGGTTACGAACAACTCAGGTCACGAACATTTCGGGTTACGAACAACAACATTGAAAATTTTTTGTCTCGGGTAACGAACGAAGGTGAGAGAGGGAGCAAGGTTTAACGTTGGGGACAAACGATCGCGTACAGTACAAAGTTACAAGTTATGGGGCCAAAACACACCAATGGCGTCTTACCTAGCATCTGAAAGTGTATCTCCGCGCCCACATGATTCTTTTTCCGATGTAAACAAGACATCGTAATGTATTTACTTGTATAATGTATTTATTAAATGTAATTATTTTACATTTAATTTGTTTGGTTGTTTTCTTTCTCTTTATTTAATACGTGAAATACACGTATTCTTTGCCTTTTGTCAGGTAAACGACCGAATGTTAATAAAAAGGAACGATTCTTTCATCTTAAAACGGATCGTCTCTATTTCATTGATTTCAACGTTTCGAGTTACGAACGTTTCAGGTTACGAACTGAGTTCTGGAACGAATTAAGTTCGTAACCCGAGGTTTCACTGTATATATAAAACCAATTGTCTATTGTAAGTAAAACTTATAAAATATAAATAGAAAAAAACGTAAAGAAACGAAGTGAAAGAAACAAGAAATTGGAAAGAATTATTTAAAGTCTACTTTCCTTAAAATGTCATTCTTAAAATGTCTTTATTTACTTTTCAAAAGTCATTGAAAACGACAAAACTAACCATTTCATATTCATTGCATTCCAATTATACTCCTGAATAGTATAATTAGTATAGTATATTTAGTATAGTATATTTAGTATAATTAGTATAGTATAATTTTTTTGTAATTTCTGAAAAAAAAATGAATTAGTCCGCATTATTTACCTGAATTACAAAAATTTCATTAATTTGAATGGGATCAAGACAAATACAATAGATTAACTTCGATTTAATATTCATTTTTTAAAACAATGAAATATTAATAGAAATAGAATAGAAATCCATATTTCAGATTCCTATTGTTTTTTCTATGGGAATTTTTACTCTTTTTTGTGCTGGTTTCTCGACAAGGAGCCGTTTTGGAAAATTTGTTGAATATAAAAGTTGGTACATCCTAGATCTCAAAGTTTCAAATAGTGTTTCAAGGAGATCCGTCCACTAATTCAAAAGTTAAAGGAGGGGAAAACACACACACTAACTGGCTGGTTAAGGTGTTTCACTTTCCTATTGGAAAGTACTCTAACAAATACTCTGGTTTTTGTACATCTGGTTTTTGTACATCTGGTTTTTGTACTCTGGTTTGAGTACATGAACACAACTGATGATCAGCCCGACGTCAGCCCGCCTTTAACTCCCGGGAAAGAAACCCGGTAGCCATTCCACAGAGGGCTGGGCAGACCCTAGGACCCGTTTGGAGGTAAAAGAAGCGTGGAAAAATCCCCGCCCTCCGCCTTGGCCGGGAATCGAACCTGGCTTCCAACCCGCAGCTAAGCGCCCTGACCATGCGGCTACCGGGCCCACATTGACTGTAGAGCTGGATAGGGATAATGGGAAGGATAGTGAAGATGAAGGGGGACTGATGGAATATACAGTAGACTAATGTTATGCTGATAAAGTTTTCGAGTCAAGGATTTAACGGATCCCTGAAAGAATAGCATACTTTTTTTTTCTTTATACATATTTAATAGCAAAGTTGATATCTTTACAAACTTTACCAATAAAGTTTGTAAGAATATCAACTTATTTTTCCTTAAAAGTATTGCCGTCCTAAGTGGTGGGTCTATTTCGACTCTGAGATGCTTTGTTTATCAATTTCAGCTTTTATATCATGATAAATACAAGAACCCCACAGCTATATCCATTAAGGGCATTAAGGGATGTATCCTGACAAGACAAAATGAAAACTCTCTTGCTTGTGAAACACATTGCCTTTGTTAATAGCTTTGCTTATAAATTTTTATGTGTGAATTTGGATATATTTATCCTATTTTATGCGTTTATTTGAATCTACAAACATTGAATAAACGCTTTTTAAACGGGACTTTTATCATCTTCGAAATATACAGTACATCTAAAGAATCATCTAGACAATTCAAGCTTATTTTTCGAAAATCCCCCATCGCCGACGTGAATGGTAAATATCCTGCGGTTAGGCCATTATGATTCGCGTTTCCTATTGTCTCTGTTGACGGATATCTTAGCGCCATCATGCGGATTTCACAGGAAACAGAATCCGTGGAAATTTCACAGCAGGAGAGTCGGATGAGAATTTTCATTGGCCATTCTGCAACCCGCGAGAACTCCCAAGGTCAAAAGGACGTCCAAGTTGAATGTGACGTCACCTATGGCAAACGGAAAGTGTACAATGACTTTATTTACTTACTCTAAAGCCGGAAAAGAAAAAAAAAAAAAAGACGACTTTCGGAAGACTGTGAGAGTGGCTCATCTACTATTCACTCTAGCGAGGAAGACCGGAATTAAAATTAAAATATGAACATCAAGTATTCAGTTTGACATTATGGAAAATAAAGTTATTGTCTTGCTGTTATATTATCAAATGTTTACATATAAGAGAGAACTCAAAGTCAAATAGACTTTGCAGGAAGTCGGTGTGTTTAAATAAACTGTTATAAAAATAGAAAGATAAAAAGTAAAGTAAATAGATCAAAATACAGCAAATAATGATGCAGTAGATATTGAGAATTTCAAATAAAATTTTGGTTTATTGACACAATTGCCTTTGAAATATTCTAAATTTTCATTATTAGTTTATTCACTTTGCCTTACGTCATCATTGAATTTGCTTCATAAATAATAATTTATGAAAATATTATGTTGTTAAAGAACTAACAAAACTGTGGTGACAACGTCGGTTATTTCTCCAGAAGATAAACGTTAAATTTGATTTACGACTCAATACTAGAAGTTTTTTATCTTTTTAAATTTGCTGATAACGGTAGCGGTGCGAGATTAGTTTCAACAAATAAAGCAAGAAAATAACTTACCAAAGGGAAGAATTACAAAATCAAACTGATGTTTCATTACAAATTTCAACATCGAATGCATTATTAGAAAAAAGAGGATTAACATTCTGAAAATCGAAAACATTATTGCCATTTTTCTTATGATAAAAAGAAAAAAAAGAAATGGGAAATTGCAAAAGGATTTTAATGGAAATAAATATAAGTATGTTAGAAACATGAGGAGTGATCATAGAAGAAGTGTGTTTGATACGAAAAACAGAGAACAGAAGATGGTGTAGGAACATCCTCATTTGATTGAGAGTTGGTGGGAGTATTTTAGGTATGACTATGGATATTAACGAGAATGTGGTACTGAAAGAGACTAGGTAAAACTTGGATGAGATTAGTATGAAAGAGCTTTTACAAACTATCTTTCTCTTGAAGAATATTAAGAGCCTTATGATGAATGTTGACTCAGGTGGGATTTTGAAGTACAAACACCGTTGCGAAATGTGTAGTGTAGATGTGGTTGTGTCTGCTGAATAGAGTGGTACTCAACGGTTGGAGTAAAACATAATTGTACCGAGTTACAAAAGTAAGGGGAGAATTACAGAGGAATAAGTCTATTGAGTGTAGCAGTATTTGGTAGAACTAGTTTAGAGAGTGAAATAAATGAGTGAGGAGAAAATCTGGAATGCACAGCGTGGGGAAATGGCTATATAGACAATGCCTTTCAGTGCATACATGTACCGGAATAGTTACGCTTTAAAAAGATTAAATGATACCATAGATTGAAGTTGGTAAAGAATGAAGCAAGGGTGTTTGTTGTCTCCGTTTCGTACTGGTAAGAAATATGTCTGGGAGTGAATGAAAAAAGCCACAGTGAAAAGCCTGTATTACAGAAAATGCAAAAGAAATCAGTAAATCTTAAGACAATAAATATTCAAAATGTCTTATTCTTTCAGCTTCAGGGCAAGATCGGACCATAGAAACAGTGCTTATGAAATGGTACATCTGGGTTTATGATTTGGAGGACATTATTATGAATTCAAGTGCCTATCTTCATGAGTTACAGTGTATACCGTAATATACTCAGGGCACCTTTATGGTCTCAAATATAAACGTCCTTCTTAAATACTTGCAAAAGGAAAAAAAACAAACCTTCATTGTGTTTATATGAGTATGTATTTGTTCTTTAAAACTACCACCTCTCCTTTTCTTCATCAATTATCCTCACATACATTCGTACATACTTACTGACATGATCATCTCCAGACAGCTACGTTGAAGTTATGCCTCCATTAACTTAACTAAATTCGAATTCTAACATTCCTGCTCAAAAGTCAGCCATCATATTTGTAGCTTGATATTATTTCTTTTCGTAAATCAAGATCTCGAAGTTTCTTGATTCTGTCAATAGGAAAAAAATCTTTCTTTTCATCACGTCCATTGGTTTATTCTCGTTTTGAGGATTTTTTTAGCTCCATCTCTATTTCTTCGTCAATGAAATTCACAGTCTGAAATATAAGAAATGTTACTTGCATTAATTTGTACATTCATAAACAAAGGCTTCAGTTTTTTAACTTGGATTAAGATAGAAGTTATGTTTTGGATTACTCTTTTTTTAAAATCAAAACTAAATAAATAAGAATCAAAGAAGCAAATATGTTCCTGTACCTTAAGCTTTTTTTAGTTTATTTTTTAATTTATTTTAACATTGGATATCTTAGTATATAGCAGCTACATATCATAGGATATTATAGCTCTATTTTACAGTTTAACACCTGTTAATATAAATAGGAGAAAAAAAAGGTAGAATATTTTTTATTATTATTTTATTGTAATAGGGTCGTTGGCTCCCACTGATGTCGCGGAGTAATTCTATTGTACAAAAAGTTGGAATAAAAGAGTTCGAAATGTAATTTTAAGCCGAATGCGTATCCTTCCATCTGCGATAGCGATGACTTATATCTTTCAAGTAAGCTGAAGTTTATCTGTGAATGTCTGTACGTTCTTTCAAGGAAGATTATGAATTTTGATACACGTCCCATCAGTAGATAAATAGCCAGTGCCCAAAAATCAATTCGTTCATTATCCGTTCCTCTAATATCAAGGTAGCTTAAACGTACAATAGGCCTATTTGCCCCAAAGCGAAAACTTCCATAGAAGGCAGAATTTCATTACTAGGAATCAGTGGCGGCTCGTGGCTGTGAAGTTAGGTGAAGAGCTAGTAGGAAAATAATTATATTATAATATATCATAATATATATATTATAAATTATATATATATATATTATATATAATATATATTATAATAACTTTCTTCTTCGTCTTTCCAACGTGAAAATGATGTTTCTAATAAAACACACACTATATCTTAAACAGGATTCGTATTTAAAACAAGCGCGCTCCGATAGAATTTCTTCACTGGAAGAAGAGAGCATATAATATCTTTGGAACTTCACCCATGGCCTCGCTCTACAGCGGGTGACGTCATGGTTGTCATAGCAACCATCGCCTCGGTTGGCGATCTAAGCTCCGCCTTTGAGGTTGAAAAACTGAAAACGAGGCCTACTTCACTTGGTCGGTCAGAATCGCACCGCACTCGGTGCCAGAACTCGACGGCGCGGGACTTACAAAATACAAAAATACGTTTCTATTAAAACCAACATACGTGATAAGGAAAATAAATTTTTCCTTATAATAATTATTATATTACAAATAAATAATATTATTTTATTATAAATAATTGGTGAAGTGCCACTTCACCTACTTCCCCTGAATAGCCGCCACTGCTAGGAATTGATTTTAGTAGAAATCAGACAAGTAAATAAACTATCCACTGGTCCGATTATTAATTCTCAAAGACCGTTAATATGAATGAACTTTTTTTTCTTCTGTCATTTCCAAACAATTTTCGGAGTTTTTCTCATAAACAAATAAGACTACTTTTATGAAGTTCAGTTTGCCAGAGTAACGGTACAACAATAGCAGACGTCTACCATATGTAATAAATGTTAATATATTATAATATATTTATTGAGAAAAGAGAACACATTAAGTTCTCTTCTCCAGTTTCTAGAGTGTGACTACAGTCTGTTTCTCTTTATACTATTGCTAGATGAATTATAATTAAACTTCTTTTGTATTAGATCACCGTGGCAATTAATCTTACTTAGTCGCTTCAACAATGAATAATACTAACAGAAAGAATCATACGTCCACGTCATGGTTATCTATCTAACAATGGTGTACAGAGACAGACCATAAGTACGAACTTCATCATTGATTCTATCAGAAGATAGTTTGGTTCAATTGTAGGAAGATAGTTGAATAAATCCAGACACTAACCCTAAAGAAATAGTAAAGGATACCAAATACTACGATGAAAGCGCTAAGGACCCAAAAGGATATAACGAATACGCAGCAAAGTATACCAACACCACATATTGTTGTAGTAGTCCAAAACCTAACAAATCTTCTTTTTGCTGCTTGTTTGGTTTTTTCAGCATCTGCTGGTAATACTGCTGCAATGTCTTTTTCGATGGACTTTGTCTCTGGAGCTGGTGGCTTAATTACAGCAGATTCTGGCTTAGTCTCAGGTACGACGGGTTCTGGCTTAGCCTCAGGTACGATTGGTTCTGGCTTAGTCTCAGGTACGATGAGTTCTGGCTTAATGTCAGATACGATGGGATCTGGCTTAATCTCAGAAACGACAGATTCTTGCTTAACATCAGATACGATTGGTTCTGACTTAGGTGGTACAGGTTCTGAGTTAGTTGTTGTTGCCATAGGTTAGCCTTGATTTGCTTTAGACCTGGTTTATATGTTTAGCGATGGTGAATCAAACTAGTCATCAGCCGACTCCGAGTGAGTCATCACAAGTCTAAGTATTTCCTCTGTAACTGCAGCAACAAAACAATAACTCAAGAAACGATTATCTTTAAATTTTGGCTAATCTATTAACTAAACTTTCGTGGATTAACTGTCAGATTTGTGCTTAAGAAATAAAAGTAATATTTTTTATACATACATTGAAAACGCATGATTTTTTATCAACTTTTCTTAGAATTTTCGACTTGAATCCTAAAATCTTTGAAATTTCTAGTAGACTTTTAGAATCAATTTTTCAATAATGTAATAACATAGTAACTAATAAAAATAAAAATAATTATATCGTGCTGTATAACACTATAATTGCTTTTGATTATTGAGATTAATTCACTTGTTTATTACTATGTCATAGAGCATTCCATTATTTTCCATTATTAAATAGCAATTATAGTTGCTTTCAATAGGAAAGTTTTCGTATTAAGGAAGTAGCCAAAACTCTTAATGATGTATGGAAATCAACGTAACAGAAATTATTCAAAGCATGAATTAAGCAAATCAATTAATAATTAAAATTGTTAATTAAAAATAAGGTTTATATTTGAATTTACAACAACACTACGGGCATGTCAAAGGTATTACAATAAAATTATATGCAACATCGCATTGTTTTTACATTATTACTTATTTCCACGTCCCTTTTGTGATATTGATAAAGCGAAATATAAATGTATATTTCTTTCATATTTGGGAAGAAAATTTATTTGTAAAACTGGTTTCATTGAAATAATTATGAAGTATATAAAATCTTGGAAATAGCAAAGCTTTTACTACAAAAATAAACGAATTTTACTTATCAATTCATCAAATTTTCAGTGTTTACGTTTGAATCTTTGCATAACGTTTAGATATATGTTTATTCAGTTTACAGTCAAAATTAGAAATTGATTCCAAAGACCAAAACATTACAGATTTCTTTATTATGAATTAGTTGAAGTAAGGAAAAATAAAATAAAATGGTTTCTAGACAATTTGCTAGGAAAGCGAGGCTAATAATAAAATCCCTTTCTCTGTTTATCTTTCTACTTAGTACTTTTGAACCATTGAAACTGTACATCGTCCGGAAACTTGCCTATTTACAGACAAGAAACAATTTAACTTCGGAATTTTAAGTTTTTCAGGGAGACATCCTTGTCGAGGATTTAGCACATGAAGATTACAAAAATCATAGTTTAAGGAATTAGAACGAAAACAATGGATTTCTGTCAATGTCTTAACTTTTAGTATTAATCAGGTTAGTAATTCACTAATGTGTGCTTGATTTCGTATGGTTGCAATTGACAATTAAGTAAGTAATATGAAAATATTACTGTTTATTGTAGGAAACATAATTGTAAAAAACTGAAGTTGTTCATTTATAGTGTCTTCATGATAAAAACAACAAAACATTGTAAGGAAAATAAGCATCAAGTTCATTGAGAACCTTGTTCTTGATATTAATTCATAAAAAGTGGAGTTTTACGATGTACATAATTTTTTTTTATGTATACATTAAAAAAAGTGATGTACTGTATGTAAAACAGTGTACATTACATCACTTTTTTAATGTTTACAACTTTATACTGACTGTTATATTATCAAAAATTGCAAGATTTTTAATATAATAGTACAAATCAAAAATTAAAATTTTCTTGTGCATAAAAAAGCGAATCAAAAGCTATATTTTTTTTTGTTTTTCAACCGAAAATGTAAATATTGTATGCATTTAAAATTATTGAAATAAATTGGGATTTTATAATGCTAAATAGGTCAACAAACAAGAAGCGGTAAAACATAAACATAGCATCTAGAAATATTCTCTAAATGTTTAATCATAGCATCTTCCAGTTGCGGGGATAAACGGACGAACCTAGAAAATTATGTAGTTTAGAATTTAGTATTGAATTTTTTTCTTTGCTGTCCAGGTTTTGGAAGTCACGCAGTTTTCCTAGTGTTAGTGTTTCATTTCTCTTAGGACTTCTATGACCCGAGTCGTATGACACTGTAAACACAAGAATAAAGACGAGTTCCTTCGTTTTACAATTGGAAATGGAAGAAACAACTCCTTTCTCTAGGAATTCGTTGATTTTTTTCCTTCAAAGATCTTCATTTTGTTTTAGGGCGGACTTAAAACTCCGTGTTGTCTTTGGGGTGAAAATAGGGGTTGTATAAACAATGGAGGACAACACGTGAGTCGCCAACTTTAAATAAGTGGTATTTTGAAAACATAGCATTGGAGAAAAGTCAGATATGAGAAGATCTAAATTTCCAATGTGACAGTCAAGCGAGAGTTAGCGGAAAGAACTGCTTCTAAATTTTAAGTTTTAAAACTTTTAACATTGAAAAGAACAAGTATTTCGGAAAGAACTTAAAGCCTACTTTCTTTAAAATGTTTCCTTAAAATTTCTTTTTTTATAATTATTCTTTGTTATTGTTTTTTAAAATCGAGAAAACAGTACAAACGGATATCTATAAAACAAACAGCATCCATTTGCCATTTCCTAGGAAAAAAATAATTAAACCCAATAAATTTTTGTCAAATCAAATCATGCTGAAATAAGTGAATTTCTAAAAGGATAAATATGTATTCTAGACATCGTTCAAATGTTTTTCTTTGCTTTTCGTTTCTCGACAATGACCCACACAGGAAAAATTTCAAGCATCAAAATTAAATGGTCTCTTATCTTTAAATAAGCATATCAGGTTTTAAGAAGATCTCTCCAGCGGTTCTCAAGTTATTAAGAAGAGACGTAGATATATACCCACACACATACAAACACACACACATACAGACTGAGTGCTTTGCTGAGCCTCGCTTTCTTAAGAAAACAGGCTAATAAATTTTGAATTATAATTATATAACAGTGATAAATATTATCATGAATTATTAACAAAACTAAAATATTTCTTCTTTGATGGTGGTACAACGAACAAAGTGTAGGTTTAATAGATCTAATAGGATCTACCATTCAAAAGCATTGGGAAGAAAAAAACTGGATATTAATTTTAAGACGAAATACTCTGTTTGTGATAAAGACAACTCAAATTCTATACATCCTAGGAAGCTGAAATTATAGAAATAGATTTAAGTAACTAAACGGAAATCCAAATTGAACGAATTGGACCAACAGAGAAGGATCTAGAACAACAGTATCTCCGTTACATTGTCGTAGAAGAGCATCAATCATGATTACTGATGGACATTACATTAAAAGGTGGACCTGGTGTTTTAAAAGTGCAGTAGTGACATCTCCAAACAGCTGTTTCACGGTCAGTTGCCGATCATCAGTGGAGAGAAGTCACTATACTGTACATAAGTGTGGTACCAATTTCTTTTACGGAAAAACTGAACATAAAAGAGAAATTATCGCGTTTAATATTATCACCATTATCACTATAATAAACACTAAGTACACAGCAAAGTTGCAAGTTTCCACTCATTTTTATAATAAACAGTTCCACTGGTGTGGAAACCCATGACATGATGTAATAATTAAAAAACAGCTGATTGCTACGGATGTTATAGAATATCAGAGTACCTTGTTGAGTATCAGAGTACCTTGTTGTTGTTTTTGAGAAGAAGACAAAAATATTATCTGAAAGCATTTTTAAGAGCTCTTAAAAAAACCCACATTTGTGTTTTTTTACCCTTAACTTTGAAAATTTTCGGAAAACATCAACACGAAGCAAATTTATTTTTTGCCTTTTTTTCCGGTTTGTACTGCCATATCATTGTGTCCGATCCGGAGAGCTGATGATTTGTACATCGGCGAATAAAAAACTATTTATATTTCTGCAGTTCTACTTTAAGAAAAGTTAGAAAAGTTTAGAAAAATTAGAAAATTTAAATAGCTTTTAGCGCACAAATCAAAAGCTACTTTAATACTATAGAGGACTAAATTCAGAATAATAAAAAGAAACAAAGAACTGATTGGTTCCATCTTAAAACACAATAACCACAATAAACTAAACCACTGGTCATGTTAGAAAGCTAAAATTATAGTGGTTGATAAATTGTTACCAAACACAGGTTTTGATAGAATTGAACCCAAAGAAACCCAGGATTACCATTTCTTTTCTTAAAAGCATCGTTTCTCATCCTTTATGTGTTTCAGTAAAGAATCGTTATCCATGATAAATATATATTAATTACTAGGAAACAAAGTTGACTCGTGTATTTGGTTTAGGCTATAGATACAACATTTACGGAACTTGATACGCGAACTACATCTTGTTTTCAAAGGATGTCCGAGGAGGAAAGGAAATATTCTGAGAAGTCATTATATCGGTCATTCTAAGATAAAAAGGTCATATGAACATGTGTACTTTTCCGAACGGTTTCCGAGATAGAGATGTTTGAATGCGTATTATTTTGAATTTGGGGAGCTGTGCTTTAAACCGCCGTAATGCATCATTTTCTGAAGCATATGAATCGTTATGAAGCGTCAGTTGTCTTTACACCCTACTAGGTTTTTGTTCGTGGAGTTGGATGAAGAGTGAAATATACAGAAAAAGAGTGAATCCACGAGACAATCTGATCGGTCACATAACGGATGTTAGTGCCCGTATATGGGAATGTACTCAGACCAGCAAGACGCCATCTTCTCTATCGAGTTTTAAAGACCTTTAATGTTGATGATGGAATTTTTGGAAATTTCTTATAAACTGTAACAAATTTATAATTTGAATAAGAAATATTAAAAACAATCTGTAATATTTCTTTCTTATCTATACTTTTGGAACTGTACATTCAAACAACATTATCTCAGAAACCGTACGGAATAGGATACATGTTCATGACTGTATTTACATTGTCCCAAAACACTGATCTTCCTCCTGGAACATTGTTTAGTTTTCGCTAATTTATGTTTTTCTTGGATTTTATATAAATAGTGGACTTGTTTGAAAAGTAATCTCTGAAAAGCGGTCACTGATAAATTACCACAGTTTGAATAGAGGATAGTTAAACCAGTCTCACAGTCTAAGTATCTTAATGACTATCAACGGAAACATGATTATCGAAAGATGGCGTGCGCTTGCGGAGGGGAAGTGGGTGGCGGTGAAGGCATTTGAAATGTCCGCCCCGATGCAGACCACTGGTCACTTTGTCACTGTTACTGGAAATGCGGGAATCGGATGAAATTCATTTACCCATGACGGAAGTAGCGCCGCCTCTTGAGGTCGCCTCAGCCGGAATCGGGATGAAATCAATTTACAGATGGTGCTTCAAAAGGATGCTTCTATGGAAGCAGGTGGAGGGAGGTACGGCGAGGGCAAATTAATCTTAGCTGCGTCCTCAGTGGCTTTCCAGGCGACTGGGTCCGACACGGCGGCCAAAAAAGAAGAGCCGTCCGTCGACCGTGGAAAATCGAACTCTTTTGCTCGCCACTCCAAAGGGACATGTCTCACAAGGTGACACATGAGGCAAATTCTGCCTTCCTCATCAGCACTGGAAAACAGAGCCTCGACATCTGTCACCAGAATACAGATGGGAATTCTCAGTTTTATTTATTTCCGAAATCAAAACAACAATAAAAGAAGAAGTTTGGAGAAGAACTAAAGGCCTACTTTCATTCAAATGTTATCCTTACCATTTCGGTTGGGTTTTTTTTTTTTTTTATTGTTTAGCTTATGTGTGTTACATTCTCGTATGTACATTAAGCCTGTTTTCCTAGGCAATGGAAAATATTCAAAACAGCCGATCTGTATGTGTTTGTGTGTACTCCTAATCAGTTGTAAAACCGATGAATGATTCTTCTTAAAACTTCGCATATACATTTCATGACAAAGACTCTTAACTTTTATAGTTAAAATTTTTCCGTGTGAGTCATTGCTGAGAAATTAGTGCGAGAAGATACAAAAATTCCCAAAGTAATTGCATTAGAAACGGTGGATTTCCATCGATGTCTTCAACAAAGAATATTAATCCGGTTAGTAATCCTCTTTATTGATCTGCGGGTTGTGATAGGATTAAATGTTACTCAGTTAACTTGAGTAACTAATGTGGAGTTAATTTTTTTATGATATATCTTCGCCATTTGTATTATAACTGATATTATAAAGATAAATAGATAATAAGTAAAAAGAGAAACTTTTGTTGTTAATTTTACGATTTAAAAGAAGAAAAAGAAAAAGCAAGATTTTTAAGGAAAGCAGGCTTCTGATCTTTTCAGAAGGTTTTTCTTTTGTTTTTAATTTTTAAGTCCTGAAAACAACAGAACCAAAACTGCAGTTTACTTTGAATTAAAACACATGCCGAACATAAATAGTGAACATTTCCATTTCCTGCAAAAAGTTTAATTCAATCCGCATTAATGTTAATCATATTAAACCACTAGGAATTAGGGGATTAACTAAAACGATTAACATCCATTTTTTTTAGACACAATCGCTTCTGTTCTAGAGCTTTCCAAAAGAACACCACCTTTTGTTTTCATCTTGCTCTGAATTCACGAGAAAGATCCATTGCAAAAGAATTCAAATACAAAAGTTAAGATCATTTGTGTTCCCTTATACATTTATGCCAAGTTTCCAGAGATTCAAAAGTTGTTAAAGATGCACACATACACACAGAAACACTAGTTGATCTAGTGAGCCTCCCTTTTCTAGAACGCAGGCTAAATAATAGATATAAAAAACACATATTAGCATACAGAAGATACCTTCACACATCGATGAAACAAATTTACATTTCAGATTATTTGTCTGTTAAAGTTCAGCAATACATTTTAGCACTTACGAAAGCGCTTAATAGATCGCTTAACATCGTAGTAACAACAGACGTTTTGAGCTTAGTGTTATTGAAGGCGAGATTAATGTGAATAGCAAACAGACAATCAGGTAATGGTACGCGAAAAGATGTTAAATCAACGGAAATAAATCTACCGTAAAATATATTAATAAAAGCCAATAATTTGCTTGTTTTGTTTTGTTTTTTTGTATTTATGTCCAGAGTTTTTGTCGACTTTCCTGTCCTTTTGAAATCTGAAACTTTATACTGTTATGGAACTGAAGTTATTCCAAAAACTGAAAACAACATTGAGAGCCCATAAAACAGTATATTGCTGAACAGCATCGCATTAATTTGTTAAAAAGATGAGTAATTCTTTCTGTCTGATTTTATAATATCAAAAGAGTTATGCAGCCGAAATTCCTTATACACCAGTATTCTAGACCAGTCACTAAATTTAAATCTCCTGAATATTTGGTTTTTGTATTATCTTAAGAAGCTGAATGAATGAAATACGGATGTATCAGCCTTCAAATTCCATTTGAAATTTGAAACTTTTTGTCTCCGATCCATCATAAGAATTTTTTTTTTCAAAGTTAGATGGCATCTGTAAAACCTTGAATAAAAAAAGAAAAACAAACTCTAAATTTGTTTAAAGAAATAGGATGTCTGGACTACTTTCGAAAAATTCTTTCAGCAAAAAGAATTCAACAAATAACGCAACTGAAAAAGACAATGTTTTGAGCGCCGTCTCCTTCTGTGAAAAAGAGCGGTAAAAGTCATCCACTAAGAACCACCAAGATTGCTTTCCTTAAGTTGCTGCACAAACTGTTTTTCCAGTCCGACTTTCGTTGGTCGAACATCACAAGCAAAGAAGAAACAGAGAGCGAGTTCTCTGGTCAGTGAAGTTGTTATTTATTGATTCACAGGATGGGATGGCGCCACTATCTCCCCAATGTGCCTTGAATCGCTGGCAAGAGATCATTGCTTGTGGTCAACTTATAAAACAAAATACTCTGAATTACATGGGAATTTCAGGCATTTGAAAAAGACACATCTGACAAAAAAAGATTCAGGCTTCATAAAAACTTAATTATTAATGCTATTATCAAATATTTCCTATTTGCTGACTCTGAATAAAAATTTTGTACTGGCATCCACATCAATTAATAGATAAATTATACAAATTAGTTATCAACTTTGACGGACTGAACATAAATATTTTATGTTCTTACAAAAATGTAATATTAAACAGGGTTTCTCGAATCAAACTAAGTTAAGAACAGCTGTTTTATTCAAAATTTTGTTTTTTTTGTGTGTGCATTGGATTTTTCGATTGCTTACTAATTGATAATCGCTAAATACACGCGGCAAGACATAAATTAACAGAAATTAATCGACTGCATACTTTTGAGCTTCCCAAAACTGTTTCTAGTTGTTGTTTTCGTCAGTTTAAGTACTTTCAAAGGTTTGAGGTATTAATTTTCAGACAAGGAGGAATAATAATAAGTTAATTATTTAATGATTCTAGACAATATTTCTGAATTCAGAAATCATTTCGTCTCTATTAAGACGAGTAGCAACTGACAAATGCTTCAATCTCAAAATAATGTGAATCATTCCACTTTCAGAAAACTCTTTCAGTATCTTTCGTCAACTATTGCATCTTCTATCTCAAATACACAAAGATTGTTCCAAGAGAAAATATCAGTCTTCTGGTTGGTCAAAATATCAGTTATTGTTAAAAACAAAAGCTTATGTGAACATGTGTCCTATTCCGAACAGTTTCTGAGATTGAATACAGGAATATTTTGAATGCTAGTGCCCGCATAAAGGAACATTAAGATGCACTGAGACGTTATGTTCTCACGTGAGATACGAAGTGCATTGATGTTGACGGTGGAATTTTTGAAATTTTTTTATAAACTGTAATAAATTTGTCACTTTAAATATAAACAGCATATCAATAATATTATAATATTGTACATGCAAATAGCTCTATCTTGGAAACCATTTGGAAGAGGGCAGATCTTCATACAACTTTTTTTTTTCTTCTATAACTTCACCGAATACTCACCTTTCATCCTGCATAAGGTTATTAGAGAAGAGGATATTTCAGGTCTGTTTTAATAGAGTCGAAGAACTCGGCGCCAAATAGGAGCAAGATATAGTTGTTGTGCAAACATTCTTTGGCGTTGGATGTTAAGGTTGCAGTGAAGGACATAGATTCCCGAGATCATCGGTCAAACTGGAAGAACTAAAGTCGAAGCACCAGTCCGCCACTCACCCGCCTTCATCAAGAGCTTCACACCCGGTGCACATTTGACATAGCGTCGTGTTAACCCGTCTGGAAGTCAAATAACAGGGGAAAAAAAAACACCCTCCAATGGGATTTTATCCAGATCTCTCCATTCCGCAACCAGAAACTTTATTCTTAAGCTTGGGGTCCAGAACAGATAAGATCACACAAAAAGTTGATCAGAAAAAAGAAGAAAATACGTGTTGTTTATTGAGCAAAAAGTAATAGAAAAAACAGGAAATAAGGATGTTTGGAGGCTCTACATCCAAAAAAAAAAATTGATATTAAATAAACGAAAATTAACAAGTAGGGAAAAATGTTTAACAGACAAACAAACTTCACCTTTTTCTTTTTTTTTAAGATATCGTTACATTGAAATTCAATTTCAATTGTATTTTGGTTATTTTTGATCTGTACTTCCTGACCTAAGAACTTCCAGCAGCTAGAAGTATCTTCTTACAACTTGGTATGCAAATTTAATAACGAAAGACATCTAAATTAATGTATTTGAAATATTTTCCAAATAGATCCTTGTAGAGAAATTAGCGCAAGACGATGAAAAACAAACACATTGAAACTAACGCTACAGTGATATCTAACAATAAGTATTAATCCGTTTATTTCATAAATGGATTTACGCGCTTTTTATAATACTTTTCTCCTTGTACGCTTTTTGAGTTCTTTGCATATTGGGTAGCCCTGGCTAAAGAGAGCCTAATAAGCTCGAAACAGCTGTCCCAGCATCTCAGCTTGATTCAAAAGGCTTCCCTTTCTTATTTTATCTTTTCCTTTTACCATTAGAGGATTTATTTTTTATTTTTTATTAGTATTTTTTCTTTGTTGTCAAATTCCTTTCGTGGCGAGCGTTTAGCTGCCCAAGGATTTATTTTGCACATTTTTTTTTATTGTTTTTATTTTCTTAACTTTAGTTTCTCAGGGGTCATTTGTCTTTATAAGGATTTGCGAGCATTTTGATGTGCTTAAAATTAATCAGATTTAAGAATGTTAATTAAGAAAATGTGAATTTAATTACTTTTTTATCAGAAAATGAAAAATTTCTGCTGTTGTATTCAGAACATATCTCAATTTAACAAGATCGAGAGAACTTTAAGTCTACTTTCCATAATCTGTTATTTCTTATGTTGTTATTTCTAATTTCTTGAAATTTCTATTTTTTTTTTTACCTTAATTCTTATTTAAAAGTCATGGACACGAGAAAACAAGTCTTCATTTATATTCTAATTAGAATATTCACTGAAAACAAATAATATCAATTTTCAATGAATTAAAAAACTGCGGATCATTTTGTTAAATTGTATAATTTGGATTAATTTTAATCGTATCTAACCAGGTGTAGTGGATTAAGGAGTTTAATATTCATTGTTTTTAAGACAATGAGATATTAACAGAAATAGGATAGAAATTCATTGTTTGTATTTCCATATTTTTCCTGGATATTTTTGTAGCCTCAAGCTCTTCAATAACCTCGCATTTGAAAAAGATTTTAAATATAAAACTTAATTAGTTATTCGAATATACATACCAAGAAAAAGTTCAAATAATGCGAGGGGCGACACACACACAGACTGACTGATTTGATAAGCTACACTTTTCGATTGGCTAAAATTACACGTAGGCTTTTCTTTTTGCGGCATTCTGTATATCAATAGGCCATGGAGACCCTTGGATGCGCGGGAGGTTTAGGCACCCAGCGATTCTCGGCCAATGGAACTAGTTGAGATCAGCCTTTAAACCTTACTGAGTAAGAAACTCATTTGAAAAATCCACGACCACCGCCAAGAAAGAAAAGAGAAGAAAATAAGAAAAGAAATTTTAAGGAGTAACATCATAAGGAATGTAGGTTTCAAGTTCTTTCAGTTACTTCTTATCTATATTTTTATGTAACTTCTTTAAGTTATGACATTACTTTTGTGTACAAATTAATGAGCTTTTTAAAAGAAGAAAAGTGATGTATTATCATTTGAGACATCCGTAACTTAAATGTCTATTCTGAAAATAGAATTGACGAAATACAAATACTTTTCCTCAGATGGAACTACAAAGCTATTCTGTCACAGAAAACCCTATCTCAGGCTGTGGATTCCTCTTTCTCATTTTTTGTCCACAGAATTTCGCATCGAGGCATGAGGGGTGAAGACCTCTTCGAGTGACGGAGTGAGGACTTCGATTTTGCGCGTCTTCCAATCACTATGTGTCCTGAATTCCAGATTATTTTTTAAAAAAAAAGATGTTACGGTAATAGCTAAAGACGTTCTCGAGAAGCTGCAGGAAAAAGTTGAGATAGATTTTTTTTTCCTCAAGCAGAAGGGTTCTTGAATTTCTGTTTTCATCTCAACTTCCTCCCCCCACCCCTTTTCTTTTCTATTGGAATCGTCTCGAGTTGATTGGTTGCTACCCTAATCAGCATAAAGCAAATATTGATGGAGCTTCGAGTGGAAATTACGCGAAGGATTGAAGCTTCTGGATTTTTTTTTATAAATGTTAGAGGTTCCTACGGAGATTTTTCGATAATCATAGATTTTTTTCTTATTTTCTTCATCTGCCGATTTTAGAAGTGGGGAGTGGGGATTTGAAGTGGTTTTATTCTTTAGGTAATTGACCACCTGTTCATAGAAGCATCATAATATAAACTTTAAAGTTCAGAGTGCAAGTAGCCCCTATCAAATGGGGTGTCATTGTTAAGGGTTAAATTGAGAATGCTTTTTTTTAGGTTTCCACAAAAAAAACCAATAGTACTAATTAAAATATAAATTAAAAGTACAAATTAAATTGTTGTAATAATTTAACACAAGTTAGAATTATTCTCTTTATTAAGAAAAATCTGAGACTATCGGTTTAAAGAGATTTACATAAAGAAACAAATAAAATGCTTTCAAAAAAGGAAAAATAGCTCCTCTTAAATTAACTTAAAAAATAAATAATGAAGGCAGTTCTGTCTTTACCCCCCCCCCCCCATGACTACGCTGTCTATGCCAAGGGGCGTAGCTGAGCGTCACGTTCATGGGTCAAGTTCATATCTCCCACAAACCTTTGATTTCAAAAGTTACAGCAAAAAGAGATTTCCACAGATTTAACATTTATTCACTATAATCCAACTACAAAAACCTAATCTCACCTAACGTAACCTACCCTGGGCATCAAAGAAATTCATTATTAACTAATTAAAAGCTAAAGTTGCGATCAGGCCCAGAGGACCGCGCAATGCAGCTGGAGGGTAGGCTCCAGTGTTCAGAACCTACGGGACAAAGTTGAGGACGGGGGGGGGGGGTCGGCCCGTCGCTCGCCCGCCTTTAACTCCCGGGAAAGAAACCTGGTACCCATTCTATAGAGGGCTGGGTAGACCCTAGGGCCCGTTTGGAGGCGAAAGAAGCGTGGAAAAATTCCCGTCCTCCGCCGAGGCCGGGAATCGAACCCTCCACCTCCAACCCGCAGCCAAGCGCCCTTACCCACTCGGCTACCGGGCCCACATTAACTAATTAACTAACTATTTACGGAACCAATAACCAACAGCGTTCAACGGAACTCGAAAGAGCTATCCATAAAGATACAATGTACCCGCGGGAACACGGAACTGCAACGCAATTAAAAATACCAATAAAAGTTTCATCCTTTCTTTGCGGCCTTGTCTTAGAAAAGGCGAAACGACCATGCCAATATCCAGATTTCAATTCTTCAACGAGTTAAAGTGCAAGAAATTATTATTCTCTGTGTCGTGAAGAAATTGCAAGAATTCGCTACCTTGTCTAATACCGCAAATAAAATAGTTCCAACTGAAATCACATTATAGAACATTAAACTCTTATCTGTTTAATCAAATAAAGATCAATCTATACTTCAAAAATTATAAAGATACAAGAACTTCAAGTAATAAGAAGAACATGCATGGTAAACCGTAGCATTTATGAGGCGCAGTCGTCATCTGTGGACTTTTCGAACGAAATAAAAAGTTTCAAAATCAGTCACTAGATGAAGATTTACGTGGTCATAGCATTGGGGGCGAAATGCTTAAAGGAAATTTACAATTTACAATTAAAGACTGCATTAATAAAGCTAATTATTATTTATTGAGATAGAGATACAACATTGGTTCTGCATAAATAGCTGATGACAGATTATTATTTTTTGCTACAAATAATAACGACAATTGTAAGATGTGTCTTGTCCGGAAGGATTAAGTAAAGAGTTCTTATTTTTCACTCCGTCTTTTTCAATGATCTCGCTAAAAATCAAGTTTCATGAAGATCGATCCAATAGTTGTTTCATCGAATTGCTTCACATAAGCAAAGAAGGGATACACAGAGTGCTGAAATGTGATATTTTTCACGAATCTTTTACAGACTGACTTTCGCCCAAATATAAGACACATAAAAGCAATTTCTTTAGGCATGCACTTATTTTGTCGATGCTTGTGTATCTGTTTGTCTGTTCGTATTCATATATTAATCGACTGCCACTGGACTTGTAGTAATGAAACTTGGTACTTGCCAAGATCTATGAAATTAAAGGCCTTATGCCAATTTTCATCGAAATTCAGAGCACACGATCATGCTTTTGGAGAAGTCTATCAGTCCAACTATATTTTATAACTGCCCCCTGTAGCTCCTGAAATGAGAGTCACGCAGGATAGGCAGTCACCCTTTGAACAACCCCCCTCCCCCAATACCAAATCTTTTCAACTTCAACACTATAAAGATTTTGCTAATCTCTTGGCAAAGTCTACCTAGCAATCAAACTTCAGTCTCTATCCCTTAATATTTTTAAGTTGAAAACATTCGAACATTATGGGATATCCTATCTATATGCGGGCCATCACACCTACATACATCATTTCAAAGGTTATAAAATTCTCTCGATATCGACCACCTACTGAATTTCATGTCTAAGGCCCTTGAAGTTCCTGAATTAATAGTGGCATTAAGTGTAGTATGGACAGATAAAACGTTCACTTGCAAACACAATATGGACAGATAAACGTTCACTTGCAAACACAATATGGACAGATAAACGTTCACTTGCAAACACAATATGGACAGATGAACGTATACATGCAAACCCCTGCATAAAAAAACGTAACATCCCTATAACTCTCTTAAAAAAAAAAAAAAAAGCATAATGCCACCTCTCCAAAGATATCAGCTTAATAGAATATGAATGTATAGTATATTTATTCTGAAATTAAAGAGTTATTTTGAAAAGAAGTAATTTTTGAATGTATTTGCTTTAAGTAAATAAATTTGACTGGAGTGCACTGAATTTAAATTCTAGTTAAACAATTAATGAAAAGGAAAATATAAACTACGAAATCTCCAGGAGATGAATAAACCAAAAGGGTACTTTTAATGCTGAGAAATTCTCATTAGGGAAGCAGAATTAATTTTAAGCCGTAGCTGAACTTTTTATTGATTTCATTATCAAATAATAATAAGTTATAGCTTTTAGCTAAAAAAAAACATTTTCATCTCGAGTTTAACTACAAATTATTATTTTAATGAAACGTAATACCAATTAATACTAATTAATTATGAATATTTAAAGACTTTTGAAAGGTTGTCAAAACAATGGGTTTATTTTAATTATTCCTGGTAATATTCATGAAAATGAAAAATCAATTGAAAGCACAGAGAATCGTTAAGCAAAATGTAGCCATTGTTATTCCTAAATTTCTTGTTATTTATTGCTATTTCTTTTATCTTTATTTCTATTTATTGTTATTATTCTTATTTCTTGAACAGCTATATTTTTATTTTAAATTTTTGACTTTCAGATAAACTTCGTATATCCAGTTAACAATTTAAGGGTTCACAATAAAATATAATTAGCTAAATCAGCTATTTTTTAATCTGTGAATTAGCAAGAAATTCAGAAAGTCTTCAAGCCTAGCTTTTTTAAAGAAAAACGAACTGGAACGTTGTTATTCCTTTAACTATCAGAGAAAAGCATTAAAGAATTTTAAAACGGATTTTAAAAGATCTTTTGATTTACGAAATTTCAAATTTCTATCTGAGACCTGAAGGGTTCCTTCTCCTTTGACAGTACTGAAAACGTCTATTTAAATACAGTAAAAAGATGTATGAGAATCAGATATCCCTGTATGGATGTCAAGTTTCAAGAAGATGGCTTAATGGTTGAAACACACACACGGTGCTCTTAATACCTTTCCTTCAGAAATTAGATTAAAAAAAAACTAGGTATAGACTCAGTTTTCCATTGTGCAATAGTGACTAGCTTGCAGGGCTGGGGTGAATCTTTTGGACTGGAAGAGGGTGGATAAATAAGCATTGTAAAGGAATTAAAAAAATGAGTCCAGCTATTTGAGCTGCGGGATCACATTTTGGGATGGGAAGGGAAGATAAAATATGCCTGTGTTTTAAGTTATACCATAAAAAAAGCTACGTATCAATTTTAATGGAAATCCATCCAGTCGTTTTAGCGTAGAAATGCGAATACAAATAGACAAACAGAGAAGAAAAATCGTCAGATGGAATTGTAAGGTGGTAATGTCATGCTCATTAAATACCATACATTATACTACTTGTTAGAATAATGTTTGTGATATAGCTACTACAAAAAGTCAACTTTAATTAATTTATAGCTATTACATATTATTACCATTTGTAATGGAATCTTAATATGCATCAAGAGAAAAAGAATAAAAAAAGTTTCAAAATATAATTGATAAGCATAAGCATGCACGTCTGTCTGTCTGTGTATTTAAGATAACAAATATACTATGAAACTAAAACTTTAGTAGAATATTTATGGTCTTATGAAATAGAGTCCTATTGATTTTCATATGTAGTGGACCAACAGGTAAGGAGCTTCAGGCGAAAAAATTCGTATCTGAAAACAATGACATCTGTTTCTGCGTAATGTATTCCTATTCTTTTTCTATTGATCTTGAGTTATTTATTTTTTCTTTCTTCTCACCATTCTTTCCTTTTTTGTTGTTGTTCTTTTGTTAATCAGAGCCAAAACCATTGTAATTCCTTATGCAGTTCAACCAATTCAATGTTACTCCCCTTGAAATGCCATTCTTGGATATTTCGGCTTTCGGGCTCTGTTTGGCAATCTGCCAGAGTTAGCACCCAATAGAGTACAATTAACAAAAAGGGTGCTTGTAAACAGCTCCTTCTAGCGGAGAAACTAGTCATAACTCGCGGCATCGAAGCATTAACAGCGGCCAGTTTTCCAGGTATATTACTGCAAATCTAGGGTGTATAACTAAGTGCCGTGAAATCTATTGCTGCACTGTAATGAGAAACAAAGGAGGACTTCCGTTCCTTCGCTATTATTAAATAGAAGCAAATTTTACAATTATCGTTTTCACTCTAACTCCTTGAGGGAAGTTAGGCTTATGAAATCACTATATCGGTGTCAGTATACATGTTAATTTATATCTGTTAATTTAACCTCCATGAATCTTCTTTAAACTTGAATGAATAAATATTGTTAGGTTATTAGATCGTAAAATGCTTAAATGGTTAAATGCTTTCTTCTTCAACACATTTTCGTGGAGAAATTTTCGCCTAGGGGTAACAAGAATTGTCATAGAAAAGCGGAACAATTACATCTCATTGTAGGAAAAAAGAAATAATTTGAACAAAAAAAAAAAAAAAACACGTCAGGCTGCACTTTAGAAATGAGAACATCCCACCCGTTTGAAATTACGATAACTTGGCAATTATTTATCCTATAATTCTGAAAGTTTAATACAGACTTATATTTGAATTACTATTTAATTAAGGTTAAACTGTAATTCAATTAGGAACAAAACACACTATTACAGTTTGGAGCAGTGGTTAAGAATCCCTGAGAACTACGTACATAAATTTTGATGATAAGTTTAGGCTTAATTAACAATTAATCAAAATCATTAATTACGTCAACTCCCAATTCATTTTGGAGGGAACTGAGCTCATAAATAACATATCTTTACAAAACAACAATATTAGTCATTTGGACGTCTTTTGAATATATTTGAAAATTGGTATGCCAACTGTAATTCTCTTTTTAGTTTATTTTCCTAGAAAAGTGATGCTCATCAAGAGAGTCAGTCTGTGTGTAATGCGTCCGTACGTGCATTCTAAAAATTGATTAAAGAACTTTCATCGAGCAATTCAAACTTGGTTTGCAAACTTACGGACAATCTTACTTTTATATTTCATTTTTTTCCTTGTGAGTTCTAGTCAAGAAAACAGCGCGAAAAGGTGACAGAATTTCCAAGGAAAAGCCTTACAACAGAAGCAATGGGTTTCTATTGATGTCCAAAACATTAATCCGCTTGGCTAATCCTACAAAATTTGCGTGAATATTAAAATTACTTGGATTCAGATCATTTAAGTCAACAGTAGATATTTAATTAATATTTTTAGAAAATGAAATATTGTCTTAAACGAAGCAAAGTCTTATATAAAGACTTAAAAAAACAAGAAAAGAGAAGAAAGTAGGCTTCAAGTTCTTTCTTATTTGTTCGTTTGTTTGTTTGTATTTTTTTATGCCTGTTGTTCCTCCAAAAGTAGTATTACGTTTAACTTTGTAGAAGCAGGATCCAATCGAATTAAATCTGAGGGAAAAAAAAAAAACCATATCCATTTGTTCTTCTCCTCCCCAGTGACCTCCAGTTCCTCTCTGTCGAAAACGAGGCAAAGAAGGACAAATGTCCAGCTCAGCGTCTTGCACTTGGCCGTGGGTCTATCGGCCATAACTGCTGACTCAGCCACTCATTCAAGCGATTAAGTCTAGAACAGTGTTAAAGAGACCAAAAGCGCTACAACCAAGGCTGTTTTATGCCTGATTGATTCGGTACTACTAGCTTTCCAATACCTATCCAAACCCAAACAATAATTACTCAAGATGATAAAGAATAAGCAATTATTTCTAAACAACTTTGCATTTTTCAAACGACTAAGATAATAAATTTTAGTTCAGAACCGGTTTTGCTTCACTTTTTGACATTGAAAAATAAAAACGAAAACAAGTGCCCTATTTTGTTTTTAAAAAAAAAAAAAAAAAAAAATTTTTTAAACAGCCAAAACACTGAGTTAAAAAATTAAAAATTATTTAAAAAAAACTATTTACAATTAAAAATTCAAACTAGTTTCTTTCCTTTCACGGGCAATCTTCAGTGAGTGCTCTACTATTAAGTGTCCTATTATTCAACAAAAAGCGTCTGAAAGAACTTAAAGTCTACTTTCCTTAAAATATTATTCTTAATTTTTAATTTTTTATAATTTTACAAGGCTCTTTTGAAGTCGAGAAAACGATAAAAATCAAAAGCTTACATTTATATTTGAATTGTTATATTTGCTGAATAGAAACACTAAACATTTTCCATTTTCTGAAAAAGAAAAGATTTAAATCCATTTTTTTTTTTTAATTCAATTGTGTAAAGTCGATTAATTTCAGTCGTATTAAAGTAATGGATAGGCTAAAAGGATCATTGTTCAAGACATCCATACAAATCCATTCTTTACATTTCAATTTTTTTCCATTAGAATTTGTGGCCATCTGGTGTTAATTTCTCGATAAGATTCCATTTGGAAAGATTTAAAAAATAAAAGTTAGACGATCGCTAGATCTCGAATAGGCATACTAAGTTTTAAGAAGATTTATACAGAGTGATCTGTTAAACGTCACCTTAAACGTTGGCTGAAAAATTCCATCGAGTTTAAAAAGAGTCACATGATTAAGTTAAATGTAAGAAAGACATTTCATACAACCCAGAAGTTTTGTACCATTAGATTGGTTAAAATATTTAAATAATTTCATTTTTCCACATTTTTTTTTTTATCTTTAAACCTCAGCGTAGTGTAACCAGGACATCCCAAAATGAAAATGCACAAAGTTAAATTAATCTACCCAGAAGCAAACATGCATTACATGGTAGATTCAAACCAATTCTACAAGGTGACTGTTCTAGTAAGTTACGAGCGTTTCTGTATAACTTCGTGTTTATTTTTCGTGTTACCAATGTTTTAACTTGTGCATGGGTATGTTTCCACCTGATCGATCCAATTTCTATCAACACAGAGATCACTTTGGGGGACATTCCTCTATCTGGGGGACAATTTCATCATTTTATTTTAATAGCAAAATATTCTAGCATTTTCCTTTGCTCTTACTGTAGTTCCTTACCAATTGATTGGACATGCATCGAAATGAATAGGAATCTTCTTCTATTAACTCCAATTTACCTTGAATTTCGGCCTTGTAATATGCATAGTTTTCGGCTACTTGGATCACAGACGGAAGGTCATATTCCATTTCTAACTAACAGAAAGGTGAGGTTCATCAAATCAGTCAGTCTGTATTTGTAATTTCCCCTAATAACTTTTTAACAGCTGGATGAATCTTCTTGAAACTTGGAATTCATATTCAACAACTAGAGACTATCTGACTTCTGTATTTGAAATCTTATCTAAACGCGTCTAGAAGTCTGCTCGAGAAAGAGACAAAAATTCCATTGGATGCAATGAAATCTAAACAATCCTATTTCTGTTAATATCTTATTGCTTTAAGCAATGACTATTTATTGTCGTTTTGACAACTTTAACTAAATAAGGTAGGGATAGCGATTAGTAAACCAATCACAATGCTTCGCAACGGCTTCTGATACGATATTTATGTTGAATTATTGCTTTAATTTCCTTATTATTATAAAGGTTATTGCTGCGTATATAAAAGGCGCATTTGTTGCGATTTTTGTGATTTTGCTGAGCTGTATTATAAATGTGATTGTTTCGAATGCAAAAGATGCAGTTGTTGCGATTGTTGTGCTTAATGATAATTTAATGAGATTTTAATGATATTTGTCCATAGACGGAAGGGACAAACCGGGAATATTTTTTAGGCTTCTGATACTTGTATCAGAAGCCTAAAAAACAAAACAAAATAAGAAATAACATTATAAGGAAAGTAAGCTTTAAATTCTTTCGAACTTCTTGTTAATCCTAACCATTTTTTTCCCTATGCCTAGAAAAGAGGGGTTACAAACTTTAGGTCAAATACATACAATGCTCTTATAGCTAGTTTAAAAACTGTAGTGCAGTTCAGCTTTACAAAAAATAAAGTGCTGACAAAGGGAGTCTATGTTAGTTTCTTATCACAGTTTACCTTTGCTTCGATATGGACTCGACCAAAATTAGCTATGAACATAATTGAGGCAGATGTGAATTTCTCATGAGCTAAGTCTTCATTAGAGACGGAGAAATTAAGTGAAAAGTTTGTTGGACCAATAAAATAAAGAAAAGTTTAAATTAAAACTAAGATTTCCATTTTCTATGAAGTTAACCTTAATTCTTCATATGTAATTTAAAAGACTCCATTTATACGAATAGAATATTAATGGACACTTTCTAAATTCTGAGAATAACATGTCTATATTTAAATAAAGAAATTATCAGTATTTTAAATTAAATTTAATGGGTAAAGTCTTGAATTTTGATGTAAATTACAAAAATTCTTATTAGGAATAATCAGCAGAATTTACCCTTGATGTTTGGCTAAGATTGCATGAAAGTTAAAGGGAAACCATTCTTAAGTTTTTAAGAACAAAACAATCAAATAAAAAAATAATCCTGTGAAATCCACATTATTAATCCCATGTCTGAAAGGCACTAAGGAATTTAATTATAACAAGAAAGACATCATTTCTTTATAGAAATATTTATTCATTTGTCAAATTTAATTTAACGAACCAGAGAACAGATCGTCTTGAAACTTGCAATGCACATACCTAAAAGTAAATGATTTTCTCTTCATTTTGGGAATCAATTCAGTAGCAAAAGCTGGAAGTTTAAAATATCAAATCCACAGCAAGGAATCTCAGATTCGAAATAATGGTAGATATCGCTTAGAATTTATTAAACTTTTGAATAAAAGTTTTTTTTTTATAATTAAAAGCTTCATAACTTAGCTTTAAAATTATGTCTTGTTTATGTGAACTTTCAAAACGAATTCATAAACTAAATGACAGTGTTGATGTATAGAAATACACATTTACAATAAAATATATAAAAATAAATAAATGTTTACATGAATTTTCAAAATATGTCTCTTGTTCATTTGTTATAATAATGGCTTAATTCTTAGTGACAGAATTAACTTTATAGGCATCCATTCGCATTTTAAGGTTTTTTTAAGAATAAAAAATAAAATATCTGTTTATACAGAATACCAAAATGGAAATTATGTTAAATCATCATTACTTTCTTATATGAAGAAGATCTTAATTAAATTACATTATTGACATTATGTATTAAATGATTTTAAATAGAAAATAATTAAATTTGAACAATAAAGTTAAGGAAAATAAATTTTAATATGAAATCGTATAAAATCTTTCAAGGCATTTAATCAATAAACATTATAAGATATTATAATAAATATGATAATTATTTGCATTCTTGGATTTAATATCTCGCTTATATTTAGCCTCTGACGTATATACAGTCGGACCTCTATTTAACGAAGTTGCAAAATCCCGAAAAAAAGTTCGTTATATGGAAAATTCGTTAAATAGAGATTCGCCTTTTATTATTCAATGTTTTTAAAAAAAGTAATAATTTTAATGACATAAAGCATACATTACCACATGGGTACTTAAATTTTACTAATAAAGTCTTGTTAATTTTGTCTGAGGTTTTTTTTGTTTTTGTTTTTTTTGAAAAAGTGTTTTCGCACATAGTACGTGTCGCATCTTTGCAATGCACCAAAAACCCCTTCAGGCGTATATTCTTCAAATTGTTATCCGCATCGGATTGTTTCAAATGATTTTAGCATTTTATCTTACGAAGGTTTTTTTGATTTCTGCATCATGATCATTTCCATTATCATCATATTCATCTTCATCGCAATTCATAGTTGTATTGTTTTTATTTTTCACACTGTCCAAAATATCCGATTCAGTTAGTGTTTCCGAGGTCTCAACTTCAAAATGAAGTAAAAGATAATCATCAATCAGCACATCATCGTTAATTTCTTCTTTTTCCCTCAGCTGTATCCACATTTCTTTCATTTCCTCTAAGGAATATTAATAATAAAAACATTTCAAGGAAAAAAAAAATAGATACCATGAAAAAGTTCGTTAAATAGAAAATGCACTTCGCTATTTGGAGGTTATTTTACGAAGAAATTAGCAAAATGTTCTTGGTTCCAAAGAAAAGTTCGCAAAATAGAGGTTCGTTAAATAGAGGTCCGACTGTATTTATATTCTTCTGAGCATTTTTTCACTTATGCATATAAAAAAACTTATTTTGCTTGCCTAAAAATATAAGCCATTGATATATCGTACTTTCGGTGATAATTGATTATACTATTTTTAAAATGGTCACAAAGATATTAGAAAAGCAATTTCATCTTAATTTAACATAGTTTTAACGCAAATAAAATGTTAACGTCACGTTATTTATACTTCGTAAGAAATAGGTTCCAAGTTTTTCAGTAACATCTTTTTTGCCAAGACGTTTATAGTGATCATCTAAATTTCTGTTTAAAAAGATGTTAATATTATCAATAACCAAACTTAAAAATCCTCAGTGTAATTCAGTATTTATTTGTAAAATAACTATTATATAAATACTTAGCAAATAAATTAGAGTTAATAATTAAAAGCATTACATAAAGTCTTGACCATAATCATAAAAGCTCCCCGAACGGGGCTTCCCTGCATTGCGCACTATGAATTAAGAACTTTTTTGGTTAATTCACAAGAATTAAAGAAAGCTTATGTAGATGAAAGTTAAATATTAACATTGAAATATTAATTAAATGTTTTTCTAAATGCAGAATCATCCAAATTCCTATTATATTTTAAAATTTAAAATATAAAAGCAGCATTTTGGAATAAACTGAAGAAACTATAAAATTAACTACTACACCTACGCATTTCCTTATGAATGATGCAGAAGCTATTTCTTAAAACAAGAACCACCAGTAAATACAAAGGTTTTTAAAAAACTTAAAACCTACTTTTCTTAAAACTTCTTTTTATTTACCTTTTTTTTAAAAAAAAATTTTGAAAACCATAAAATATAAATTTAAACGTTTAATTCTAAATTATAATATCAGTTGAATACGAACAGTAGAGATTTTCTAATTTCTGGAAAAAAATTAGATCCACATTATTTATGTAAGTTGCTTAAAATCCGATTGATTTTAGTCAAATCAAAGCCCCCGGAATTAGAAGATTAGCTAAAAATATTGATATCCATCATAATTCTCTTCATTTTTAATCCTCTTATATAGAAATTTTTGCCACAATCACTCATTGATTTCTCTACAGGGACCTACACTAAATAAAATTTACGTATAAAAATTATATATTTACATATTTTTGTCTAAAATTTGCATGCCAAGTTTCAAGACGATCCAAGTAACTGTTCAAAAGTTATTAGAAAAACGCAAATACATGCACAGATTGAGTAGAAGATGATATTTTTTTTTTTCGAGAAGAGGATATCAAAAAGTTATGGAAATATTTCGTATACACATTGGGTATTTTTTCATCGGCGGGAATAGGAGAGAGTGGTTTAATCTTTGTTAATTTTTGTTCAGCTATTTCATTCTTTTTATGACTTTTGATTGTTTGTAACTTAAAATGTGATTTATCAAAATAGCCTAACGTGGGTTTGTGTGTTTCCCCAATAACTTTGAATCGTTAGATAGAGCTTTCTAAACTTCGTTTACATAGTAAAGGTTTGATGCTACGATTTGTACGTTTAAAATCTTTTCGAAATGGGTCTTGTTCAAAAATTAGCAAGAGGGAGTGGTTAGAAGTCCCGTAGAGATGCATTGCAACCTAAACATTGGTTTTAACCGATATCTTAACCAATTGATAATCCATTAATTAACCTAAACCATTAATTAAGCGTGATTTGATTCGATTAAAATTAATCGGCTTTAGACATTGTAATTAAACAATGCGGTTTTTTTTTTTCCTTCAGAAAAAAGAGTATGTCTTTTTTACTGGATCATAAAATTTGAAAACAACGATTTTGAAGAGGTTTTTCTTTTTGTATCGTTTTTACGAATTCAAAAAAAAAAA
>JAFIDM010010028.1:7709410-7726362 GCA_023159025.1 Thereuonema tuberculata | reverse complement strand
AACAGAGTTGTTGTGAACGAATAGGTTTTTTAATGTATTTTTTTTCCAACATTTGTTTGTTTATGTATAAAAAATGCTGCAATTCCAAGTGAAATGTTGGTTTTATAATTTTCTACAAAATAATAAAGAGTATATTTAAGTTGTGAAACTTTTCTGAGATCGGAACCATGAGTTAGGCCGTTGTTTCTAGCGATTATGAACTTAATTTAATTATGGCTCACATTAGATCATAAGAGATCGTATAAGAGATCTATTATAAATGGAAAAACTACTTTGTAATCTTGAGGAAAAAAACTAATTTTAAATATTCTCCGAAACTGATTTTTTTTCTCAGGTTACTGCTGTTTTTAGACGCCCAAGGGTTCGCCGATCCCTATACTACAAAAGGGACCTGATTCTTTCCTGGAAGTTAAAGCGGCCGAATGTTGGGTTGACCACCCAATCTCAACTGGTCCTGATTGGATAAAGAACGGTCAGACCCTATACATTCTGCGCAGCTAGAGCCACCAGAGGTTCCAAGGAAAATACCTACACTTATCTATTTCCCTGAATTAAAGGGAGTATGTTTAGGAGCCTAATTTCTGTTACAATGATAATAACATTTAAATTCTACATAACGTAAAGACTCGATAGCGAAACTACATATTAGGTAAAGTTTTTTTCAACAAAACTTAATGTAGTCTATAAGAAAAGCAAATCGTCAATAACTTAAAATTCAATGGAATATTTAATTAATTTCCACAGAATTTTCATTAATCCAGTAAAAACTTTTTTCAACCGTTTTAACCGTCAACATCTTGAATTATCCGATAGTCAAAAGCTCAGTACATCTAAGGGAAACTTAAAAAAATAAGCACACTACAAACAATTTCAATGACGCTTTGGCAATTCTTCAAAATTAAAGAACCTTTCCGAGAAAGAATCATTCCTGAGAGTTCACTTTAGAATAAGACTTAATAAAAGGGTTAACTCTTTCAAGATTAAACTGATTGTACGAATCTACAATCAAGGAACCTACATTATTAAGACGCTCTAACTATTTAAGTTCCACTCAACGCTAGGAGAAATTATGGGATTATTCAACAATCTATATACCTATAAATGTAAAATATAATGCAATTGTACATAAGTACAGATTTCTACCTACTAAATCAATGTGCTGCACGTGGAGCGACGTATGATTTAATGGTTATATTAGAAATTACATTTGGCATATATTACGTTGAGGGGCTCATCATTAGTTCTTTTGCAATTTCTTTTCCAAAAGAAATCCCGAAAAAGTTTTCTATTTCATGATTTAACCTAAGACAATTTTAATAAAAAAAATGTCCTTTGCAATCTTGAGAAACCAGCAAAAAAAAATCTATTTATAATAATATTATCAAAACTAATTCATCAATTATAATTTTTTATATTGAGTTTATTATTTAAAAAAATAATTATTAGAAGTGTATTAATATTTCATTTAAAATAAGGTACGTAAATTTTGTTTTGTGTAGTTTCGGTACGCGATAGCACGGATACAATTCATTGTGGCTTTTGACTTAAAATGAGTTTATATCACTAATACGAAATAATATATTTGGTATTAGTGTTGTAATACGAATATAAAAGGTTATAATTTTATATTCTTGAGAAATAATTCAATTTAAAGTACCTTTGATTTTAAAGGTACTTAAATGATTTTCTTATCAGCATATTAATTCTAATCTGTATATCATATAACAGTAATTAAACATGTGTGTTGATAGGATTATTGTAATAAACTAATTAGTACATGTATAGTATTCTGCTTACTATATTTGTTAATAAATTTGATTTATCATTTATAATAAATTCATTGCAATTATACAGATATATTTCCGTCTGTACCGTGTCGCAGAAACTTGTGGATCTTTCTTTTCGAGAGTGTCCATGTATATTTAACAGGCGAGGTGCTGTAATCCTCACTGTAACGTTACGGAAATTAATCAGCTTCAGTTGGCGCGTTTATCTGTGCCTGCATGCATATAAACTCCCTTCTTACACACACTTGCCTCAGCAAGCAACAACGGTAAAAAGTACCCAAGAGTATAGTCGCGAAATCCTCGCCGTCAGAGGGAGTAGTATCTTCATTTCTTTTCGCCGAGGGTGTCTCCTCATGAAAGATTCATTCCGCGTCTTAAGGCCTACTCCGGGATAACCGGGCGAGACTGTGATTCAGGGAAAATTCCCGGAAGGGACTAAAGGCGGACAAAAAGAAAATCTATTATGGGAATGTCAAGTGCGTGCAGAAATCCCTACAGCGCTACGCGAACACTTTTTAAGTGTGATCATTTGTAGGAGTGCAAGATTTTACGTAATTGAATAATAACGCAGTGTGTCCGAACAGTCAGGTTTCCTTCGCTGCTGAAAATACAGTCAGAAAAAAAATTCTAACATTTTGTTTCGTCGCAGATTGTGAAATTCAAGCATCTTTGCCAAATTCATTATTTGATGTGTGTGTTTTTCTTTTCTAGTGAAAAAGTTGTAAAAATTTTTTTTTTTTTTATAAATAAATAAAGTTTAAATTACAAGTTTCTGAAATAAAAAGTAATCCAATTTGGAAGTTAAGGTAACGTAATCTCAGAACTAAAACCTTTGCTTTTTTTCTGTAGACTTTTTTACTACTTATTTTCATTTTCACATTTTTCTCTTTAATATTTATTTTAAGAATTAAAGTTCTCTTATTGGAAATATCAAAACGAAGTTTTTTATAATATATAAATAGTAAAGAATCCTAAATTAAAGATCTTCCAGTTTAATATTCAAATTGATCAAATTAGTATAGAAAAATTATATCTAAGTAAATAATTTTCATGAAAAGAAAGAGAAAAAAATGACGAAGAAATTCTACAGAGATCAAATTTAGACCGTACGTTTTATCTTAAATGAGTGGTCTTTTCAACTGAATACTAAAATAAGCAGTATGAATTAAGGAACTACATATCCTAGGTTAAGACCTTGAGGGATTCCTTTTAGCATTTCTTTTATGTAATATAGTTTTATAAACAGTGGTGTTCAAAGAAATTGCAACTAAAGCTTCATTTCTACACTAGAGGCTCTACAGCAATGCTCTTACAATTACCATGTAGGTAGATAAATAGTTACCAGAAAGTTCCATTGTAACTCCTAGCTAGCCAGAATACAAGTCTGATCTTAATCCTATAAAGAACTACTGACATCAAATAGAATCCGCAGTAAAGACAAAGAAACCAAAGACTCTCACAGAACTATATGAAGCAACAATTCGTGTTTCGAACTATCGCTTCACTAGATTCAAAACATGATTTTATTAATGCCTCGACGATTAGAAGGCCTAATCACAAATATTAGGTGATAAGGTGATATTTTCATTTAACATGGCAAACTGAAGCAACAGGAGAACTTCTCTGGATTAATTCTCTGTCGTAATTTTTGGAGGTAAACTTACTGTTAAAGATCCTGTTTTTTTACAATTTTGGAACATTTGCCAAAGAAAATATTTTTACCATTAGTAACTTAGTGTAAATAACTTTTATTTTACATTTGTTTGTTTCTTGCCATTAATGTAGCTTTTTAATCATCAAAAGACTTAGAACTGTGAAATTGGAAGATGATGCAGTCTTTGAACACCACTGTACATCAAAATTTACATCTAAAAAAAAATACTTCCGAAGGCGGCCGCTAGGGCGATATATGGCGCTGCAATACTGCAGTGGATAATGCAAATAACAAATGCACATCTTTTGGTATGGTTTCACACCAGCATTTATCGTCGGACCTGTTTCGAAAAACCGGTCCTGAGGGTCCAGTACCTGCACAGTTACTGGCAGTGTTATGCATCTTTAATAGCCAACCAGGTGATTCCAACACTTCAATAGCGTCAGTATCTTGATGCAATGGTTTTCATGCAGGATGGTGTCCCACCTCACATCGCCAACCTGATCAAGCGGTTGCTTCGGGCTCCTTTTACCGATGACAGAATAATCAGACGCCATTTTCGTACAATGTTCACCGGATCTCAACCCCTGTGACTTTGGTTTTAGGGTGTGTTAAAACTTGAAAAGTAGATTAAAATGATGAATTTAACATAAAACCTGTTTAAAAATAGCATTAAATTAAACAAGAAAACTAGATGTCAAAAGCAAATTAAGCATAACATGTCTCCAAGTCACAACATCGTCAGTTTTCTGTAGTTCTAGATTTATTTAATTTAATTAGAGAAACTAATTACAATGCTTCAATAAATTTTCATCTAATATGTCTAGGTTTTAAAAATCTCTAATTAAAGAAAAAGCACAAAAGAATCAAGCCAGCTCTGGATATCGAACCAATCGCACATCTGACAGCCGAGCACACCAAGTACACTCAAGTATGCCTGACGACCAAAGAAAATAATAAAATTCGCAATTATGATAAAAAAAAAATCAAGATAGTATTCATTTCCTTTGAAATAATTTTCTTTGGAACAATTGTGCATTATTCAATTTTAAAAATTAGAAAGAAAATAAAGAAAGAATAAATAGGTAATTTTTAGAAAGGAAAGATCAGTTAATAAAATGCACTTTCTAGATCAATATGCAATTACTTGATTATTCATTATTAGCATAATTTTATATCGAATAAATTAAAAATCTAAACCACCTTTTCTTTTATGTAATCAGCTGTCATTTGAACTCGTTATTAACGTCAGTCAAGGACTAATTTTACCACCTCAATTACTTTAACTTTCAATAATAATTAATTTATCCCCTTTTTGCTAATAGAGATATCTCAAATTGACAGAGCTACTGACTCGAATATAATGCTAATTTCAATAGACATCAATAATTTATAATGACGAGGATAGTTTAGTTTTGACAGTTACAGTTAGTTTAATAGCATTTAAAGAATGAAAAATATTTAATAAATTTCGTCATTTGCGGTTTTATCTTTTCAAGAAGGTTTTCACAGTTTTACCTATTCAAGGAAAGGTAATACAAAGGAATAATGGCCTACAACTGAACAAAAGCACTTTATAGAAGCCATGGAGACTTTAAGAGCATCTAGATTGTCTGAATGCTATTATAACATACAGTATTATTGAGAATGAAATAAAATTTATTTTAATTGTGAAGAGATAAATAACTTAATTAGAGACACTTGAAATGCTTTTTCATTACAGAACGAATCTTCCTTTTTATCGATATCTAGTTTTTATGATATATTAGATGGAAGTGAGGTACGAACCTTAGAAATTATATAACAGTAAAGAATGGTTTAAAGAATTTAAAGAATGGCATAAATTTTCAGCCGCCAAGATTTTGGGATATTTGGGGAAAATATTGATAAAAATTGTTAAAACAGCTGCTAAAGTTCTTGAAATAAAGTACAACTGTAGATTAGGATAAAAAAAAAATACCCATTAATCCTGTGTTTATCTGTCAGGAGTAGACGAATGATGATTGCAACCAAACCCGAAAAGTACTAAATTCCGTCTGGAAGGGAAGAATACGACCGTATTGAGGGTGTAAATTAAGAACTAGAAAACGCTTCGTCACCCAAATTTGTTAATCCGTCTCTATTTCTTTTTTCGCTTTTCTCCCTCGGCTTCCGCTTTTAATCCGGATGTCTGGTCATTCGATTAAATGACTAAAAAAAAGAGGAAACAGAAAATCAATTGCATCGCCTTTTTTTCTCCATTTTCCAATGTGTAATTACGTTAACTGTGAGTTACTATTATTGTTACAGCTAAGAAATCATGATAGCGGCTATTAAATTCTCAAATCCTTCCAGTTCTGTCTTTTTTTTTTTCGTCCCTGAAGGCATTTGTTTAAAGACGAGACTAAATGAATTGTTCCGTGCTGAATGCCGTCATTTAATGGTAATTTAAGGCTATTTAAGTGTTCCCTAAATGAGAATTTAATGAGTGAACATTAAGTTATTGCTTTAGGCTTATATCCTTATACAAATCTCAAAGTTCATAGCGGCTATTTTTGGATAATCTCTGTAAAAGTTAACGTGTTATGATAAAACGTAAATAAAGATTTAATATTAAGCAATACACTGAATTGCCAGTTTATTAGATACACTTGTCCATTTATAGGACGAGGGTTAGTGTTCCTAATAAAACGACAATTCAATAGACTAGTAAATAGTGGAAGCAAACTTTTTCCACATTATCCCCAATGTTTTATCATTGGCTTACGTATGTATTCGTGGTAGCTTCCACAGAATTTAACAGGTAGTTTGTCAAATATTTCTAACGCCTTTTCAATATTTCGGAGAGAAAATAGGAACAGAACAAAACAAAGTTTAAAGCGAAATTTCCGGATGAAATACTCATGTTCGTTTGCGTGTGGCCGCGATATCTCGAAAACTATAAATTCTACAAAGCTCAAATTTATGCTGAAACAAGGAAGATCCTATTAAGTTTGCTTATGTCGGACCTAGAGGTAAGAAGTCAGGGACAAAATAATTAACAAACCTCTTATTAAAATTTCAGTTTTATAGAATAAATAGATTGTGAGTTATCTTCATCACAGACATTACAAATGTTAAGCTAAACTTATTACTTCTTGTGGTAGCTACCATCGGATATTTAGAGCATAGTTAAGATGCATATTTTTGTCAGTTACGCCCATAGGTAGCTAAAAATCCCATAATGCACCATTCACGAATGGATTATTCGATTTAGTAAAAGGAGGTGACACAAACGATTTACAGCTCCAAAGCAATTTCCCAGATTGTACGAAATTGAATTGGGATAAGGGTGCGTTCAACAAACTTATTTGGTCGAAGCCCTCTAATGGCAGATTAAGAACTAACTGCTGCTAACGCTATCTGGCGCCAAGTCTTGGAACTCATTCGATTTGTTTGAAAGCTAAGAGGATCTAATGGAGACTTATTACATACTTGGGAATTATTTGGTTTTGTTTTATTTTGTTTTTTCCATCGTATTTTTGCGAATTTTAAAATAACACACCTTCTGAATATAAAAAGAAAAAAAATAAAGCTTAGAAAAATTAAAATGTGTTTCGTTTTTATATTGGATCATAAAAAAAGGAAAAACGAAAACTCAAAAAGTGATGTTAAATCTAGAAATCAGAAGATGACAGTAAACGATTTTTTTTCTCTCAATAGATGGCGTCAGTATCCAGTAATAATTAAAGTCACTGTATGGTCTTTGTGTGGACACAAAGACCATACAGTGACTTTAGTAATAATGTCTCTAATAATGGCGGAAATTCATAATGGCGCATTCATTAAATTTTCACTTATCATATAGATTATTATTATTTTAAAAAATAAAATAACAACTGCACTAATTTAATGGCCTTCTTTAAATTTTTTACAGTTTTCTGGAGATATATGTTTATTGTTTTTTAGAAAATAAAACGTAACCTCTCAACGTAACATTTCAATATTGGCTTAAATCTCTGTTTTTTAGCGACCCATTTGGGAGCTAATGTGATAGTGACCAAAATCGGTAGCTATTGTGTTTGTCCTGTCCGTCCATGTCTACCCCCTAACATCTTCCGAACGGAAGGTCGGATCGACAAACGGATTTTATCATTGTGTTCAGAGGCCCAAACAACGTAGGTATAGGATATTTTTAGAAGCCGACGCCCACCCATGTTCGAGATATTTGGCATTGTTTTCATTGGATTTCCGCTTTTAGCTTAAATGTCAGAAATGCAGGCGCTTCATTTCAATTGTCAGTTGTGGCGTGATCGGTAAGTTTTCTGACTCAAAGGCTGAATATTGTCGGTTCAAATCCGTATATATTTTGGGTTTTTTCCTTTTAATCTTTTTTTCCTCGATGTCCGCGTTGATGTTTTTTTCCTTCTTTTTATTTTTCCTTTCGTTAATGTACTTTTTTTATTATTATTATTCTGAAATTTTGTTATTATTATATGGGTCGTCTTCAAATTTATGCTTTAACGCAAAATTATATTCACTTGTTTATGGATTGACTTAGCATGCGAAGTCTTACTAATGCATTTCAAAATTTTTCTCCTTTGTTTATTTGTATGAGCATCACACTAAAATAGCTGAATGGATTCCCATAAAGATTTGTAAGTAGATTTTTTATAGTCCATTTTAAAACATAAGGCCATTTATTTTGAACTCCCATACTTCAAAAGTAACCTCAGAAATCCCTCGCTGAAACGGTCGGACTGATTTCTTCAAAATTTGGAATGATGCTTATTTATATCCCAACTTTAAATATAAGCACTTTATTTTGGTCTCCTCACCTTCTCCCCCCCCCCCCATCCGGTCATCAACTGATGCCCCAGCGCTACATCCTCAATCTCACTATGAGATGTTACCTAATCGTATGCATAGTATAATAATCTTATATTATAAAAGCGTTATTTTGTCTGTCATAAGACTTTAAGTTTTTCCAATTTTGTGACCAAACTATAAGAGATAGCTCAGTCATGCAACTGGATAAAATGTGATCTTTTTAAAACAATAAAAATATACAAAAATCTTTCGAAAAAATTTTTTGGTTACCAAGATGTCGCCTTTTAAAGAGTAAAATTTTGACTTTTTCTCAATTTAAACGAAAAGTATAAAAGTTGGAAGAGAACATTATATTGAGAAAATGTTGGTATTTGAAAGTTCTATCGAACGATATATCAAGCATTCACAAACGTTTCTGCGGTTGCAAGATACATGCAAAAATGTGTGTGGCGCAACCCGAGGTGTGAGCCGCCAACACGCAATACACCTGAGTTAAGTGGAGAAGGCCACAACGGGCTGGGAAGTCGTATATTCTCCGATCTCGATATTAATTTGCTAAATAAATAAAGTTTTATTTTTTTTTTAATGCTATATATGCAAGGGTTCCGGAGCGAAGCGACGGTACCCAGCTAGTTATACAATAAAAATATTATTTTTTTAAAAAAAAATCTGCATAAAGTAAACTGACAACTGTTAACTTGAACAGTTTATAAATTTTAAAAACGATTACCAGTCGAAAATTTCAAGGGGTTATTAATAATATTCTACTAAATTCTCGGGCTTTTCGTTTTAAATTGTCGCGCCTTTTAAATTAACTTGTGATATGCGGGAATGCTGGCACACAAATTAATTGTCTCACTGCTACAGTGAATTTATTTTTTCGTTATTTTCTTGAGATCCCACTGATGTGTCGACGATTTCTGTAGGATAATGGGTTTTAATTCCGCGATTTTCTTGTAATGTATTAACTTCGTTTACAGACATGTCCGCTTTCACCGCTGACGTAAAATTTGAAAAATAAAAATCTTAAAATATAAAACTAAAAAATACACAAAAAACGAAATTTTTAAAAAAATCACTCATGAAGCCCGTGCATATACTTTAAGCAGATGCACGGGCTTCATGAGTGATTTTTTAAGGATAGACAGTGCAGGTAAAAGACTAAGTTTAATAGTAACGAAATTTTCATGTTTATTTAAAATTAAAAAATTGATAATGCAAAGGTAAGAATTGACTGATTCAGCTGAGATTGTTTTCCAATCTGAAACAACTAAGATTGCAACTGTCAAGTTCCAATATTACTCACTGAACTGAAGGTTATCTTTAATAATATAATAAATGAAAATTAGAATTTCGCTTATTTTTTGTTTTTTTTTGTTGTTCTTGTTGGTGTTCCGGTTTTAAATTTCGCGATTCAAAGAAGAATGGGCAGATCTGCCCCACCCCTGCATAGCGATAAGATATATACGTAAGGAAAGGTCTCCATCAATAGAATATTTTTTATCATTACGACTTGTCTCAATTATTAGTCCGTTCGGAGTTATGTACGATATATACGGAGTTTTAGATATGACGTTTGAGTCATCACAATCAATGAGTGTGAATGGCGGAGAAGCCAACCACCTACAGGCGGGGGGTACTTGACTGTTGGTAGTTGGTTTCCCTGCACTCGCACTCATTACAATCAATGACTCAAATGTCATATCTAGACGTATATAACTCCGAACATACTAATAATTGCGACGAATCGTAATAATAACATATATTCTATGTAAGGAGATCTTTCTATAGGTATATATCATATCACTATATAGGGTGGGGAAAATTCCCATAGAGTTTGCCCTTTGATGCACTATAAGGCTGTTTCCAAACATTCAAGACAGCCTTTGCAAACATTTATTAAGTAAAAGTAAATATTTATTGCAGAAATAAATAAAAAAAAGCATTAAAATTACATTGACAAATCCTAAACGTTAAAGAAAATAAATCTTAAAACTTCCTTATAAAACAGTCTAAAACAGTCTCCCAATGCGTTATTGTCATTTGTCATAATAAATAAAGTTTTCCATTATGATTTTGGTCTCTGTAATAAATAAATTTTTGGATATTGATGTGAAATATTAGGTTTAATTTAATCTCATATAGTGATGTTGTTGTAATGCTTTTGTAAATTTTCCAATGAAGACTCACGTAACGTCACAAGCAAATTCTCTCTGACGCTACGGGGTCTGCACGGAGTCAAACCACCCCTTAAGTTTATATAAAGGTTTCCCAAATGTTGTACTATTCACTTGATAATAGTTCGTCTTATTGAACTGAAATCATGGTCGTGTTATTTTAGATTTTGTATATATACTTTAATTAAATTGTCATTCAGTAGATAGGTGCGTAGGCTTCATTTTTGAACACTAAACTAAACTTCCTTATAAAGTTTCTTATAAATTCTTGGAATTTAATTCATGGAATTTGATAGAACCATTAAGATGGAAGACTTAGTAATTCTTCTAACAAGGAATATCTTTGGGTTCAAACAAACAAAAACCCACTAAAATTCAGAGGATGATCATTTTCTGATCTCTGAATTCACTGGTGATAGTCGTTTTTTTCTGTAAATTTCTGCAGTTATTCAGTAGTGGTCTCTGTTCTGTCAAACCTGGAACCCGTGGCTATTTTGCTCCTATGTCAGTCGAGACTGTGCAGGTACTTGTATCGCATTTAAGTTTCTTTGTTTGTGTAGTGAAAAGAAAAATGGTTCGAAGATTGGTGAAAAACCCAGCTAACTGGGTGAGAGTGCTTATCGCATTATGCCGAAAAGTGCGCCATGAAGACCAATACCATCTTCACGGTTCACTTTTAGGATGTTTTCTTCGCATGTTTTCTTCGATCTTATTGCTTTTATTGATCACTTTATTGAAAGTCCTCATACGCATTGCACAACTTCCGTGTTGTAAAGAAAACTGACCATCGGTAATGAAGTCAGAGACGTCATATTGTCTTTGCATGCAGATCTATTCTTCAAGCTTCAGCGTGTCCCTTATGTTCAGAGACCTCTAGTGAACAACTGCAGAGGTTTACAGAAAAACGACTATCATCAGCGAATTCAGAGGTCAGAAAATGATCATTCCTTGTAAGACCAATCAATCAAGAGTTTTTTGCCTTAAAAAAGTCGATGCTAAAACCCGAGATTCTGTCGCTATTTGGTGCAGATAACATAATCTTAAAATCGAAAACGCTTCAATTAGAGATAGCTAGATAAAACGCTTTTTTGAGCACAGAATCAATATTTACGATCGAACCAGAAGCAAGCTTAGCTAAAACCTATTTCAGGTCCTAATTAATGACTCTGCCAATTTTGGTTTTGTTAGCTCAAAGCTGCTCCAGATGCTTAGCGAATAACCATACAAATCACCGGACAAACAAGCTGCATATAGATATAGAGATTGACGTAAATTGTCCGGCTACTTTATTAAGTACACCCCCGCTGTGCGCACAAATGTTGTGTATCACAACACTCTTCAAGACGGTGGGGATGCTAGAGCGTACCTAAACATCGTAGCTGACCAAGTGCAACCGTACATGTTAACAGTTTATCCTCCTGCAGATGGCTACTTTCAGCAGGATAATGCGCCGGTGCACAAAAAAAACGCATCACTATGGGATGGTTTGAGGAACATGACGATGACTTTTCCTTGCTGCAGTGGCCCGCTCGTCCCCGGATCTCAGCCCGATTGAAAATTTGTGGGATGAGCTCGAACGGACTGTTCGCTCCAGGCCTACACCTCAATCAAATCTTTAGGAACTGCGGACACACTCATGTCTGCGTGGTACACAATACCTCAACTACGTTTTCAGCATTTTGTGGAATCCATGCCTCGACGAATTCAGGCTGTTTTGAGGGCTAAAGGAGGCCCAACACGCTACTAGGTAGGTCTATCTAATAAAGTGGCCGGACAGTGTATGTCAATATTTGTAGACTATTCGTGGTCCATTGCTACGACATGTCAATGAGAAACACTGTTTTACACCACAGAAAAGAACAATTTTGTGTTTTAGTTTTTAATTCTATTATTTAAAAAAAAAAACTTTGAATAATAAAGTTTTCTAATTTTTATCTGCATTTTTTTTATTCTGTTTTTTTTACGGAAATTTAAATTTAATCTACTTTTGCAATTTACACAAGAAATAATTTCGATGTCCTTTCCTTTTTTTTTCTTATTCAATACTAAATTTTGATTTTATTCTTAAGTTCACAGCTTCTCGTAAGAAGTCTACTTGAACAGCTCTTCTTGCTTTTCCTTTGCGCTGTTCTTGATTGGTTCAAGTCTTAATGAAATTTCTCTGATTAGATCATGTTTATACAATCAATTTGAAAGGCTCCGAGATTTCGGAGCAGTGTTGGCTTTGTCGGAATCGATGGGAAAATACAATTACGATTGATTGCTGACTGTGCCATCATCACAGCCTCGCAGCGCCATCTATGAGCAGCCTCATCAGTACGGCGTAGCTACACACAAGGACGTCACCTGAAATTTAGAACGGGTGAAAGTTGTTCATTAGCAAAAGCGTCACAATCGGTCTCGGGACAGGAGCTGCCTCGGCAATAGGTCCCTGCGGAAGGAACAAGGCAATTGGTGAGAGCAAGTTACCTCAACAGGCTGACACAAGAATAACGGAAAGAAAGCCAGATTTAAAAGGGGAAAAAAAAGCAGTAAAATCATTGTCAACAAAGAAGGATACAAATAAAGCCATCACAGATACAAAAAAAAAGTATGAAATTAAATGTTTTATCGCCAAGCAAGATTTCTTTTTTCTTACAGAAAGAAAAATGATATCGTTACCGGGCCAACTTCAAATGCCTGTATAGTAAAGTTCTAAAAAATTAATAAAAAAAGAAAAAACAAAACAAACAATTATTAAAATGTGCAGTACATCCTCTAGTCATAAATAATATTATAAGAATATAATGAAGAAGATAATGAAACAATTATCCTTTAACAAAAGATAGCTCATCGCTTATGTTGACGTCTTTTCCCCTATTTTTTTTTTTACCTACTACGATATTTACCAAATCGTTCAATACGAACTATTTTTATTCGTGTCTGAACCCATTAAGAAAGTTTTTTAAGATGCTTTGAGTTATCTTAACCGATGGCACCAACGATTGTTCGGTTTTGACCCCTTACTTCATTACCAATTAGTCAAAATATGTATCAAATTCAATTGTAAGCTTCCTTGTAAAATCATACACCTCTCTCACAATTTTTGCTTTATTGAATTTATAGTTTCTGAGCAGTACTTGAGTTTTATCGACAAGATATTGTGGGAATTTTGCCGGTAGTTCTTTAAAAATTGGTCAGTATTTAACAAACTCAAAAGACATTTTTCTTCTAAAAATCTACAGCTACCTTTAAAATCTGAGCTTCCTTGGCTTTATAGTTTTTGATTATCATGAGTACAGATTGTCGTAGTTAGTATAATTACCACAATTTCTTTTCAAGACCATAAATGAAAAACTGTGCTTTTCATTTAGTAAATCTTCTACTAATAAATCTATTTTGGAGCTGCACTACTTACTGTATTACGAAGTAACTTCGACTACCTGAAATGGTTAGTTGCTTTTAGTTAGTTATCAGTTACATTCTAGAAATATAATTCAAACCTGCAAAATATAACAGGGAAAAAATAATCATATTAATAATACAGCAGGACAATGGGCAAGTACTGATTTGATCTTATGAGGGTGCAGGATTTGTTTTTATATTTTTACATTTCACAAATTGAAAAAAAAAAAATAATTTTTTGTATTTACGTACTCTATTAACAAAACGAGGTTTTTGAATTGTTTAAAAAATTAAACTTATCAGAAAATTTGCACAGAAAATTGAACTCTCGGAAGTACAGTTCTGTTCTTCATAGTAAGTTTGGTTCTTCAAATAAATATCTATTTCGATTAATTCTTCCTGAAATTCAAAATCAATTTAAACTGATAGCGAACTATCACAACATCTCTAGTGTAAGTCGTCTGATAGTTATGTTTATAATTTGCTAATATTTAAAAATATACACTATGTGGCCAAAAGTATCCGGACACCCTTCCGACGAAGTGGATCGGGCAGGTCAGGAGGTTTGATGTGTCATCGGACGCTATAAAAGCATTGGTGGAGGCTTGAGCGTCATAATTCTGCGTTCCCGATAAAATGTGTAAGTCAGGCGAGCTCAGTGACTTCGAACGTGGCATGATAATCGGATGCCACCGTTATAGGTAATCGGTTCGTGCCGAAATCAACTGTGAGTGATTTAATTGTAAAATGGAGACGTCGAGACAGTGAAACGACAGCTTCACGAAATGGTAGACCGAGAAAACTGACTGATCGTAGCCGTCGAACCTTGAAGCGAGTAAGGAAGCAAAATCGCAAGTCTCCGTTGGTAGTGATGCCACGGAGTTCCAACGCAGACCACGAAGAGATTCAGGTCCCATAAGGAAAGAAAAGACGACGATAATTTAAAATACTTAAGAATACTTAGAGAAAGACAATCAGTCAGAAGCAGAATTATTGTTAAGTTTTATGTGCAACAGTTCAGTTAATCTCCAACATCTACGATAAGATTTTCACGTCCAATTATTCTAATAATTAAATTACAAATAAACACTTTACAGCGCATTGCCTTTAGCAATTAGGTTATTCTCACTATTAATGCTGTAATTTCATTAATCCTATTAAGCTGTCTTCCGCCTACTATTTATCTTAATCTCTTTAAATTCGATGATTTATTTAGATACGCAAGTTCATATTTTCTTCAATCATTTCCATTTTTAAGTGGTTACAATTACTTCTTAGGTTATTCTAATGTAAGTAATTCAGTTTTTATCGTAAGAAAAATACTTATTTGCTACTTTTTAGCTTTAGAGAATATTGTGAGAAGTAAGGGTGTATTTCAGAAGCCTTTTTGCCATATGTAAAGATATTTAAGAAATAATTATATGTTTTACATTTTCTTTGTGGTTGGATATGTCTGTTTTTGACTGAGAGAAGTCTTCTTATGAATTTCAACTTTTTTTTTTTTGCTTTCTCTGTTTATATAAGCATCACGCTAAAACGGATGGAATGACTTCCTTAAAATTTGATACCATATTTAATGAGCAACATTTCGATCTTCATTCCTCCCCCTCCCCTTAAAGACTTAACACTATCGCTGCAGGCTCAATCACTATAGGATAGAGATGAGTTTTTATCTAGCTAACTAGATAATAACTCCTATATCATGTTTTAGTCGTATTTTTGTCGTATTTTTAATTCATGTAGCAATGCAACTCCGAACAAAGGCATGCATCAATTGACGAGAAAAATAATGCTTCATGAGTGCAAGAAAAGTGGCAGACATTTTCTTTTTCCTTACTTCTTCACGACGTAGGACGAATAAGGAAAAGGAATTTCTGCGAATTTGATTTCTTTCTGTAACATTACAGTAATCACTGAGAACTTATCACAGAGGGCGCTACTTGCCTGTCCAAAAGAAAAATTTCATTTTTAAAACAAATTATTCATTTACGTGTGGCTCTGTTTCGATACCTTTGCTTACATTTACTCGTATTTTCTAATGATGAGAACAAGGATAACAGAGCGAAAGAGTCAGGTTCACTGATAACAGCAGCACTTTAATATTCCGTTTAAATGCAGCACCACTTTGTACGACACAAATCGAACTGTGTTGTTATCATTTCTCGTTATGTTCGCAGTGGCTGTAGCGCTGTTAGCAGCAGGTGCAAACTACAGTATTGATGCCGGTAGAGGTCGCTCATCAACCGTAGTCGGGCGTGTTCGCTGGTAGTCGCGAAGCAGTCTGAGGTTCCTCATCAGATTCACCGCGGGGATTCCATTAGTTAAAGCCCGCAGTATGAATACTAATGCTTCAGGGAACTAGATCGAACTTTGCAGCCAGGATTGACAAACACTCAACGGCTGCACAGGGTATTTGCTCGGAAAGGTTCGCCTTTCTTGAGCCCAACAATGCATGGAATCGTTACGGCAAAAATTGGTAGCAAAGTTTACAGTTTTCAAATATATGTAAAGTAACAAATACGTTTTAATACTTGAAAATTATTTTCAACTAGAAAAAGTTATGCACGAGATATTTAGGAGAAATCTCAATGCAGTTGTAGTCGGAGAACACCGGGGCCTCACACCAACATCAGGGCCACAAGTTGGCCTGTAGTCGATATTTTATTCTATTTTTTTTTTATTTATTTATTTATTTAATATTTTTTTTTTTTTTTTGATAAGAGAAAATTTACGAAACTATTTTCGTTTTTTTTTTTAAACACCTTTATTTTTTTTCATTACCAAAGAACAGTAGGATGATAAGAAAACTTAAACTATAACATCCATATTCTTATTAAAATAAGTAGAAGATTGGTCTCCTGCGATCATTAGTCGAGCGGGCGAAGGTTAATCTGACTTCTCATCCACCAGGATGCGCTAAAACCTAAATATATAGACAAAGTGAGGATTAATCAAAACTAATGCATCGTTTTATCTTTTCGAACCAATTTTTTTTTTTTTTTTGGGGGGGACGAAATTTTTCTCTTTAAAGGTGTCCGTAAATATTTTTTCGTTTTCTTCCCCAACATCAAAAACTGTTCCAGTCATTTTGGCGTAACCACAAGCAATAATAAGGATTATTATTATTATTATTATTATTATTATTATTATTATTATTATTAT
>JAFIDM010010028.1:7683552-7709400 GCA_023159025.1 Thereuonema tuberculata | reverse complement strand
TTATTATTATTATTATTATTATTATTATTATTATTATTATTATTATTTGACACTTGTGTAGGAGAGGGCTGCTTCAAGATGAAAATAACTCAACCCTTTTATAAGAATTTTACCAAGTGTTAAGAAAATCAGTCCAGCTGTTTTAGTGGGATGCCCGTATAACCGACAAACCTATTTGGGACAAACTGAGATTAGCTAATTGTTTTTATTTGAATGTTTTTACTTGTGAATCCTAGATGAGAAATTCGCGCTTAAAGATAGAACCTATACAATCCATTGTAATGCTACTTAAAAGGGGAAATAAAAGAATGCACATTGGTTTCTTTTTACGCCTTGAGAGTTATCAGCGACGAGAATCTGGGACAGCTGTTTCGTGTTTGGAAGGACTCATCAGCCAGATGTACTTTCGATAATAAGCTCAGAAAATCAGTCATTTTTATTGTCGTTTGCTTTTGTGGGGTCCTACTTCCGGAAGCGGGAGAGAGATCCATAGCCTTTCGCGCTTTCTGAGCTTATCATTGAGGGTAAATCTGGCTGATGAGTCCTAACAAAGACGATACAGCTGTCCCAGGTTCCCATAGATGATAGCTCAAGGCGTGAAAAAGTTTTAATATGCATATTTCCCCTTTTTCATCTTACATTGTCTGCACGTTAAACTTTCCTACCTACAGCTGTCCAACAATGCATTATGCTCCATCTAGTTGTGCGCTTTAAAATTAATGATGTAACTGGAATACGTAATCTGGAAAAAAAAAAAATCTAAAAAAAACTGGAGTAAACAGAGGCTTTTCATTGGTTTCACGACTTTAAAGAAAAACCAGAAGTTCGAAAGAACTTAAAGCCTACTTTCCTTAAATATTATTTCCTAAATTTAATATTTTTTTAAGTCCTCAAAACGACAATAACGAGGTAACGAGGTAATAATGCCTGTAAAATTCTATTACCTATTCCAACTGTCTGAATGTAAGCAGTACAAATTTTTATGCTCTTAAAAAAAATGAATTAAATCCGCATTATTTACTTTAATTCCCTAAATGGGATTAATCTGAATCGAATCAAACGGATTAGCTGAAAGGATTAACATCCATTGTTTAAAACAGTGCGAGATTAACTGAAATAGATAGATATCCACTGTTTAGATTCCAATGCTTTTCTATGGGCATTTTAGTTGCCTTTTCATTCTATTTCTCGACATGGACTCATTTGGAAAACATTTCAAATATGAAAGATCTTAATAAGCCTCCTCTATAAAGTAAAGACAAGAAAATAATACTAAAAAAAAAAAATAATAATAAGTTAAATAAAAGTTAGATCGTCTTTAACTATAGTCCGTTCATTACATCTGTGAAGACACGTGATCACAGTTAACCAATCATTATCATTTCCTTTCTTCACTAGAGTTATTGTTTATTCGCGTCTGAAATGTTGTTGTAAGTTACTTCCGGTGTTTACATCCTATTTATCCTCGCCCTACAATGTTTTATTTTTATTATTTTTGTTGGTTTTTTTATAGTGCTTGAAAATGCATACCAAGTTTCAAGAGGACCCATTTCTGCAGTTCAAAAATTACTAGGAGGGAACACACGCACACACACACAGACTGACTGATTAAATCAGCCTCACTTTCTAATTACGAAATTAAGTAGGGTGAATCCTATGGTCCGTCCGGGCGTTAAAGGTAAGGTTCCAACGTTTCAGTGACCTGGGACTGAGATGAGGCCGAGTGGTCAGCCTAACGCTTGCCCGCCTGCATCCCCGGGAAAGAAGCCGGTTATCCAGCCTACAGAGGGCTGGATAGGCCCTAGGACCCGTTTGGAGAAGAATGGAGAGTGGAAAAATTTCTGCCCTCCACCGAGGCCGGGGATCGAACCCGCTACCTCCAATCCAAAGCCAAGTGCCCTTGGCTATCGCCCCTCCTATTACGAAGTAGGCTTAAAAATATAATAAATTATAAGATCAAAATTTTTCAGAAAATAACGTTTTTAAGTATTTCAGGAATTTCCTGTATTTTAAATTCAAAATTTTAAAGTGTCTTTAGTGTTTGCAAATGCAGTAAATATAATAAAAAATTTAAAAATATTTAGTTGAATGTAAAGTACAGGAATAAAGTATTTCCCATATAAATAAAGGATGAAAATATCATTTCACATTGACAATACAGTTATTGTCTTCGTCAGATTTTAAAATAAATCATCTTAAGGAAACAAACAAATTTGTATTTAATCGATGATTTATCCGTATTTTATCTCCTTATCAAAGATCATAATTAAGGCGGTTGATTTAATCACATTGTTTTTTGCTAAGAATTAAATTGCTTTTATTTTTCCGCTCTCACCATTGTAAAGGCAGAGCAAGGTCTTCTCGATTGAAGAGACATAAACCTGGTTTCCTGCTTGCAGCGCTCCTAGCGACCAATTACGGAAAAACTTTGAATTAAAAAGAAATTATTTATTAATAAGACATTCATTTTATTTATTACTGGAATATCTTCACGCAGTCTTTTAAGTTTATTGATCTCTTGCATTTCTTAGGTACTATTAATGCAACATTTTTAATCATTTTTTTTTTTTTGCTTATTTCTAATCTGATTAATAATTTCTAGCATCTTATTTAGCTATCGTCTACAGTGTTCGCGTTGTCTGTCCGTCTGTCAGTGCTAATGAAAAGATTCGATTCCATCGCACGGATTTCGGTTTACTCCCTAATCATCAATTAAGGTATTGTAGTTCAGGAGATTGAGACTACTGCGATCATCTACACACTCTATCTGCGGTAATCCAAAATTATTTATTCTACAAAGTTGAAACTTTATTAGAATGTTTAGGTACTTATAGGGAAAATCTATGTTGTTTTCGGTTCATACCGGACCAATAGACAATGAGCTGTAACTCAAAAAAGAATGGCCCTCATTTAGCTAACTTAAAAAAACTATACAAAAAAAAATTAAATGTAAATCTGTTCTGTATTCTTCTCTTCTCCATCTTCAGTTATCTTTGAACTGTTTACTTTTACTTTCTTCTATATTCTCCACATGGCTTCTTATTTCCTATTTTCATTCTTTCTTTGTTTTGTCACTGAAGTTTCGGTCTTTCGGTTTAACATGAAGATTTTCGAAAGTTAGTACGTCAACCATATCTTATCCATTGGAATGTTTTACTTCGCATACGAAGTGTCACGATTACGCTTGAGTATTTTTCTCCTCAGTTTGCCATTTGTCTGCTTATACTCTCATCACGTTAAAACGATTGCACTGATTTCTATCAAATTTGTTACCTACTTACGATTCAACACGAAACGTAGACCCATTTAATTTTGATCTCCACTCCCTCCCATCCCTCAACACTGACCCCTGAAATCCCTCGCTTACACTACGAGATAAACTACTTAAAAATACTTAAAATTCATATATTTGATGCTTACTCACGATTCAACTTAATCTATCAGCTCGATTATTTTATCTACTTTCATCCCAGTACTCGAAATGCCCTCCCCCCCTAGTGCTGCAATGTTCATTCCCACTTCACAATGGAAGGCTGGGCTTATATTCAGTTATATGATTTTTTTCTTCTTATTTTTTGACTCAGTTATTCACAGAGGCATGGAAACTTAGCTAACAAAGTAAAAATTAAATAATATATTATCTATAATAAGCCTTTCTTTTCTCGTTAGATGGGGCCAAATGCCGCAGTGATTTATATTTAATGATTTAAATCAATGTGGCATTTACAATATATAAAATGATATTTAACCTGCCTGACGATTCAAAGAAATGAGTAAGCAAACGAAGGTATAACGCTAAAAGAAAGGATTCGCACCCTGAGTTGTCACCTGGCAGAGACTGGTCCCGTTCTCGGGAGCGAGACCCGGGATACTAACCTCTCGCACCTTCTGAGTCTGTCATCGGTGAAGTTTGGCTGGCTGATGAGTCCTAAAAAGGACGAAACGGTCCGTCCCAGTCTCTTTCTGAGACAACCAGGGTGTGAATCCTTTCTTGTAGCGTTGTGCCTTCATTTGTTTACTCATTTCCTTACATAAAATGATATATTTTAACTACCAATTAATAATAAATTTAAAAAAACAGTTAGCTTTATCTATTTTCTATTAAAAAAAACATTATTTTTAAATATTTTTGTAAATACATAAAAAATGTATTTATATATTTTTAATAAATAAAAAATAAATAAAAACTAATAAACTGTCAACGAAGATGATGTTCTTCCCGTGGCTAGTGTTGTTAAAGTATGGACAGTCTAAAAGAGTCACAGACTTTTATGTGTACAATAGACTATTAATGTTTGAGGTAGTTTTAATGAATTCTAACGGCAAAAAGTTGCCGTATTAGAGAAGCATAAAAAACACTGTTGTTGTTCTTTTTCTTTTTTTTTCATATTTTTTTTTAAAAAAAATAATAATAGATTTTTAAAAAAAAAAAAAAAAAAAAAAAAGATAATTTGAAATGACATTCGTCTCAAAACACCAATTTATCTTTCTAAGATTATTCTGGGAAATTGTTTTCTTTTAATACAAACTTTATTCCAGGAGGTAATGTAATCTTTTTCATTTTATTGATTTTTTGATTAAATTCACGAACCTCTCATCAATCTTGCTCCTCTTTTTCCACGAAAGAAGCAACGAAAAAAAAGCTGTGATAATAATTGCTAAACATGACGAGCAATTGTTAATAGCGCCGTCCGCCTCCCGTGCTAACGCATGACCAGACATCTTAATGCTACAGCAATAATTAAAGAAATTAGGGTATCTAGAATTTAACTCATTTACGAAGAAAGCAAACTGGCGGCGTGTTTGTTCTTTCCCTAAATCCACTAATTGCCGGTCGAGGTCGTGGGAAACTCGGCACTTCTTTCCGGTATTTGGGCAAAAGTCCCGAGCCTCCATAGATTAGCCATCACCACAAGGTCGCAGCTTTGTATTTGTCTTTGGAGGATTTTTTTGCGTTCTTGGCAAAAGGAATTAGGAACATCGTAGGCAAGGGAGGAGATATCAAATACCTTTGTTTGTCTTCTGCCAGTCAATCGTATTAGACTAAAACTTTGCCGACCGTGACAACAAATAATTGTGATCGTTACTGATTCTGATGCAGTCAAGCTGCAATAAGGCGGCTTTCAAAACTGTGATTCATATTTATTAAGACTGGATTTTAAGAAAGTTCTGGAAAATCACAAATGCGAAAGCCTCCACATATCACCAAAACAATATTCATGATATGAAAGAAATCATTTGATTTTCCCTGATAATGCTTAGTTAATGTTATCACCTTCACACTCGATAAAGATCCACAAAAAAAAAAAAATTAAAGCCTAAGGTATAGCTTCTCTTGTCCGTAAATATGTATATCAAGTGTCAAGAAGATCCATTCTCTGGTTCAAAAGTTATTCGTGATTGTCAAGCATGAAACACACACAGATTCTATAAGATTCAATTTTTTACGTTAAAAACTTTCTTAATGTTATATCACAAACAGGCGGGCTACAACTTCATCGTGTAGATTTTAACTGACAGTTATTGAAAGGTCATATAGCGATGTGTCTCGTTTTAGTCTCGTAGGTCTCGTGATTCTGCCGTTATTCAAGCCGTTGGTGTTATTTCGTCTCTCGGACTACATGTACATGTTAATTAAAAAGATTAATATGTACTGACTTGCTGCCTTGTACTACATCCAGAAGTTACTACAGAATAGCATTATAAGAACCATTTTCTATAAGAATTCGGCGTGTCCGCCAACCTCTTTGCATCGTTGAATAACAACTCTCTTTCCTGCAATTGAAGCTGAAAAAAAAACAAAAAAAAAAAAAACATAGAAACCCGATGAACCAAAGTTAAATTGTAATTGGCTGAATTCATCATTCCAAATGCTTATCGGAGTCGTTAAATAATTCACTATCTTTCCTATCATTTTTAAAAGCTTTACGCTGATTGGTTTGTATTGTCGTGCCTTTTGATTGTTTCGAATGAGCAATTCATTTAATTGTTTTATTCTCATTATTACGATTGCAATGATTATTCTGTAAAATGAACGTTCGAGAATTACAGTTCATTAGTTGACGTAGGTTTCCGTTGATTTTCACGTTGATAGATAATGAAGCTGTTCAAATAAAAAGCCTATGATGCAGAAGGAATTATTTAATCAGTGTTAAAAATAAATAAAGATCATTAACGTTTCCTAATTTAATACTTTAAATAAAGGCCAACATAAACAAAAAAAACCTTTATACTTCTAATTCTATTTTTCTTAAAACGTTATTCCTTAAATTTTTCTTTATCATTTTTCTTTGTTTAAAATAAAAAGAATGAGACAGCCTACATTTGTTTTCAATGTATAAAATCTGCTGAGCAAAAAACAGTAAAAAATTTCCATTTTCTGAAAGATTAATTATTTCCTAATTACTTATTTAAAATTTACATAAGTCATCCACCCCCATGTTAATCAATGAATTAGCTAAAAGGATTAATACAAGACATCCATTGTTTACATGTTCTAAGAACATTTCCTGGCAACGATCCATTTCAACATAAAAGTTAAATCATCTGTATTCCTTAAATATGCATACCAAGTTGCAAGAAGATCCAACCAGCTGTTTAAAACTTATTAGTGGGATGCTTACAAGCACTAACTGATTTGATGAGCTCAGATCGTCAAATTTAGATTCTTAGATTCAAAATAGAATATCTGACGTCGGCAATCTCTTCATGACGCAATAAATATCAGATTCATGTTCAGTGGCTTTTCGTTTTTACTCCTTCGCTTAATTATTCAGTCTTCTGTCTCGCTGTGAATGTTTTCTTGTGGGTATCCGAAATCACGTCATAAATTCCTGCTACTTAAACAAAGAAGGTTTAAATCCGCTACGATTGAAGATAATCCACACTCGTAGCGGATTAAAACCATCCTTGTTTAAGTATTATTTTTATCTTTTCTTAATTTTTAGATATAAATTAATATTTCTGATTTTTTATCATATGTGCTAAGGGTTTCAGTACTGTCCACATTTCCAAAATATTCTTTCAAACTGCATACATTAAAAATTAATATAAAATAATTCTTTTTTGTCAATTCTACACTAGACACAGCACAGTTTACGATTTTTTGTCTTATGTAACAATTTTTGAACCCTTTCCAGTAGTATCACACTTCGTAATACTGAATAATCAAACTATGAAGCGAGCAATTCTTGTAAACTATTATCTTGAAATGGGCCTCAGGATTTTATGGGGTGAATCTACCGTTTTCGGTGCGAGAAAGCGATTTAGCTAGGTCTCGACTTCGGAAAACTCATTTAGGGGGATAAATGATTGACCTGGGTACCAGATTATTGTCTGTAGTGTTCTTACTTTACTTTCGTTTTATTTTATTCTTAATAAACTCGTGTTCTGTGCGTTTTTTTTTTGTTTTTTTTTTGTAATAAAAATAATAATTATAATTTTACGAATAATAAAAATTTTAATTTTATTTTTACATATAATAAAATAATAATTTTGCTTAAAAGTAATGTTTACAACTTTTCCTTTCAACGTCACGTATATTCATTGCGGAGCTGTCCATTTCCTCGAAAGGCAGTTAAATAACACTGTAAACCATCACCTGGTTCTTACTGCACTTTCACTTTATTCATGCAGAGCAAAACTCTGTCTTCCAGGTACTAATATTATTAATAGAGTTACCGATACATAGTTACAGTTACACAATCGCTTGGTGTATGTACTCAATGTCATTACCCTGTTAAATATCTCCATTTATAAATGATTACGGACGTTAAACTTGCTTTCTATTAATTAAAGCGACGGAAAAATGTTTTTGTGTAATTTTAAAATATGCTAAAAATCGTTTCGGATAAACCAGATTTTCGGATAAACGAATTTTTAATGAAGGCTATATACCTGTTTAAATACTTTCATTTTTTTTTTCCTCTTCTATATTTTTTTCTCTTTGACTTATACATAATGTATAAATAAATAAACTTTTTTTCCTTATTTCCGATGAAAAAACAGTTCAACCGATGTTTTAGTAAACATGTCAAAGTAGTACAGTCTTGTAGATGACAATATTCTCCTCTTATTCTTCCTCTCCATTCTTTCGTTCTCTTTATGCGACCTTTCTTAGTCATTCGTCAGATGAATAATTCACCAAACATGGGCTTACAATATCTGAAAATTAAATATTGACTTCCCACTGCCTCCCGCTCTTTTTCTATCCGACATTGAGTACATACACCGACTTTTCCGGCATCCGGTATCATGGAAACAAAACAATAATACGGAATGCTTAAAGTGGTTTTCCAAAAATAGATTCTGTTACCTTGGAGACACGAACACAAAGGGACGAGTGCCACGTGCAGGATATCGCAAATCCGAAAAGAGAGATGCGTTACATACAGAGAGATCGTAGCAGAGAGTCCTTTTGCACTGGACAGATTATTAGCGAAGAAATAGTTGCCATGACAACTTTCAACTGTCCGCAAATGTCATTATTTTTCTGTGTTTTCAGCCTTTTTTTTCCAATAGGAAAGTGAGGCTTATCAAATCAGACAGTCGGTATGTAGGTGTGTGTGTGTGTTAGACCCTCAATAACCTTTGAACCTTTGAATGGATCGTCTTGAAGATTGTTATTCATATTCGAGAACTTAAAGTTTCTCATTTGAAACCTTGTCCAAACGTGTCCATTGTCAAGAAAATTGCACGAGATGTTGATTAAAATTCCCATAGAAAAGCATTGGAATCTAAACAGTGGATTTTAACTTACTTCTGTTAATACTTCATTATCTTACACAATTATTTTAGCTAATCTATTGCATGAGATTTTATGCTGCTAAAATTAACCCGATTTAAGTACTTTTTTAAAGAGATTTAATTCATTTTTTCAGAAAATGAAGATTTTTCTCATTTAAATCTAAATTTAAGCAACAAATTGGTAACCACGAAAGACACAAAGGAACCAAAAAGATTCGCACCTCGAGGTGATACTGGGGAGAGTCTGGGACGGCCGTTTCGTCCTCTTTATGACTCATCAGCCAGCAAGTCCACTGATGACAGGTTCGAAGGTGCGAACAAATTAGACTCCTATTCTCACTCCCGGAAGCAGGGACCCACAAAAGCAAAATACAATCAAAATTACTAATTAGGCACGTGGTTAACAAATAAATTTAGAAGTTTCATTTTTATTGCATGACTCATCAGATACAATAAAGACATTTTGAAACTAATTCAGGCTTTATAGGAAAATATGCTTTTAGTTCTTTCTTGTTTTGTTTTTTATTTAATATCCTGAAAACGACAAAAGCGATAAGCCTACATTTATGTTCAAATTGTAATATCTTCTAAATAAAAACAGTATAAATGGAAAATTTGAATACTTAACTGTTTATATTCAGAAAATATTATAACTTTAAATTAATTTAAAACGTCGGTACAAAAGTGGAACCCGCAAAATTTAAAACAAACAATAAAAAATCGCCGAAAGGACAAATGGCGAGAAAATTCATGTGCCGCTACACGCGGCCTCTAAGAATTTATTTAATTTTTGCGGGTTCCACGTTGGTTCCGACATTTTATCATATAGGCCACGTGTATCGAGACTTGGTTGTGTACTGATGACTGCTCCTGGCTGATGATCGCCATATTAGCGTGAAGCAGCTGTACCAGGATGTCATTTTGTATTCAACTTGGTCTCAACCATTGTTATTATTATTAAATTAATTTAATTTTAAATTTATTCTTAAGTTGTCTAAATCTGATTAATTTTTTTCGCATTCAAATTAATGGATCAGCTAAAACGCTATTCATTGTTTAAGACATAGAAATCCATTGTTTAGATTCCAATATTTTTCTGTAGGAATTTGTGTCGTTTTCCCGCACTAATTTCTCGACAAACACCCACTTGGAAAAGACTTAAAAAAAAAAAAACCGATTAATTATCTCTATCCCTGAAATATGTACATAGCCGATTCATTTTCGTCCAATGAAATTCTGAATAAAGGGTTAACTAAAAGGATGAATATCCATTGTTTTAATACATCCTAGAAAGTTTTTATTTAGATGCTCTTCTATGAAAATTTTCATCTTCTCGCGCTAAATTCCAGACAAGACCTTATAAAAGTTGTATCGTCTACAGTCCTTAAATATGTATACTAAGTTTCAAGATCTAATCAGCAGTTTTCAGTTGTTATTAGGGGAACAAACACACAGACCAATTAATTTGATGAGTCTCACTTGTCTGGAAAGTAGACTAAAAAGACAGCAATTCAATAACAAAAAAGGAATTGTGAATGAAGGAAATAGCATAAAGTCGTAAGGAGGCTTTTAAAAAGAAATATGAAGTAAAAAGTTCAAAGATCAATTGTGAGGAAGAGAAGAACGTATTACAGGGAAGCGAAGATTTTGGATATATCGTATTAATGGAAGTAATTCCAATTAGGCGCCATTTTGTCCATGTGAAGTAGTTCAGCACTGATTGCTTGACAGTTTTGAAAAACAATTATTTTTTTGTGTTTTTTTTTTTCTGTGTAATAATATCTTTTAATATTATATCATGACAGTTTGTAGAATTCCATCATGCAAGAATAACAAAATAATAAAAACAAGTGTAGCTGCACAAATAGCATATTGATGAATTTTTTGATAAGTTTTCACAATGTCGTAGTTCCTAAACCAGTTCAATGTCGAAGTAAGAATTTTTAATTCAAGTTAGATCTTATATAATATGTTAATGTAGTAGAAATTTCAGAATTCTAAACAACTGCTCATCAGATATATTCGTACCTTAAAGTTGGGTAAATTTACAAAAAAAAAAAAAATCATATTTTACGACCTCCAAAAGGACTTAAGTCTCAAACCTCCAAATTGTTTTTACAAAAACTGCTGGTACACATGCTCTACTCAAAGAGTACTTAAAAGCTGCCTTGCAAAAGTTTTTTGAAAATTACATGTTTTGCTATTGAAATGAGAAATTTTGAGTTCAAAATTTATTAAATTATTAAGAAGGAATGATTTTAATAGGAAAGTGTACATTATGTACATAATCAAAATTGTAGCTTGTAATATGTTTATGGTCAGAGGTTTTATTTTGTGGTCATAGGGTGTATCAAACTTGAGATATGAAAGTTACTGCAAACGGCTTACAAATGGTAAAAATGGATGCGATCTAGTAAAAGAATGACCGTCATGTTGAAAACCTCTTTTCATTCAAATTTAACATTATTGGTTTTGAACTGTTAAAAACATGGGATTAACATTTTTTTTTTTTTCCAAAATGGTCATGCAACCAAAATTCTGTTATATTTTGGATCATTTGGTATGGACTGACACCTACCTATAATAGCTGAACATATATCAAGTCATGCTAAAAATTAGGAATACTCTAAAATCATGCCCCCCTCCTCTCGGAATCCTACAATGAATGGATCACTTCTATTTTCTTTAGGTTTTTTTGTTTTTGGTTCGATAGCAAATTACAAAGATCTTGCCTCTCCCCCTCCCGAAATAAAATCTCCTAAACGCCCCCTTGGCTGACGTATAGAGTTGTGGAAGAATAATGGGGAGAGATTTTGAAGGATTTGGGGGGGAAGGGGGGGGGGAGAACCAAAATAATCACCCTTAAATTTTAATCTGGGCCATAAATAAAGTGCGAAAATTTTTCGATCCGTTTTTAAATAAAAAAAAGTATGATTTTGTCCATTCTTATTTATATAGAATCTTAGAATAAGATTAATTTGTTATAATTTGGAAATTGTATTCTGACTTTTGTAAATAAATGAACTTTTGAAGTGATGGTACTTTTTCGATAGGTGAGAAACACTTTAAACTAAGGTTACTTATACTGCGCAATGGTAAGGAGGACGTCTTCAATTACATTCTTAATGTAATTTCAGAATTACACGGAGGAAATAATAAATGTGATTCTTAAATTTGTTAAATTAGTTTGGAGTTTTCAGTCGACCATCACCTACCGAAACAGCACAGAAGTTGATTCTCTTAACAAATGAAAAATTCGTTAGTTTGAATATGTAAAATGCAGATACATTTTCAGTTTGGTTTATAAATGACAATCAAAAATTTAACAACGTGTTTGTAGTTAGATGGAATTGAATTATCATAATTACAGACAGAATAATTTTGTTGTCCTTCCATAGTTCTGATTTTAAAGCTTTATGATAACTTACGGAAGTTAAAATATTTATGACGTTGCATATTCAGTCATTATACGAAGAAAAGCCAGTATGTATAATATTTGACCTATCTTTAATTCTGTTAGTTTTAAAACTTTGAGGAAATAAACAGTTTTTGGCAACAGATGTTTATTTCCAGTTTATATTTGTTGATATATGGCTAGGAAGACAATATATTGTTTTCTTTTTTAAAAGAAGAGAAAAAAAAAGTTAGTTGCCTTAACTGAATGTTGAAAACTTGGGGATTTATAAAAACTCTTGTTAATTTTGACAGTTCATGTTTTGCTTAAAATAAATTGACTTTATTCTTTGATAGTCTTTTCATCGTCAGAATTATTGCGTTGTTATGAATAAGCCTGGGAAGTTACGCTATGTGGGTTCTTTTCATAATAATGTGGAAAAAGTCCAAGTTGTATTTCTTCTGCTCAAACAGATTAAGGAGTAAAAAAGATACCATATAGGCTACTTGGCAAAGAACACAATTCGTTCAAAAAAATTGAATTCTGTGCCAAAATAAAATGAAGCAAAAACACTGTTGAATATTCGCCTTTAAAAGAAGTCATAACTGAGAAAAGATAAAAATGAATGCAAAGTAATGGAAATTGCACCACCTGTGACAAAGTAACTCAATTGAATACTTAGAATTTAAATATACGTATTGATGCACTTTATTTAATGAAAGTATTTCATTTATACCTTCTTCATTTATGTATTGCAATTATAAAGTTGACTGGGTATGCGAAGTTTTTCTATTCAACTTGAACATTTTTCTTCTTTGTTTGTCCCTTTCGCGCATCACGTTAAAACGACGTGACTGATTTCTCTAAAAATGGTACATTGGTTAATTTTGATTCAACTTAAAATATTGAGGACGATAAGACGTCTATTACATAAACAGCTTGGCTTTGAGGCAAAATTTAAAATATTAGCACGATTATTTGATCTCCACCCTCCCCTCCAGGCCTCAAAATTGACTTCCCCAGCTCTGCATGCTCAGTGGTCACTACCCGATGGTCACTATTCGACGTCTAGACTATGAATATAAATGAGCCACCATTAAAAATTAATTATTAATATATAGTTATGTTAGATAAAAAATTACGAAAGGTGGCACCATCTAGAGAGCGAATCAAAAGTTTCCATTTTTTTTCAGTTTTTTATTTTTCATCGTCAAATTAGTGATATTTCCGTTTGTAGAGTTCTCATTTACTGTAAATCTAGGTTGTTAACTTTCAAGCCAGTCTATACATTTACGTCTATGATAAAGTATAATTAAGAAGATGATTGTAGCATATAAATGCTGATTTATCCTCCACCACGAAACGAAATGAAATAGAAGGGATTCCGCTTAAATTACCCTTTCTACCCCCACCCCCATAGGGAATAAAAAAAAAATCTGTAAATGTTGAGACAAGAAACACGAACTAAGTGAAAAAGTTTTATTAAAACAGATTGAAGATTACTTCGTAACCGATATCATTTATTATAATCTTTCCGAAAAACCGGATGATTGATAATCCCGGATGTTAACGCGGAAAGCAAATGTTTCTCGTTGTGATTAATTTATAGTAATCTTCATTATTTTCTTTAAGCTGTCGTTTGGGAATTCACTGAAGTTCATAACAACCTAACAATTAACACCTTCATTTAAACCCAAGCAAGAATAAATAAAAAATGTTATTCAGTTTTTACAACTAGCATGTAACCCGTCTCTTTACGACCAGCAAAAAGAAAACATGAAAGCACGATAACACGATAGTATTAACGCGATAAAGGAAAATATAATTTATTTTAAGGAAAAAAAACAACAACTTAATATTGCTTAAAGAAGCCTATTTTCTCTAAAATAATGCTCTGTTTTATTATTTATTATTTATTTATTTATTTGTTTGTTTATTTTATTTATTATTTTTTTTTGAAGTCGCGAAAACAATGCAATTTTACAGTTTTCGTTTATTTGTAAATTAAAATACAATCACTAGAAATTTCCTATCTTCCGAAAAAAAATTAAATCAGCAAATATTTTTTAAGTTACCTAAATTCAAGTAGTTTAATCAATCAAAGCACTTGCAATTAGTGGATTACTAATAGGATTAATATGTATTGTTTTATTAATTGAAATCTCATTCAGTCACCTTCACTCGCAAGTTTCGTGTCAATAATTCCACATTATTTCCTATCGTTCAAAATACATGTTAAGATTCAAGAAGACCTATTTATCTGTTCAAAAGTAAATGCGAATAAAATACAGACAGACCTATTGATTTTATGACCCTCACTTTTAAAAGTAAATTAAAGCGATAAAAAGCATTTTACTGACTCCTAGATGGCGCCACTATTCATATTCGTATTCAGAAAAGATGAAAAAATCTCCTTTGAATTGTCTATTATTCATGTTAAAACAAGTAAATTCATTTTCTTTTGGGAATTATTTCATTATTTAAATATTAATTTTATTACTAAATTTCCAGGAAGACAATATACAGAATGTAAATGAAGACGCACAACAAACTTCTAGGGAGTATAGGGTTGTGAAACTGGAACAGTTTTTTGATAAGGAACATGGGTCCAATTCCCTTTTACGCTGTTTTATTCACTTCTAGTGTTTGAACGGTTTGACATACTAGACTACTTAATGCAGGGCAGTAGGTGGTTGCGTATATTATTGTTGTCGTTAGGATAACACATACGTTAATGAGTATGTGCGATCAGTAAGCGTTATGGCACGTTCATTTCCATGTTATTGTTTCCTGAAGTTCTAGACGACCTTATGTTAATTTACAGCGAAACTCAATGTAATAGCAGAGCAGCTTGTCGACTTTACGAAGAGCGTTTTCCAAATCGTCGAACTTTCTCTTACACCACTTTCGACAGAGTTGTTTAGCGGCCATGGGAAGCCTTCAGTTAACAGGATCAACTGCAAAAGACCTTCGTAACCCAGGATTTAAAGATGAGGTGCTTCCTCGAATTAAAGAGAACCTAGATACAAATACCCGAGCAATTGCACATGCCATGGGCAGAAATCACAGGTGCGTCTAGCAGCTTCTAAATGATGAACGGCTTTCTACATTAAAAATGCGGATAGCCAGAGTCACAGCTCTAGGCTTTTATATAAATTATACTTGAATTCTTAAAATTTTGTTTGTTTGTTTGTTTGTTTGTTTATTTTTTTTATTTTATTTTTATATTATTTTATTTTTGTTTAGAAAACAGACTTGTATTTTTTTAACCTGTTTTCAAATAGTATGGTGATGTTCATCAAATCAGTCAGTTTGTGCATCATGTGTTTCTCGCTCCAATTAACTTATAAACTGTTGGGTAGATCATGAAATTTGAAAGGGACGATCAAACTTTTAGGCCTAACTTATATTTGAAATCTTATCCAAAAGGATGCTTATTGAGAAATTAGCACGAGAAGACGAGAAAACTTTCCATAGAAAAGCATTGAAATGTAAACAATGGATTTCTATCCTAAATATCTCTTTATATTGAAATTATATCATAAATCTTCCATATTTAACAAATATTCTTTCCAGCAATATTTCATTATTTTAAACAAAGAACTTTTTCAAGGCTTCTTTAAAAACACACAAAGAAAAGAAAAACATTCTTTTCTCAAACAAATACAAAATCATACATGAATAATAATACGTATTAAATGAACGTGAAATAATACAATCAATTGAACATGAAATAATATAACTAAATAATAGAAACGTCTAAAACAAAAACAGAATGAATAAAAACAATATAAAGAACACAAAACATTTTTATGTGTGCTTTTAAAGAAGCCTTCAATTTTATGATTTATGATTTCTATCTGTTGCTGTTAATATTGCTTTGTCTTAAACAATGAAAAGTAAGCCCTTAATTCATTTCGCTTGGTTTGAAATGATTAACATTAGTAACAATTCAGTTAAATAACGAAGACTTAAGAAAAAATGGAAAATTTATACTGTTTGTATTAGTCGATGTTATAACTTGAATATATAGGATTTTATGTAGGATTTTAGTTTGTAATTTTGTCGTTAAGATTTAAAAAAAAAATGCACAAAAGAAATGCTAAGAAATTACATTTTAGAGAAAGTAGTCTTTGAGGTCTAAGAGCTTCTTGTTCTGATTCAAAAAATACAAATTAAAAAAAAAAAAAAAAAAAAAGCTACCTGAGTAAGATATGGGAACAGTTTTCCATGTATTCATTTTCCTCAAGGGATTATTACGTGTTTTGATTTCTCGTAGGGGATTTTAGTCATTTTGATTCTTGTAGCGGATTTTAGTCAGTTCTCAATAATCCATAGAAATTAGACAGAAAAATAATAATAGTGAAATTTCAACTTTCAAGTGCTCGTCCGCTGAACAAAATGAAAGAAACATGAAGGGAGTTAATAACCAAAATTAATGCATTTAATTAATCAATAAAATGCATTTATCAGAAGAAAAATCAGATAGCTTATTTATAAAATGATAAATTATATTTATACATATAGTACAAAGAACCGCATTTCTTTTGTCATTAAAAAAAAATATTGCGCATTGCAAAAATTTAACGTGTATACAAACAATCATGAGAAATAAAACAAAAACGCGCAAGACTAAAGAGTTTTTCACTGATCTGTTTTTGGAAATTGTGATATCGGGAATCCAAGATGGACCATTTCTGGTTTCCTGACCTTCATCAGTTGGGTCCGCCCAGTATCTAACATCTCAGTGAACCCAGAAAACATATAAAGAAAACAAAAGTAAACACCACAACGACCCTCCAATTAAAAAAATATCAAAACCTAAATAAAGAATAAAAAGGCCAATCAATTAATCCCCGCTAGCGATCGCTTAGCATGTAAGTAATTAATTGTTAAACAAAATATATATACAATTCAAAAATTTAACGTGCGTGCAAACATATTGCGCATGTTTTTAGCCTACTTTCCGAGAAGAATTGGACTTACCAAATCAGTTTACGTGGTTATGTGTGAGTGTGTATGTGTCTCTAACAATTTTTGAACCGCTGGATAGATCTCCTTGTAACTTAGTATGCCTATTTATGGACTAACTTTATATTTCAAACCTTTATCAAGTGGATTTTGTTTAGAAATTAGCGCGAGAAGATGACAAAAATCCCCGTAGAAAAACATTGGAACCGAAAGAATGATGTCTAATCACGAGTATTAATCTGTTTATTTCGTAAACGGATTTGCGCGCGCTGTAACATTTTTTTTTTTATTATTAAGTTTTCAGCTTCACAACTGCGAGATCCTATAAAATTATTACTATTAAAATCATCATTAAAATTAATTGCCTTGATATCAATTTAAACAAGTAATGTTCTTTTAAAATGAAGAGATTTCTGAGTGGCGTACCCTGGGCAACGTTTCATCGGCGAAATGCTCACATTTCTCGCCCCTTGTTGAGGCCAATAGTTTAAGTACTAAGAGCCCGGGCGTTGGCAAAAAAAAAAAAAAAAGATTTCTGAGTCTGTCATTGGTGGAGTTTGGCTGGCTGATGAATCCTAAAAAGGACGAAACGGTCCTTCCCGGTCTCTTCCCGGTGACAAATCTCAGGGTGCGAACCCCTTTCTCTTTTAGCGTTGTGCCTTCGTTTTTTACCCATTTCTTTAATATTATTGTAGTTTCAGAAAATTGAAAAGTATACTGTTTGTCTAACATAGATATTGTAATTTAATAATAAATATAGGTTTTTCGCTTTTGTCGTTTTTGTAACTTTAAAAAATAATAACAATAATAATTATAAAGAGATTTTAAGAAATAATATCCTGAGGAAAGTATACTTTAAGTTCTTTTTAGAAGCTTCCTGTTCCAATCTTAGTTGTTTGTTTGTTTGTTTGTTTTTTTATCCTTGTTGTTTGATATTCACCATGTAGTGTCCTAATTTTCAGTGAAATTGTTAAGAAAAAAAAAAGGGAGAAGTTATGCGAATAAATACGTCATTTTCCTTTTTATTTTTTTTGTTTATGTTCTTAAAAATTATAAAAAGTCAAGCAAAACAATTGCATTTCCCGTCGTAAATGTTTTGATAGATATTTTCCTTTCCTCCCTTTGTGATTTCAGGTGCTTGTGGCTTCATCTGTTACGATTCAGGTGTCTTAACCCTGAAATGCCCGCGGGAGTTCGCCTGAGGACGACGGCGTTCGCTTCCTGCCCTGTAGCCATGAGCAGTAGATGTCTCGTGGACCTCCCACCACTAGCATTAAATGTCCCCCAACGCACCGTTCAATTTCACACATCTGAGAAGACTGCAAACAGGTAAGACACCTCACTTTGCTACAATAACAATCTTTACAAAATGTAACTTTGGATTACATTTGAACTACTTCTTTATTGTGAGCACTGAATTTATTTACGGACGCCATGATTTAAGGAAGAAAAAAAAAATATCAAGCTGCAGGTAGCCGTCTTTAAGCTCGTCCAAACAGACTATCAACAAATGACTCATTTCTCGCATTCGCAAAAATAGAATATTTACAACAGCTACGTCTGGGAATTACAAACTAACATTTTGTTAAGAGAGTTGTAAACTTATATATAAAGAAATAAACCAGAATTAATAAAACTATGATATCAAATCAAAATACTTAAAATACGAATTGACAACTACGAATTTCAACCTAATATTTCATAATCAAAATTAATTTCTGCCCTTACCTTATTTTATAGTATTTATTGTAACTAAATGATGATTAAAACAAATACAATCTGACGACTATAAATTGCATATTATTTCTATGAAATGTTTCAACTTTTATTTCAACTTTTATTTAACTTTATTCCATAGCATTAACTGTTAAATAGTCATGATTACTTTAATTAAATAGTAAAACTAAATCTTATTTATTTTAAAGCATAATAAAGAAAAAAATCATAATCTTAAATACCTAATCTTAAACCAAACACGATTTGATGTTTATAAATGGGCTACCAATATTTTATTAAGTGAATTGTAAGCAATTTTCTTAACTATATTTCACAATAATAACTACTAAATAATCCTACATAGGCTACGTAGGAAAAATCATAATTAGTAACATTTTTAATCAAGATTATAAAAACATCATAATCTTTGAACTAGGATACTTACATCAAATACAAACAAGGTAGGGATAGTGATTAGTAAACCAATCACAGTGCTTCGCAACGGCTTCTGAGTCACCTTTACTTTAAAATAGACTGCGCCGTGGTGGTCTAGAAAATGCTCGCGCGAGTCTCTTTGCGACCCCATGCTATCTTACACACCCTTATTTATAAGGAATAATCGTCGTCATTCTTAACTCAAACCTTGTTAATACACTGAATTCCTAATAAAGATTTAAAAAAAAAAAACTTGAGTTGATGAGGGGATCGAACCCATGACCTTCGCGTTATTAGCACGACGCTCTAACCAACTGAGCTAAGAGGCCACCTACAACATTCAGGGCCCTTACAACTGAGGTAATAGAAGCCGTTGCGAAGCATTTGGAATATGTGTCCACAGACAGACAAACCGGGGATATAAGGCGTCTTTCAGAAGCCTAAAACGAACTGACGACTGTAAATTACATATTAACATATTGTTAAAAGAATTATAAACTTTTACCTTAACTTTTTCACATAGTATTAACTATTAAATAGCTATGAATTAATTAATGAATTAAAAATAAAAAAAATCATAATCTTAATAGCAAATTCCAACCACACACGAATTGGCATCTACAAATGGCAGACAAATATTTTGTAATAGAATTAAATTTTGTAAACAATTACTTTAACTTCATTACATCTTGTTAGCAAACAAACGGGGCTTCATTAAGTTAAGTAAATACATGATATTAAATTTGTTTTGAACTTTTTTTTGTGTTAATACCATCTGCCAATAAATATTGATGTTTATATTTGAAATATTTAACTGTAAATATAAGTTCATGACATATTTTAGAAGTTAATCTAATCATTGAACTCCGTTGAATGAAACCAAATCGAATTATTCTTAATTCATGAATTCGAACCAACTTTATTAAAACCGGAAGTTTGTTTGTTTCATTAAATCATTTGTACCGTCTCATAATATTATGTTTGACTGAACTATACGATGGCCGATTTAAAAAGTTTTGATTTTGATGTTACAAAAGTTCCTGACGAGGCCTATAGTTTCTTCAAAATTCTGATTTTTTTTTCCTTTGTTTTTGGAAGTTGTAAAAACGCTAAAGCGTTGAACTGGAGGAGCCAGTTTCAATGCCAGTCCCAACGAGGATTTTTCTACCTTGAATCTTCCTCCAGACTGGTCCAAGAGACCACCCAGCCCTCTGTAGAATGGGTATCGGATTTCTTTCCGGGGCTACAGAAATGAAACGTTATCGCCATCGTTCCCAATGGTCCTGTGGGGTAGACCTACCTATAATATTTGTAGAATGAAAAAAAAAAAAAGCAGAAATTTTGCTATCTATATTACTAAAATCTTTTATTTCTCTGTCTGTCTTTCTGTCCGGCGCAATTTCCTTTCAGAATGGAAAAATAGAAATAATTTTTACAATGAAACGTACGCGACGTGAATCGAACCTACCACCTTCTGATCCGAAATCAGACATCTTATCCATTAGGCCACGGTGACTACAACTCACTTAATATTGTTTTTTGACTTATGTTTCCTTCCCCTTTCCCCCTTAAATAATTAATGTATTCAACGTTGTTTTTGAATCTTAAGATTGTTTATTTATTTCCGATCCGTCTGTTTATTTGTAATTGGAAAATGACCATTAGAACTATAATTGCCGAAACGTTGCAATATTTTTAAATATAATATTCTTCCTTAACCAAATTCTATATGATATAGGAAAACAAGCGCAAGTATACGAGCGATGGCCTAGTTTCTCAAAAAATTAGCAATTCTCCTTATTTATTTAAGTTGCAGAAATCCGATTAATTTTAATAACATCAAAATAAATCCACAAAGATTTCCTGTATATTGTTGGATAGCCATAGAAACTCATTGTTGATTCTAATGCTTTTCTATGTTTTTTTGTTTTGTTTTTTCACAAGCAAAGTTCGCGACAGGGACCCCAATTAGAAAAAAAAAAATTAAAAACAAAAGTAAGATAGACTCTTGTACGTAAATAGGCATACAAAGATTCAAGCAGCTGCATCTAGCGGTTCAGTAATTTTCAGGAACTACACAAACACCTACCCACAGACTAACTGATTTTACAAATCTCACTTTCTAGTGGAATAAACTAGAAAACTATTTTAATCGAAGGAATTAACTTCTAACCAAATGAAATTATTCTTAATTCATGAATTCACGTGGAACTCCACTTAATTAAAACCGGAAGTATGTTTAATTCATTAAATCCAATGTACAATCGGCTTTTACAATTTCACTGAATTACATGAAGACAATTTAAAACATGTAAAATATTTTCGTGATTTAAGTTTGCAATAAGATTGATTCTCGACAAATCGCTGTTTATACAATCATATTCTTCCAGTTTTTCCTAAATTTAAGGCTACAAGGTTGTCTTATTCTAGTTTGATTCCTGGGAAACATTTTCACATTGTTATTGTCCACATAATTAGCTTTCTTTTCCGACAATTTGTCAAGGACGAAATAAATTATTACTTGAAGATTCTTTGTGTTTACACTTTGCTCGGCTCAAAGAGGAAGCCATTACGTGATGCCACTTCTGTTTATTCATTATTGTTTTAAAAATAGATTAAGTTTTAAAGCCTTCTTATCTAGGAATGGCATCTAGAATTGGTCAGTCTTTGTTTCCGTCTCCTCATAATAACTTTTGAATAATTGAACAGATCTTGTTGAAAGTTTGTAAACCACAAAGAAACGATATAAATTTTGGATCTTTTTCGTGGGAGTCCTTCTCTTTGCCCTGCATTGCTGACTTTGCTTCGTTGTTTGTGTAGATTTTCAACTTAGATTTTGGTTTAAAGCTTTGTCACACTTTAAAGAAAGGCGATTTTCGAATGCTAATGTGAAGAATATGTGAGTGTTGAACTGCTCTCATGATTTATTATCCAAAAAAAATTCCCAAAATATGTTTGTATTCGAACTATAAATACATCATTCACTGCGGATACATTTGTTTGGATCCGTTGACTTTACACAAATGTATTTTCGAAGATATTGTTTATTACCTGCTATGTAAATGCTTCAGTCTTTCCTTCTCCCATAATAGATTATAAAATAATAAGTTTACTTAAAGACCTAAATTTATTAAAGCAAGTTAATATTCGCGTGCGGGCGTCGGACTGACCACCCAACCTCAATTATAGTCCCGTTGGTCATGAAGCGCCGGGAGCCTTAACTTCCACGACCCCAAGAGAGGCCCTTTGGCCTGTAGTTGGACACTTTTACTATTCGCATAGACCTAATGGTTACCTTAATTGATAAATTTATAACTGAGTTTAGAATCCCAAATATAGATTATAATGATTAAAAAACATCAATTTAACGTGTGTCAATTTACAGTAAATGCGAGACTCCTACGAAACACACACTTAAGAATATTAAAAGCAGCAAAAAGTGAACCGGTTTTCTACTTCCTTTTCCGGAGGTCTTTCTCAGACCTCTGCAAAAGGAAGTCGAAAACCAGTTCACTTTTTAATGTTTTTAATATTCTTAATGAAATGTGTTTCGTATTTAATAGTTTACAATGCTTAGATCTTATGTATACAAAAGCTCAGATCTGTGACTCTGTTTATCCCAAATGTCATAAAGTCAACATTATGTGTTAGGCGTTGTATTCGTTGAATGGTCAATGTGTCAAATATCTGTGCTATCTGAGTCTCTTTCTGTCTTGATGATATACAGTATTTCATCGCTAACAGCTAAGACGTAGTATTGCATGTATAAATGTAGTATTGCAAATGAAGAATTAAGTTGTATTGTTTCCTTTCGTGGGATGTCATTGAATAATTATGAATAACAAAGTATGCCGTTGATATCTTACAAATGAGCGTTAATGGTCTGTATGCGATTCAAGAAAAATAAAAAGAAATCAATCTACTTCTTATAAGAAGTTTCTGAAAAAAACATGAAACCGTACTGTCCTTAAATAAAAACAAAAAATATAAATTGATATATTTTTTTTTTAGTCGTGAAAAATAATTTAAATGAAAAGCCTCCCATTTCTTTTTTATATTATAATATCTGCTGAATTCGATGAAGATTTTTTTTCTGCTTTCTAAAATAAAATAATTAATTAGCAAATAGGCTTACATTTTTGAATAGGAGCTGAATCCAATTAATTTTACTGCCATGACGGGACGCGAAGACATTATAGGATAACGCAAGCCGATTAATCTCCTTTGGATAAGATATCGATACTGTTTTGTTTTTCTATGGGGCTATTTGAGATCATCTCACGCTAATTTATCAAGAGGAAAAAAAAACTTTTCAATACGAAAATTAAATCGTCTTTTGTCCATAAATGTGCAAGCCAAATTTCAAGACGATTCATATGGTGGTTCAGAAGTTATTAGAATAGAGGGGGAGCGGGTGACATAAACAGACTGAGGGATTTCACTTTCGTTATGAATATGTTCTACACAAAAAGAAGTTTGTACGCTTCTGCTAATAGCTAATTGAAAACCGTTTTATTAGCTTTTGGACAGTTTATACCCTAGTTAATTAAATATGTGATCAATTGCTTATTTGTTATCTTATATTATAAAAGCGTTATTCTGTCTGTCATAAGACTTTACGTTTTTCCAATTTTGTGACCAAACTATAAGAGATAGATTGGTCATGTAAATGGATAAAATGTAGATCTTTTTAAGACAAACAAAATGCTACAAAAATCTTTCGAAAAAGTTTTTGGGTTTCCAAGATGTCGCCTTTTAAAGAGTCAAATTTTGGCTTTTTCTCAATTTAAACGAAAAGTATAAAAGTTGGAAGAGAACATTATATTGAGAAAATGTTAGTATTTATAAGTTCTATCGAACGATATATCAGTCATTCACAAACGTTTCTATTTTGCAAGATACATGCAAAACTTTGATTTTTCGCTTTAAATTTTTGGTGTGTGGCGCCAACCCGCAATACATCTGAGTTATCAGGAGAAGCCACAACGTGCTGGGAAGTCGTATATTCTCCGACGATCGGAATATTAATTCGCTAAATAAATAAAGTTTATTTTTTTAATGCTATATATGCAAGGGTTCCGGAGCGAAGCGACGGTACCCGGCTATTATTATTATATATTATAAAAAAAAGCATATTATAAAAACGTTATTCTGTCTGTCATTCTACAAGCAAAATGTTAAATTATAATTGCTAAAACGCCGGAGCAAGGAAATCTTTTGGAAATGATTCAAGAATTTTCACAAAACATGTTATTTACAGTATCATGAAGTTTTATAATAAAACCTAATATGTTTCGTTATCAAAAATGTAGTTGTGTTATCAAACACAAAATATTAACATTTTAGCCATTAATAAACCACCAAACACAAAGGTAAATTTACTGAAGAATTAGAGAATCTATTCATAAAAAATGAAAATATATAAACAACTGTACAACTATACTAATTGGCGACGTAAATATAGATATTTTCAAAATGAATAAAAACAATGCAGTACAGAAATACTTAAAACTTATGTGCAGTAATGGTTTCAAAAATTGTCTTTACGGAACAACAAGAAACAACTGTACAATTCATGGAAATACGAAAACAAATACAGATCACATTTTCATAAGAAAGCATGATATCGAACACCAGAAATAATATGTAAAGAACGAATCTCGAATATTAAGAGTTGAAATGAGAAAATAACAGATCCAAATATAATCTATAAAGAACGAATAATGAGGTTAACAAAACAAAATTCATGAAAATCTACATATATAAAAAGAAAAATCCTGACTCACTCACAGACTGACTCATCAACGCCCACCCCAAACCCTTGGACCTAGAAAGCTGAAATTTTGCACAGAGGTTCCCTTTATGTGTAGACAAGGAATACGGCCGGAATTTTCGAAATTCCCACGGGGTAGAGAATAATCTGGCAAACTGACCATGAAGTGTCTGGCGGCAATCCCAGATGTGTGGCACCAACCTGCAATACACCTGAGTTAAGCGGAGAAGGCCACAACGGGCTGGGACGTCGTATATTCTCCGATCTCAATATTAATTTGCTAAATAAATAAAGGTTTTTTATTTAATGCTATATATGCAAGGTTCCGGAGCGAAGCGACGGTACCCGGCTAGTTGTAAGTTAATTTTTAAGTTGTAAGTTAATTTTTATAAGTTGTTTTTTCTTTAAAGTTGCGATCAGGCCCAGAGGACCGCGCAATGCTTCTGGAGGGTAGGCTCCAGAGATCAGAACCTACGGGACAAAGTTGAGGACGGGGGGTCGGCCCGTCGCTCGCCCGCCTTTAACTCCCGGGAAAGAAACCCGGTACCCATTCTATAGAGGGCTGGATAGACCATAGGGCCCGTTCGGAGGAGAAAGAAGCGTGAAAAAATTCCCGACCTCCGCCGAGGTCGGGAATCGAACCCGCCACTGCTTTTTGTAAATCGTTCAATCAAGGCTCCAATCCAGATATTTATCTTTGATTATTAGATATTTTGAATAAATGTCTGCGTGGAGTTGTGCTTAGAGATCTTTGATCCATTACAGTTCTTCGGTATTTTATATCACTTTCGTAATTCTCTAGGAAGTTGGCCAG
>JAFIDM010010028.1:7640904-7673943 GCA_023159025.1 Thereuonema tuberculata | reverse complement strand
CTGTTTTGCTAATTTCTCAAGTGATTGTAAAGGACCAAGTTTTCATGAATATATGGGTGTAGATGTTGAAATGCTACTGGTACGATAACTCAAACAAAGCTCACTGATATAATATATAGCTTATTTCATAATTAAGAATTCAATAGTATAATTTAGATCTTAGTATTTTTTTTTTATTTCTTGTTTATGACCTACTTACATGGTTGTCTAAACTTCTTCAAAACAAAACATTTATATATTAATTTTTTGATTGAGCATGGCAATGAACACTTTTCATATCTGTTTGCGCTCATTGTACCTTAAAACGGCTGGATGGATTTTCACAAAATTTGGTACTTATCTTATTTATGGTCTAGTTTAAAGTAAAGGCACATTTAGTTTCGTCTCCGTCCCTTCCATCTCTCAAAAACAACTCCTGAAATTCATCGCCGAAATGGCTGGGCTGATTTATTTAAAATTCGATACGATGCCTATTTATGATCCAACTTCAATGTAAGCACAGTTAGTTTGGTCTTTACCCTTCCCTCCATTTCACAGAATTGATATCCCTGGGGGTGCATGCTCTATCCCCAATATGCAATGGATAGCTAAGCGTATACTAGGTTTACAGAATTAGTAAAATTACTTAAATATGGCGGAAGCCTTCCACTCGTGCATACTTGTTGACTTTATTAAATTTAGCTTTGGACTTTGGGAATATTCTGAGTTCAATGAAGGAATTAAATACTTTTATTTACTATATCGCTTACTCATAGTTTAAGGTCACTTACCTTAAATTGCTCTAACTTTGTTTTCAACTGTTGTCATGGGATATTTACCTCACGTTCAGATCCAAAGAGCAATTTCTTCTTAAACGTTGCATTTGGATCTGATGACTGCAATCAACAGGGTTCATTTGACTCTGTTTTGTCTTCGCTTGTGACGAACTTTCTAAGAAATAAACGAGGACATTAGACTTCAACTTAACTCTAAAGCTATGCCTTATTTGTATCTACATTAAAATACCATTTTTCTTTTAGTTTTCTACTATAACTGATTTTTCCTCCTTCCTTCCAAAAAGAAAAAGAAAAAAAAAAGGCATTATTCAAGAATATCATTGTTGACATGCAGATTTCGAAAATCTGCATAAAAACCAAAGCATAAAAGAGATAGTGAAGAGTAACATAACATAATTATTAACTTTATTAACATAATTACTAAATCTTATATGCTAATTGTTTTTTTGTTTTGTTTTTTTGTTTTTGTTACAGGAGTATCTTTTTCTTCCCTATACGTTATTTAATTTTGTACATATCACTCTAAAATTACCATTAGTATCTGACAGATGTTTCCTGGCTATTAACGTTTGTCACGACATCCACGTGGAATCACGAGATCTGCAGTTGTCTTTTTTAAAAATATCAAGAAATGTAGAAGGACTGTGCCTTTCTTCACTTATTTCATTGCTGGAATTTTATTATTTAAATGTTCTCAAAGAAAATGATTTATTTACCTTATAATAATATATTATTTTTATATTCAGCTTTCTTTCTGAACAAAACATATACATTTAAAATTAATATATCTTTTTATTTTTCTGTGAATATTATCATTGGAAGGTATAACATATATTAAAAAGATAACGTATAATATTAAAAGTATATCATAATATTAATCAAATTCTTGTAGAAAACTTCTAGAGATAAGTTTATTTAGAATATCTTCAAATCTTCTGCTTTTTTATTGTTGTTCAGACGAAACATAGACAGGACAAAAGACTCACGGTCCTCATTTGAAGATAGTTGTCAAAATCCATGCGTCTATCCTCAGTATCAAACAATCAAGAATTACCGGTACTTCAAGAAATATTAGAAATAATTTAATACATATTTATATCTAACTCAAACATTTACTGTAATCTGTGTCTGTACCAATTCCAGTGCAAAACATATGTCTTTTAGAATGACAACTGAATTTATTAATATCTTATCTACATAACAGTTATTTTATTCTCCAATAGAAAATAAAATTTCTGATTTTATTATTTTTTTTTAAATGGAAACAATGTTTAGACAACTCAAAAGCTGTTTGAATAATTGTTTTGGATCTTAACATTCGTATATGTGAAGTTGGAACGACAACTACTGTATAATTGTGTCTAGTTTGTTTTTTGAATGTTCAGAAGAAACTACTGTAATCCTTTCATTCGCGAAAAAAAAAATGTTATATTATGTGGTAAATAAAGCCTATGGAGTTTCTCGAGCTGAAAAAACGAAGAATCTGTTTGATTTCACAGTGGCTTTTATCCTCACTAAAGTGGAGCTAGGATCCTTCTTACATGTACTATCTTAGTAAGAAGATAGTATTCGAAAACAACTGTTGTTTCGCCGAAATGTTAATTATTCAATGCAAAAAAAAATTCAAACTTTTTTTTTGTAATTTTCTTAAACTCAATTCTTCAGTAGCGGCGATTGTGAAGTAGATTCGCAGTGAACTGAGATAGTCAGAAGGCTGAGTTAACTGAATTTATAAAAATTATATTTTAACGACTTAAAAACTATTCTCTGTGGTAATAAATTTTTGAACATCTTTGTAAGGAACAAAATAATATTTTTTTTACTAAAAAGTCAAATCATTCATCCCTTTACCTAATAACTCGCCCATGGCAAGTGAGTTTCTAGAGCTCTAAATATTTGAATTTTTAATAAATGTGACTTGAAGTGACAAAGTAATTTATTCTTAAATGTTTTAAACAAAAGTGTTTTTCTATATTTCTTCTACTTTAAATAAGAATAATAATAATAACTACAAATCGAAACTTTTACCAATAAAAGCGCTGACTGCAAAAGACGTCTAAGAACAAAAATAAGAAAAATAAATAAAAAAATAGTCAAAACATTAATAAAAATTGATCCAATTAAGTATTAACAGTTTTAAGATCTATAAAATGAAAAAAGAGTGATGAGTAACTTTTTAAATAAAATATCATATTTCTTATTTAATTTTAAGTTATTTCTTATTTTTAAAATTTATTTATTTATTTAATTCAGGTATAATTTAAATAAAATTTTGCTATATTAAAATTAAATCAGTAATAATAAATTTTGTGTTACCTGATATTAATAGAATTATGTAAATGTTTTGGAATTTACTCCAAAAACAAACTATAAATCCAAATTAAAAATCACTGAAAATAAAGATTTTTCGGCTTATAAGTAAAATAACTCTCGATCCAGAGAATTATTAGTTATTATTATTAACTAAAAAAAAAAAAGAAATAGTATTAGTAGAATATCGTTTTTCTAAATTACTTCAATGTTTTAATTATTTGAATTTTTAAGTAAAAAACTGATTTCCATCCTGTATGTTTACAGGAAATCAAAAAAAGGTTTTAAATATTTAGGTTTCGGTTTCAATAATCACGTCACGTCAGCTAATAAAGTAAATATTGTATTTATTGTTAAACATACGTACATTAACTTATTCTTTTCATCGAATAGTTAGTTGAAACATGTGAAGCAAAATATAGTTTTGTTATTGATCGCTGTCTTTGTATTGTTGGTATTACTTTTAACAAAATATTTTTATTTCTTTTGCAGGTCCGCGAGCACGAACATTTGATATCTAACGACGCTATTGAATCGGAATTCTTTCAAAGAAGCTTCTCCATACACACCAATTCGATTGAGTTTCTATTTTGTTTTTTTTCTTTGATGATCTTCCTAGATGGGAACTAAATTACTGAAAGATTGTCGCCGTTAAGAAAATAAGATGGATTTCACCATAAAGAGACTGTTTTTAATATTTCTGGCGGCTTTATATTTTTGGAGTTTTGCGAAAGGAGCCATCATTCTACAGAAGACTCGAAATGAAAGTTATTATGGTAAGTTAATACGTAGTTTTACCGTTAAATTCTAATCTTAAATCTCCAAACAAAAGCAGTTAAAAGTTTTCTAAAATTAAAGATTTAATTATTTGCAAATTTGAAATTTGATTTTTAAATAAATTCTTAATCTTCTTCAAGTCGAAACTATTTAAATTTTTTTCGAAAACTTTGTAATAACAGAAAAATTTTCAACAGTTTATTTATTTATTTAGCTATTAAAATAAATCGAAACTTGAAATTTAAAGCGGTTTTTAACAATAATAATTTAGTTGTAATAAAATGAATAAAATTTCCGTTAAATTTTCGTGAAATTTTCGTGAAAGAATTTTCGTGCTCGATCGTCTCGGGCCAACCTGGAATTTTTTAGAAGACAAATTAAAATAAAATAATAATTATTGAAAATATTTAATATATACTGAATTAATTTGATTCTGAATTTATTTATTTATTTATTTATTTATTTATTTTCATGCATATCCATTTAATATTTTTAGATTTTTTTTGGACATTCTATATTAACTTTCAAAATGAACCTTTAATTTTTTGGTTATTTAAGTTTTTTTTTTGTTTTTTTTCTGAATATTCCTTTTTTTTACAAATTTGAAATTAATCAATTCGAAATTTGTTACTATTAAAAGATTTCCGTTAAATAAAAAATAGAAATTGGCAACTGCTTGTTATATAACAAACGTTGTTTTTAAAACATTTTATTTAGCAAACAATTTTATAAATTCTAAAATATAATTTTACAGCAAGTAATATATACTGTAAAATTTTCCATACAAACATCCTTATGATTTAAGAGGTGTTATTATTTACTGTACGAAATAATTGTGAAGGCTTAGATTTATCTGTTTTACGCTTTAAAATATTCGAAATTTTACGTTATTATTTTTAAAAATATACGAGATTACTGAAACTTAAAACTAACTCATTCATATTATAAGCTTAGGAAGCATAAAGAATATTGTCAAGTATATTTCACAAGAAGTTGAAGTATTTTGTAAACCCTGTGTAACACCCGGAAACAAATAGTCCCATTTCAGAACTTATAGCTATTATCCTTCGATTTGAAGTATATTGTAAATGTTCCATTTGTACTTTACGAAGATTAGATATGCCCACTTAAATTTATTTTTATATGATAAAAGAAAATTTGAATTTGATTTCCTCTCGTCATAAGATGGGAAATCATAGAACAGTTTGGAGGCGGAACAATATTTCATTTAAGTAATTAACCTGCAAAGAAAAATGAATATATAACTTGCCTTTGTGCTAGTAAACAAAAAAAATGACTACAATTTTAAATCGAATTACCTATGTCCGCTTGTTCTTGTCTCCTCGTATTAACTCAAAAATCTATTATAGAAAGCTTACAATATAACTGCAGCTATCAGGATAATTTAAATGTTTATCTTAGGAGGCTGTAATGTTAGCAAATGTAAACTCGATTTGGGGATAAATTAGATGAAAAATAAAGTTAGTAAAAAGCGTTAGAAAAATATTGCACTAGTTCAATATCTAAGTCTTCGTTCAGTAGTGCAAGAGTCCAAATGCGATCTTGGAATGATAGAAGTACATAAAGCAATCCCATAAACAGACAGTGCAGGTCCACGGGAGCGCGGGAGGTAAGGCTCCCAGCGTTTCGTGACCAACGGGACTAGATTGACGTCGGGAGGTCAACCCGACGCCCGCCCGCCTGTAACTCCCGGGAAAGAAATCCGGTACCCATTCTACAGAGGGCTGGTTAGACCCTAGGACCCGTTTGGAGGAGAATGGAGCGTGTAAAAATTCCCGCCCTCCGCCAAGGCCGGGAATCGAACGCGCCACCTCCAACCCGCAGCTAAGCGCCCTTACCCAGGTAGAAGTACATAACATATGTTTTTTGAAAAAGTCCAATTATTGCTAGAGGGTGGTTATTATATTTCAAATACGCTTGATTTATTTCGAAGATGTCTTTTGCTTTTATTTTTAAATTCAGGAATGTGGTCTGTGTTCATAAAATGCCTCAAAATTAGATTTCTATTGGTTTGTGCAATTGTTTTTAAAGTTTACTGCAATCATGAGCAGATGCTGTTAAGTATCAAAATATATAGTTTCAATAAGAATTACAATAAGGGATAATGGACTGTATTTTTTTTTTCAATGAACTGTATTGACTTTCCTAAACCAAAGTTAAGACATTGTTTCCCCTCCCCATATATAAAAAGCAGTATTTTATATTTTTAATAAATATGTAGATAGGTCCTAACTTAAGACCATCCGATATGCGATCATTCACACTTTCGAGTTGAATCTGACTGCCTTCGTAGTCGTCAGGCAGCGGTGACGTAGCTGTCACTAACACACCAAACCAACTGCTCTATATGAATAATGGTATGGAATAGCAAATTTGTAATTCTTACAGCTGTAATAAACAGCTATGTTATTGAAATATTATACTACTTATTGCTATGTTATGGCTTACAGTTTCTTTTTTATTGCGAATTATATATCGCACTGTATGATAATCTGCTTTCCAATGTTAGATTTTGTTACACTTCCAACCAAAACTTATAGGCTGTTTTCTTTGCTTTGGCTATCTTTTGTGTGCTTCACTAAATGTACTGTAGTGTTCATTATTGCTGTGCTATGGTCATTTTAGTATGAATTTTGAGAATTGTCCTACTGTTTTCCATATAATAAATTTTAAAGTGGAATATGAGACTTACACTCATAACATACCGTAATGTGTGAAAGAGTTCGTACTTTACTAAATCTCACGTGTCCACACTTAAATGTCATGTCTGACATACTATACTATATATGACTTTCGACTTGCTATCAATTCGACTTACGGCGTTTTTGTTCGTAAGTCGAGGTTATCTATATAATATTCTTAAGAAAATATCAGTACAATTAAGAAAATAAGTACAATCTATATTATCGCATACTTTAATTTTTATTCAATTATATTAGTATACGAAAGAGTTTTAACTTCGAACTCTCCCATACATCTACCATTGATTTTCATTTCGATTAATGTAGTATTATTTTTTTTTTAGGATATGAAAACATTTTAGAAGCCCTTCCACCTACAACTTGTGTTAGCAGCACGGGAGATAAAGGTGTATGCAAAGCATTATCAAAATGCCACCATATTATGAGACTAAATCACACAGCATCCTCCACAATTTGTTTCTGGCAAGGAACCACGCCCTTTGTATGTTGTTCAGCAAAGGATAATGAACAAAACAGCAAAGAATATTCCAGTAAAAATCCACAAAAGTCTATAGTATTTCATGAATTGAAGGCTAAGCCACTGTTCTTTAAGAAAAAATACAAGCAGCTAGATTCTAGTGGCTTAAGAGAAAAGCGAAAATCAAAGTCTGATGTCAAGCGTTCCAGGGAGGATGGCAGGGATTCCTCAGTTATCGAGCGTTCTCGAAAACGCCGTGAGTACATTGACGAACTTATGGGGATTATTGCACGTAATTCTCGTAAGAAAATAGAAAAGAATCGTGTAAATTTCTTTCACAAAGACATCAATCCACGAATGAAAAAGAGAATGTACAAAAAGAAACGCAATCGTTATTTCTCTAAAAATCGAGGACACAAGCATCACGTAATAGCACCACCATGGAGATTTAAAAGAGCCGACAGTAAAATAAGAGAAAACGATGATGATTCTAAGGCTTCTGTGATGAGGATTCTCAAAGTAGAAAGTAAGAAGAGGAGGAAAGCCAGAGAAGCTGAAACTGCTTTAAATGAAGCGGGCAATTCTGATTTAGGGCAAGAAAACCCTAAGGCTGAAGTAAAAGATATCCCTAATGTAGCAGAAGAAATTCCATCAACTACTATTTTACCATTAGCTGAAACAATTGATGAAAAAGCAAAAGGACCGAGTGAAGTGCCATCTATCAGCACAACTCAGAAATCATTGGTGAATGAAACAATAACAGCACAAATGCCCAAAGATACAGCAGTGGAAGGCAATGCGACAATGGATGAACGCTTTCTGCCAGATGAACCAACTGAGATGGTATCGGTGAAGAAGATTGCAGAATTACCAGAAACAATACTTCCTGAATCTGATGGACAAAGAAACAAAACTGAGGAGCAGATGGATAGTGCAGATTCAGTCTCTGTAAATCAAACTGATGAAAGCGGTCTAGAAAATGGTAATAAAGAGAACAATGAAAACGGGACAGATGATGAAAGAAGACAAAGTGAAACGGGAAATGAAGTCTCTGAAGTCCCTGAAATCTCTAAAGTCCCAACAGAACGGTCTGTGACAGATGGTGTTAACATTCACAATGAAGAAAATCCCGTAGAAATGACTGCTAAAAATAAAACCCAGATTGATAAAATATCAGAAGATAGCACGAACTCTTCTGCAATCATTCCAGAGCTTAATACAGAAAATAAACAGAATGAAGGCACTGGAAAAGAAGTTACGAACAACGAAGAACCAATGCCGTCTCCTGAAAAAGAAGTTCAGCAACCGGAAGAAATTGGTATTACAAACAATAAAGATCAAAGCGCAAATAGAACAGAAGAACAAGCGAATAGTGTTAAATCTAATGACGAAAGAATAAGTAACAATTCCGACCACCATGAAAATAAAGTTGACACAATGGCGATAGTGCCAGAAATTGAACAGAGTGATAATACAACGCTAGAGTTGCCTCCGAAGGAAACAGATACTGACATTCTTAAAAATGAAACCGAAAAAACTGGAAATCCTTCTCCCAAAAGCGAAAACAATACCACAGATGAAACAGATACTGAAGTTGAAGCTTCAACAACAGAAAGCAATCCTAACACATCCAACAACAATGGTTCTGTACTGAATGTTGTGGAATCTTCATTTACCGAAGAAGATATAGAACTAAATAGTACAGCGTTGCCTACTGCTAGTTCTGACACAGAAAAACCGTCCAATACTAATGATAATGAAACAGTGACATCCGTGTTTACAGAAGCTCCAAAGGATATTGAAGATAATATAACTGATAAACCTGAAGTCAAAATAGATATTCTTACAGATATGAATGTATCTGATATTCAACATCAAAGCAAAGATGAAGATATGTCTCCAGAGCTTTCGGAAGGTGTAGTTGTAACTACTAAGTCACCTGTGCAAGATCAAACTCTTGAATCTGATAATGTGACTAAGAAAACTCCAGAAGAAATAGATAAAGACACAAGAGAAACAGAAATGGCAGAGCACAAGACTGGCTCGGAAGATTTACTTCCTGTTTCAAAAGCTTTGAATATATCTCATACTGAATTGGATCCAGATGATGGTCTTCCCATACCTAAGTTGCCAGATCCTCTGATAAAAGAAGAGGCAGTTGTAATCATTCCAACTATAAGTGAGGAACACGAAATCAAGCAGAATTTCAAAATGGCTGATCCTCATTACGTTATGATTGATGAAGAAGATCGTACTAATTCAGATATACCAGAAGAAGCAGATTTACCTCAAAAAGAAATATCTGGAAGATCATTAGAAGCTATGAATGTGCTTAATATTGAGACTGCAGAAGTAAAAGAGGCTGAAGAGGTGTTACATCAAAGTCCCAAGTTATTACCAGAAGTTTCATTCTCAAACATTGGTCCTTTTTTAGAGCCAAAAAATGATACAGACGATATAGCTTTGCGAAAATCTCCACCGAACAAGGAGGGACTTACAAATCCGGAAACTGTGGAAGAATTTAAGTTGTCAAAAAATCTGGAAAATTTTGAAACAGAAGAACGGGATACATCAAGAAACTTAGATGAAGATGTTGAAGTTCTGTCTAGTCAGCATCTGTCTGAGTTGCTCCATAGAAATCCTTCAACAAAGAATATGTCCGATCTGGACACTTCGCTTGAAATTGCGGAAATCGTAAATTCACCCGTGTTTCAGGAATACTCTCCGGTTTTCGCTGCTACAAATCAACAGCAGTCATTTGCTTCTCATCTACCTCTTACCAATAGAGGATTTCCTCCACAAGAAGAGGGCCAAGTTTATTTTCCAAACAGTGGTGGTACTAATGTCCCTCCTATCCGTACCCAGCATCCCGTAAGTCCTGTCTACCACCCAGTGCCTGTCGTTGATCCCAGTAGATATCCCGTCCAGGCTCCACATCCTTCTCAGTACCCGGTCCATAGTTCGTACCCTTCTCAGTACCCGGTCCATAGTTCGTACCCTTCTCAGTACCCGGTCCATAGTTCGTACCCTTCTCAGCATCCGGTCCATACTTCGCACCCTTCTCAGTATCCTGCAACTGCAGTCGATTATAACTATCCCAGACAGCCGGTTCCGACAGCGTTCGAAAGAATTCAGGCGTCCTCTGACTTGTGGGGCCAGTCCTCTTTTGCTTCTGAATCCGAACAAGGTCCACCAAGAGAGACATTCGTTCCTCTGCAATCAAGACCTTCTAAGCCGTCAGAGACAAATCGTCCAGTAGAAAGCTTTAATCCAGGATCAGCAAATATCATTAGCAGCCGTAAGTACTATAATTTCATTCGCCTTTCATTTTTACTATTTACTTTTCCAATTATTACACACATTGATCAAACAATTACGAACCTTTAATATAAAATAGTCCACGGATAAATATTCGTAATTTTTTGACTAGCGTGTATTAGAAGTAATTGTAGTCCTAATGTGACTGTGGGCGAAATTACTGCAAATGAGAGACTGTGGTATTTCCCACATCATAAAAGAGAGATAGATAAGGCATTTCGCGTCCTATTGTTCAGGAATCGTCTTCAGGAAGACGATTCCTGAACAATAGGACGCGAAAGGCCTCGTCTATCTCTTTTTTTATAATGTGGGAAATACCCCAGAGTCTCGTTTGCATTAGAAATAATTCCCTATTTGGATTTCTATGGATGCGTTAAACAATAAATATTAATCCTTTTAGCTATTATTGAATTTGTTCTTTTAATATGAATAAATTAACCCGATTTAGAAAGAAATAAGAAAATTTATTAATTACTATTCCAGAAAATGGGGAGTTTATAGGGCTTGTATTTAGCAGATATTACAATTTAAACTATTAAAAGTTATTCGTTTTCTATAATTTTCCTGACACTAAAAAAAAAAAAAAATACAGAAAATTTTAAGAAATAATACTTTTAGGAAAATAATCTTAAGTTAGAAACTTAAAGCATTAAGGCCCTTTTCTGAAGGCGGGAGGAGTTGGTTCGATCCTGGAGAGGTCTGAACTGTTGGCTGTTGCTCAACGTAGACAGGCCCAATGGCTTCACTGAACTGTTTGAAATGATAAAAGGATGCTTTGAAAATAACGACGGAATGATCCTTCAACTTTTACTGTAGTTAATTATATCTATAATGGAACTTATCTTCAAAATAGGCCTGGATTTACCGTCTTTATCAATTCTGATCATTTAATGATAAAAGCTAAGTTTCAAATTACAAGCTTTGTTAGTTAATTGCTTTTAGTAATTTAATGTTACCCACAGTATGGATTTGTTCTTAAATACATTATATCTCCCTATTCACTTCGATTTCACTGCTGATTTCATTGTAGTCGTCTCCCACTGGATCGATTTCCTTGAATCTTGGAATCTAACAAAATTTTCTCGATTTATTAACTAAAATAATCGAGCTCTTAAAATTTTATTATTTTATTTTCTTCTGCACTTTTATAAATTAACATAAATTCAAGATTTATAACAATAATCTAGCAGGCAGCTATGAACTGCTGTCATTGAAACTCAGCTTTGTCATTCATTTGGCAATAGTAATTATTGACAATGTATAATAATAGTAAAAATTTTCATATTCTATAGCTATAGTTCTGTAGCTATAGTTCATATTGTTGATTTCATATGATTTTAATTATTCATTGTAGTTTGCGGAATTCGGCGAAACGTTCGAATGCGCAGACAGGGTTTTGTTTTACCTCGTGACACTGATAGCGAAAAAGAAACCTTATCTGCGGGCTCAGTTTATGGTGGAACCGACGCAAAGCTCGGCAATTGGCCCTGGATGGTAAGAAAACAATTTATCTTTTATTTTGATTTTTATCCGTAATATTTTTAATAGGGTTAGGAAGTAATGCGCTGTTAAAGTTTGGTGGGTAACGTTCGGTAACGCCGTTACTTTTGAGTAAATACAACTTGAGTTTCATTTTTAATCAGTAACAGAGCAATGCAAACAAATTACTTTTTCTTTTACAAAGCTCTCAACAGATAAATATCTGTTGAGAAGGTTTGCTGTAGCATTTCTCAAGCATCGCAAGTTGCATCCATGAGGGCGCTGTGATCGCTTTAATCCTGAAGTGCATTAACTTGGGTCAGCGCTAAGGCAATTTATTCATGTGCTGTCCTTGGTTCTTATTCTGTTTGTTTAAAAAGTAATATTTTTCTTAGGAAGTAACTATAACTTGTTTGGAGAGTGATGGTAACTTAAATTAACTTTCCCAACCCTGACTTTGACACCGAAAAGACTGGATTGTTAACGATCGATTATTAAAGACTGATGATTGTTTATTATTCCTTAGTATTAAAACAGAAGTAATTAGTTAAATGCTTTAGAGTTCAGCTAATTAATAAAGGACTGAATTATTAAAATCATATTTTTTTTCTTTAAGGCTGCGATTATGATCCGAAATCCAAGAAGCAATAAATTGGAACTACACTGTGGAGGCACCATTGTAGGAGTTCATCATATTCTCACTTCCGCTCATTGCTTTCAATCAGGGTTTGTATCAGCATTTTTAATGACTTTTTGAAATTATTTCGAAAGTATTCTGGAGAAATAGGTGGGGATAAATGAATGGGAAAAGGAAAGGGTAGGCACTAAAGGAATGATGTAATCAATATGATTTTATATAAAAAGTTGAAGTGAAATTTTAGTCCTAGGCCTGTACAATAATTCAAGTGTAAACTAACCAAAGTCATACGAAGTTCGTCAGTTTTTGATAAATTACCGCTTTTTTTATGGTGAAGTAGATATTCAATTCATTCTGAAATAAAGTAAGTAATTTAATGAAAATTTAAAAATCTGAAATCGCAGTAAGAACTGTTGAAAGTAATGTCTCCTCAGGGAGTCAAGTCACAAAGTGACAATTATCGGGGTTTTTTTTGTTTGTTTGTTTTTGTTTGTTTGTTTTTTTTTAATAGGTTGTAATGCCATTGAATTAGTTCTGTTGTTGGCCGTAAGACAACACTTGTATTGGCTCTTCTTTTAATACAGTTGTTCTTTTAAGATGGTAAAATGTTTATTTTTTGTTTATTAATTCACGCCCTGAATGCAGGACTATTAAATGAAAAACTTGCTTCTACCGGAGTCAAAACGGCAATTGAAATTGTAAACATATCTCGACTGCGATGTAAAATGTGACAAACACAAGCATTCTAAAATTGACTGCAATATTTGAGCAGCTACAGTTCAGTTCATGAAAGAAAAGCTTTTGATGACGTAATTTCCTTATAGACTGATGTTTCCAGAACGTAACAGCGCCATCTATTGCTAAAATCCGTAACTGAATCTTATAAACATTACGAAAACATTCTGGTTTTTGTATATTCTACAGTTAAGAATACATAATAAGTAAAATTGAAATAATTACAAACGTTCCACACTAATTCCCTTGCTTGGCTATGCAAAGTTTGTCCTTTCTTGCTCACGCTTATGCGATCACAAAACGACGCCATCTTGGACTGACTGCTCGGAGTTCAAATTGATGACGTCATGACAGGTAACGTTTGTTTCAGACAAAATCGATCGATACGGAATGACCATACATAGCAAACCCTTTTTTTTTTTTTTTTTTTTTTGCAAAATACTATAGATCTTAAAAATTTTTTAGATAAAAATTTAAAACTTTTTGCAGAATTCGGGTATTTTGAAAAATATTTAAAATTGCTTTCCAACATTTCGTAATGATGACTAAGAAGTATATTTAAGTTTATTTACAAATTAAATATTTTCCAATGAAAATATTTTCCAATTGTTAGAAGAATGAGCAAAGTCATGATTCTACAAACAAAGAAGATTGTAACATTCTGCACCTTCCAGAATATCTGTGCAATCTACCTGCAGTGGACATGCGCTGAAAATGTATCCTCAGGGGAACAATTATAATGTTGCTTACGACTATAATCAAAACTTATTTATTAACCTTGAATTACTTATTGCTCGCCACCTGATAATTTCAAAATACTGTTTGTATTTCTTTAAAATACTTGATTCGAAATATTAACGTGAAGTAAACATTAATTGTTTCATTTGTTTATTATAGGAGGAGATTCTCTGAGTATACGATACTTCTTGGTGAATACGATTTGAACAGTGAAGCCGATGGAGCCACCGTAGTACAGTATGACATTAAAGAAGTAATATTTCACCCTTCCTTTTCCCCTCCCAAATACCACAATGACGTTGCAATAATAAAACTGAGTGAACCAATCATATTTACGGATACCATCGCACCTATATGTCTACCAAACGTCAATAGTTACCTATTGGAAAATATGCCTGTGACGGTTGCCGGATGGGGACGAACCTCTTTTGGTAAGAATATTAGCTCGTTATGTAGATCGTTTAATGAATATTACAAACCAGTGTTTCACATGTTACGGTTCGCGGAAATGCTAGGTATTTTTTTTTTTTTTTTGAAAAGAGCGAAGACCCGATCTTTTTTTTTATTTGGTTGGATGGCTGTGGTTTGCTATAACACGTTAGAAAGGGCTCTCAAATCAAAGTTGGTAACCGCTTGTCTATCCCAAATAATGATCAGACGTCTCGGTTACAACAAGTTAGGAAATATTTAATCCCTTCCCAAGCTGTTCATTTGGACCGTTTTTGTAGCGCCTTGTCTTCTAGTCAACATTACTAATATTCACACAGTAACAAGCCTTTCTTTTGCAGATATTAAGGTTGATAGGAGTAGGGCGGAGTTCTAATTATTAAACTACAAATAGTAAACATAAAAACCCATTCACAAATTATTAATAAAAGGTGGTTCTAATTTTCCATCCAATCACCGAAGCGATTCACATATTTTGCCAAAGTGGGAACAAATTTTCCGACGAAAACCGTCTTTCACGGCATTTGTTCAATCCCCTGCTCTAAACCAGTATTTCTCAAACGTGGGACACATTTCATTCGTGAGATTTGAAAATTTTAGTTTCGGAGAAAGTTTCCTTTTTAAACAAACAGATCCTATGTTAAAAGTATTATTTAAAAAAGTTTTATCTTGTGAAACAAGAAATAGCCTATAACTAGAAATACCTGTAAATTTACAAAATTTTTAACTGGAAGAATAAAATTGATTTACCCTTATATAGTTACATTAACCCACACTTGGCAAAAAATATATAATAATAATAACGTTGATGATGATGCCTTCAATATCACTTAGAAACCATAGTTAGTATTTAATTATTGACTTTTAAGTCAGATATGAATTTTATTAAGAACTTATTTTCTTTTTTGTTTCAGAAGGAAAACCAAGCGGGATACTTCAAGAAATTTCGATCCGTGTCCTTCCGAAATCTTTGTGTGAAACAAGTTACCGGCAGTTGTCCAATTTTAATCTTTCTTTACCCAACGGTCTTTCAGATTTTATCTGTGCAGGAATCCAAGATGGAAGCAAGGACTCGTGTCTGGTTAGTTTATTAACATTGCTTCACATTTCAAATTATTCTTTTAAGATGTGTTTAAGCTGACACATGTGTTTTAAACTGAGTTTCAGTTCTAGTTACACTTTGTACATTTTAAGATATTAAATATTATTATTAAAGTAAATAAATAAAAATCACATGTTTACAATTTGCATAGGACATGTTATTAGCCTAATTCATTGGGAAGTGATCATCGGTAATCCCATAATAACTTTTCAACCACTGAATCACTCTTGTTGAAACATAATAAAAAGCAAACAAACAAACATTTAAAGACAAAAGATTGTCTTAATTTTTATATTTGAAATTTTCCTTTTGATTCTTTGTCGAGAAGTCAGTGGATGAATGTGACACATTCTAGAGAGAAGCATTACAATGGAAATAATGATGTATAACAATAAGCATTAATCCTTTTTAGGTAATCCACTAATTCTGCGTGCCTTGATGTGATTAAAATTACTGGTTCGGTTCCAGAGCACCTCAATACAAAGCAAGTCAGAGCAACTTCGGTTCCAGAGCGAGTCACACGAATTTTTTGGTTTCTCAGTGCATATAAAAGTTGTTTACACTAAATTGTAGTCTGTTAAGTGTGCATTATGTCTTAAAAAACAATGTACATATCTTAATTAAAAAAATACTTTGTTAAAAAAATACTAACCATCATTTGAGCCTTCAGAGAAAGATCATCATAAACAGCATCTCAAGTAAAAAATAGTCATTCGATATAATTATGAAAGAACATGATCATTGAGATCAGTGGCGTATATAGAATATATTTTCGGGGGGGGGGCCCAAGATTAATATAATTAAGTAGACACCCCATGGAAACCTATCTGTTCAACCAAACAAAAAAAAAAACGTTGGGAAGACATATTTCGGGGGGGGCCCGGACCAAAAAATCTATTCAACCAAACAAAAAAACAATGAAAACCTATCTGTTCAACCAAAAAAAAAAACAAAAAAAAATGTTGTGAGGACATATCTTCATTATTTCGGGAAGGGCCCGGGACCCCTCGGCCCCCCCTTATATACGCCCCTGATTGAGATTAAAACAAAACGTGCATAGCTACCTAACGACCGTCTTTAGTACGAGGCAGTTCAATTTACAGTAATGATTTTTTTATGTAACATAAGGCAAAATAAGATAATACAACAGCGGGTATTTTCAAGGTATTATACATTACCTCTTCCTGAAACCATTTTATCTACATAATTAATGGAAAAGTCGTAATAAAGATCGCAAATTAAACTATTAACAACAAATGACGCTACTGAGGCGTCCAAATGGTGTCAGTTTCCTTATAAACACTATGCGCTGCATCTATGTTACGATTAAATGAATATTAAACTGGCTTTAACTTTCATTTCTTTTTTTCGCAAAAGAAGTTGAGGAATTTTAATACTAGAGTAGGGCGAAATTTCAATATGTTGTTTATTTTAGTTATAAATGCTTTATTTACATTAGTTATGCACGTATAGGGGGTGACAAAATAATATGAACACCTGTAAAACCACACAAAATCTTTTTTAGTAGGGTGTTGATCCACCGACCGCCTAAATTACAGCTTCTATCCTTGGGATGGACAATTTTATGGCCACTAAATGGCAGACGTCTATTCTAGATGGCATGGCTCTGCAAATGAAGTATGGCCCATTTTCCTATGGGTGTTCATATTATTATGTCCACCCCCTGTATAGGACAATTGCAGTCATACACTTACGACGATGCAGTTCGAAGGTAGCTGATGTGGCGTCATCACTAAAAACCATATTAAGAACAAGACAAGCACCGAAATAACTTTGAATATAATTGAAAAGCATCGTATTACCGGTAGGTGAAGAAAAAACCCAGCTATTTTTGCTTTGCGAAAACTGTCTAAAGCTTAACACGTCGTAATCTAACATTACCAGGATGTGCCTGTAAATCAAAAGCAGTAAAGAAAACAAGGTAATTTCTTAGACACTGTTGAAATCAGACAATAACCTACTATCGATAAACAATTAAATATTAGTCATCATTATTCTGAATATTGTCATCTTTTTCTCCACAAGCGATTGAATATTGTTTGATCAACTTTATACATCCATTACTTCTTACCATGGTTTACTCCGAGAGTCATTTTATGTATCATAGCTTCAAGGATTTTTTGTTTTGTTTTGTTTTCAATAAAAGAATATAACACAATAAAATGAATTTTGTATGTAGTGCCACAGAATTTACATATTTTTCACATTGTATTATTTTTAAAAATTTGGATATTTGTTGCATTAAGAATTTTGTTTTGCTAACAATGCATTGATATACTGTAAACATACAGGCATAGCTCGCTTTAAGAAGCTTCGTTTTAGAGAGCTTTAGTAATACCCATGCTTTCAATTATACTCAGGTTATTTCGGCGCTTGTCTTGTCCTAATATGGTTATTTAGTGATGACGTCCACATCAGTTAATTTCGAACTAAATCGATTATTCATTTTTACTTTAATATCGGTTTTGTTTTTTTTTCCCTCTGCGCTATTGCAGTTAAGAAATGATAGTATAAACATTTTTATGCTTTCAATATGCACTGGGAAGTTAAAAAAACAAACAAAGGCTGAGATTCCTTTTAAGGTGATATTCGCTTAATGTTCATGGTCTGGAACCTAACCATCCGTTTTAGCAAAGTACACCTATATTACCAATCATTGTTTTTCTTTTCCAGAATATACTGTATTGATGTAATTCAGAATAGCTAGAGAAAGGCAAAATATCTTGAAAAATTTGATTTAAGTAGAAGCTGTGTAACTTAATTTGCTTTTTTGAGAGTAATTTAGATAAGTTACTTTAAAACTTCTATTAATGTTTTCTTTATTTTTCAGGGAGATTCTGGCGGACCCCTTATGTCATTAGATGCCAGTCACAGATGGACAGTCAACGGAATTGTATCTTTTGGCTACAAATGCGGCTTAAAGGATTACCCAGGATTATATCTCGACATTTCAAAGCAACTTCCATGGATTAAAGCACAACTTTTGAAATAAGAATAATAAATACATCAACAGAAACTTGGTGACATTTTAATTAATGTTAAGCGGGGAGTTAGACAGGGAAATCGCATTACGAAGGAAGAGGTTGTTTCACACAGTTACATAATCTGCTGCTAGAATTTAAAACTGAGGGAAACAAAATTGTGGATAAACTAAATTAAGTTATCGATTGCTAACACTAAAATTAAATGTAGAATTAGATGTCAACGAAATTTTGTTTGTGTATTTCAACTTCTTAAATCAGAGTTGCAAACAATTTATAGTTTTTAATTTGTAAATTACAAGAATACTACTACTATTAGTTTTGAATTTTTTATAAATAAAATTTATGTATATAAAATGCATCGTAAATCTGTTTTATTTCATTTTAAAAGGCGTGACGGGAAAAGGGAAAAATTCATTTCTACATAAAATTTAATGTGCGTGGAACAATTATTTAAAATAGTTTAACGTGTGCGAATATAATTTAAGTAAAAAATAATAAGAAATAGCAAAAACAAAAAAGTTTAAAAAGAATTTATAAAAACATTAAAATATTTACGGAGGCTTTCAAGTTCTCAGCTGAACTCCTCTTCAACACAATGAAGTTGTGTTGAAGTTCCGCAGAGGAACTTAAAAGGCTCCGTAAGTATTTTAATGTCTTTAGAAATTTCTTTTTTTTCTATGCTATTTCTTATTCTTTTTTACTGAGCAATTATTTATTTAAAATAAAAATAAAAACAGCACACACAAATCACTCGGCTGCTTTTGGAATTTTGGATACCGGGAATTCAAGACAGACTGTTTCAGGCTTATTAGCCATCTTCAGCTGAGTTTACCCAGTATCTGCAGCTCAGAGAAAGCAACAAAACATGAACAAAAGACAAGTAAACAAAACAATGGCCGATTAAATTCTTTGAAATGTGTCAAAAGACCAGCACAGAATAAACAACAAATAAATTGCCTTTTCTGATTCATTTACAGGGGAGGAACAGGTAACATTGTTATCGGGAGAGGCGGGGCAGGTCTGATGAGCTAGTGAATAGCGAAACAGCTGTTACCTGTTCCTCCCCGGTAAATGAATCAGAAAAGGCAATTTATTTGTTTATTCTGTGCTGGGCTTTTGACACATTTCAAAAACAATGGCCCTTCATATAAAAAAACATTAACAAGAAAATTAAAAATAAGGGCAAAATGTTAATCCCCCGCTAGTAAGCAGTAGCTTAGAAGAGATTTGACTATAAATAACACAAACGCATAATGGGAAAATTTAACGTGTGTACGAGAATTAAGATATAAAAAGGAATTCATTTTTGTTTGATAGTGTCGGATACTGACTTATTTTCGGCACTTACTAATTAAGTGAATTATTTCAACAAAGCAAAATAAAAACTTCAAATATAAGAATAACAGTATAATTACGCTGTACGCTAAGGCGCTAAAGATGTGTAAGAATTTTTTAAAAAAATATACACACCCATTGCAGTGTCATCGCAATTTTAGAGCACCATTAACAATTTTATTAATTGTTATGAATGAATGGCTTAGGAAAAAGATTTAGTTAAAACGTTCAGAACAGTTTCGTACGTTAACAGCAGACTGACGAACATGTAATGGACTACAGGAAAACTTTTACATTAGGAATACATTCCTTGTCTTTAAAAGGAATTTCCATGAATAGCATTTGGTTATTTTTTTTGGGGGGGGGTGGGGTTAGATGATCACTGAGAATGCAAAAAAAAAAAAAAAAATTTGAGGCCCCCTGGTAGTTCATGTGGTAAAGTGGAGTCGGAGGCTTGGATGAGCCGGATTCAATCTCCGGCGGAAGCCTATCAGCAGCGCTAATTCCATTTCAACGGCTTTTTTTCTTTTCTTTCTTTTTTCCCAGCGAATCTTGGCTCATCACCCTTTTCTTTATTCTTTATCTTTTAGGAAGAAAATGGAAAATGAGATCCTTTTCTCATCTCTATTAAAACAGTGGGAATACAACAATTCCTCCCACCTCGTTTTTTTTTTGTTTTGTTTTTTTTGATCACCATTCCCTCTGACATATCGTCGATCTAACTGCAAAACCTCGTAACTTCATTTTTGCCACTTTTCATTTTATGTGAAAAAACAATAGCCTGAGCCATCCTCCATGTACTTGAAAAACCTCATAACATTCAACCAATTGGAAGACTCCTAAATAGTCACGTGGCAAAACCTCACATCCAATCAGGCGAACGTTTCTCATGTCAATGCCTCGTAACTGCAGTTAGCGCTGTACTAAAAAAACGCCAGGTGAGTGGGCTTCCCAGTAATGCTAATAGCCTTTTTTAGAACGCATCCTAGTTAAAACTGAAACTGTGTAATAATTTTTGAATGCCTACAGCATACTTTAAGCTATAGTTTTGTTCAAAAACATTTGAATTAGATTTAAACTGAGTGCTGAAATAACTTTCGAAATTACGAGGTATTGACTTTGAAGTGATGTGTGTTTACTGTTTTGTTTTCGATTACATACGAGATTTTGATACATTGGCAGAGGTTGCTCAACAATCATGGAATATACTAGAGGATTCAAGATTATGCATTTAGGGAAACATAAGGCTGCAACAAGCAAAGATAGGCATAAAAAACTTTAGAAATTCTTGCTTTAAAAAATATTTCGGGTAAGGACAAAAAAAAATTGTCTGGATGCGTTGCACAGTTTTAAAAAAATAGTAATGGAAAGTGGATAATCTTGCCCCTCCCCTTACATTGTCCCAACTCTATTCTCACACACGGCCAAAGTTCAAGGTCGTTCATGGTGCTACATTTTACCTGGAAGATGAGTAATTTTCGTATAAGGAAGGATGGAAGTTGGGCGTCATTTTGGAGGGATTCTTTTCTAAGAAAAATGTTTAGGGTGGGCTCATAAAAATAGGGCGGTGGGGTAATGGAAATCACACAATTTTTTGTTTGGCCTATCAATGTGTAAAAGGAAATAAGCAGCCATTAAGTGACCCAGTTAAAAAAAAAACAATGTTTTAAGATTTTTTTTTATTTGTAGGCGATTCATCTAAACCACAAACAAACACTGTGACGAACCAGCTTTCAATTTCTGAAGCAATGTTTGAAAATATGATGGTCGGAACAACAGAATCTGAAAATGATACTCCATTAATAGATAATAATGCCTTTGATTATGATGAAATATCACAAGTGGGTAATTTCGAAACTGTTGAGATGGTGGAAAATAGAAGAAACTCCATAACCACGTGACTATGATGGTTCAAAATATTCAGATAAATGAGTATCTTTCCAGTTACTCATCAGAATCATCGAAAACAATGTAAATGGTTTTGACAGTGACAAGTCATTAACAGGTAATTCTGCAGTAGATATTGATTCTGAGCTACAAAGCATCAATCAGCCGTTGTCCCATCCTGCTGTTGCATTGTCACCTTCAGCACAAGCAGCTGCACCATCAGATTTGTCAACACCTACTCAATCATTGCCTTCAGCCATTGAAGAAGAGTTGCCTGTTCCACAAGAAATGGTCGATGACCCAGAGGTAGCCAACACTGCAACCCAAACTAAGCACACAAAAACATAAACGAGGCCGTGCCAAACCCGAGACCTGGACTAGGAACCACAATAAAAACGTCTAAGGATGCAGGGAAAGGAATACAAAGCTCTTAAAAAAACGAGAACGGAAAATACCTGCTGAACACAATAAGGGCACCACGAGCAATAGAGGTTACATGTAAATCTAAATTTTATTTAAAAAGTAAAGAGCGTTTTCGTAGTGATTTTACAGACGAGCAAAGAAATGCAATTTTCACCAATTTTTGGGAAAAATTAAACTGGAGCATGAAACGAACGTACATTATATCTCTAAGTGTTTCAATATCAAGGAGGTAAATCACGCAGGATGTCGTCTTTACAATATATTTTTAAGAAAAATGATCTGAAGCTCCGAGTGTGCAAGTCCATGTTTCTGGCGACAGTTGGTTTGGGTGAGTGGACTGTCCAGAATTGGGCACAAAACAGCTTAGATGGAAGCGGCATGCATGAAACTCTGGAAAAGTAGAAAACCGGGCCGGAAGCATTGAGCACACAGACCCAATGACATACCTCGGGAATTTTCAGAAGATCTTCCAAAACTCCCATCTCACTTTTGTCGTGCTACTTCAAAGAAGTTGTACTTAGAACCACCAATTCTTTCGAAGGCTGATCTACATCGAATGTACAAAGAATCCTGTATCAAAAAGCAGAAACTATTCACAACTGTTGCAGACCGTGAGTTTGAAACAATGAACCTCGCTATATAAATAGTTCTAAGAAGGATCAATGTAATGTATGCATTTCATTCAAGCTTGGCCACACTTCAAAGGAACAGAATGCAAACACCAGAAGAGAAAGGAAGATACACACCAACAGAAAGCTTCTGACAAGATCCTTTGCAGCTGACGAAGGGAGCAAAGTCGCCGTTTTTACAATGAACGTGGAGGTTGTGAAACTGTCGCCATACTTAAAAGCTAGAGCAATTTATTATAAGACAAAGCTGTGCGTACATAACTGTACTGTGTATAACTACACTACCAAAGAGGTAACTTGCTATATATATGGTATGAAGGAGAGGTGGACTAGATGGAGATGTGTTTGCCAGCATGATCACTTATCCAATTACTGCAACAGCCATGAAGGAGTAGACAAAATCATATTGTACAGCGATGGCTACTGTTATCAAAAACGCTGTGCTCCCGTTCCAGTGCTATTTCAGCGTTTTGTTTGCAGAAAAAGATTACGGTCCAGCAGCTCTATTTGGAAAAGGGCCACACACAAATGGAAGTAGATTCAGTACACAGCACGATAGAAAAACGACTTAAAAACCAGGAAATCTAACTACCAACTGACTACATTTCGCTAATCCGGACTGCTAGTACAGTGAAACCTTATGAGGTTAAGTATCTTGCTCATGGTTTCTTCAACCACTACTCTGGAGTACAACACTACAGCTCCATACGCCCGGGGTACAAGAAGGAAAACCCTATAGTGACTGATGTAAGATGCTTAAAATACAGTCCTAACGGGATTGTGTCATACAAACTGCATTATACTGACAAATGGCAGGCTCTACCTAAAAGGCAAAATCCCGGCCCTTTTCAACCAAAGAAATTGTACCATGCACCGTTGAAGATTACTCAGCGCAAGTATAAGGATCTTCAGGATTTGAAGCAAGTTATACCGTCGCATTTGTGGAACTTTTATGATCAGCTATCGCACTTGTAAACCGGCAGATAGCCAAAACAAATCAGCTGCTTTTTTTTTATATTAATAATATTGATATTACTGAAAAGTATATTAGTGCCTTTTTTTTTTCATCCGTCTTGTAAACTGGCCGATTAGCCCACTCAAATTATTTGTCATTTTTTATTGATCTTAGAGAAAGTTGAGTATTAAGTGTGTATTAAACATCCTCACAATGTAAAAATTGAGTTTGGTAATTTTCTTTAATAAATAATAAAATTATGCACAATAAACTAGAGCTATTTCATTGTGACATAGCTGCAACAACTCGTATGTGTACTTCAGACAATGAAATTTTAAAATCAAAACCTCGTAAGTAACGTACCTCCAAAGCATATAACGATATAATGCAAATACAGACAATAAACCATCTTACGACTATTTCTATACAAATGTTTTTTAGTCGGAAAAAAAAAAAAAATCCCGAATGGTACGGAAATATAACGTTTTTTGCTTCTCCTGAAAAATTTGCCAAATGTCACTTTCGAGGTTTTGCATTTGGGCGAAGATTATGGGCACGTGGTCTATTAAACGATCATCTGGCTGAGTGATCAACCAATGTACATTGATTTTAGCGCCCTCTATAGTTCGTTCGCTTTCCAATCGAATCAACACCGAGTTTATTGACCTAGGGACTAAAGGGCGGCGAGCATCGACTGATCCTTCGACCTAAACTTTGGCCCAACTCTAAATTGCTGTTATTACGATAAATAAGTATTCATAACTCATAACATAGAAATGTTGAAAGTTTTTACTTGTAAATATAAACTTCTAAAACTATTTCGCTTCCACGAAGAAGATATTGAAAAATTAGTAGGCCTTTTACTTGGAAACATGAAACTAATTTTCTTAGAAATTTGGGTAAATTGAACATCAGCTGATGATAGCACTTTGAATTTTAACTTTTCAATGGAATTGATATTACCATGTAAAACAGACATATATTGAAATTTTTATATTTTACACTAAAAAAAATAAATAATAATTAATAATAGTACAAATGAAAGTAACGTAGAGTGAGAACTCCAGGCAAATCTATTTAAATCTTCCCTGCACTGGTTTCGTTTAAAGGTCAAAATGATTGATTTTGATAATCATACGAGCGCTTAGTTTGATCATCAATTGCCTAATAACATGAAATAATTTAAATAACGTAATTCTGTAGGTTATGCGTTGAAATCCATCGATCACAGTAACTGGAAAACGTTAGCTGAATCTTCTTAACTGATGTTTCGTTTTTGATGTGAAAACGCTTTAGCGTTAAGAATTATGTATTATATTAAGCATTATAAAAATTAAAAAAAAAGGTTATATAGAACTAGCCTATAACCCGTTCAAAGACAAGAGATTTCAGATTGACTGAGAATAAAAAGCTTTTGCCAAATAATTAGCAAAATCGTTCAAACATTGTTTAATAAATCAAAATCAATTTTCTTTTGTTTCCATTAAATACAAATGTCTTTAGAAAAAGATTTCACCATGATGGGAGTTTTTCAGTATTATGGAATTCATGTAAATGTGTTTTCATGTTTCGTGTTCAGCTCTGTCATGATATTTCTAAAATTTCTTAAATATATTTAAAATATAGAAAGATACCTTTGACATTTACATGACTCCGTTATTTATTATATATTTGCCTCGACACGGCAAACGACATCTTCTGCTTCTTCTTACGCCCCAGTTGTCATCCCTCTTCAACCCGTTCTTCGGCCCTTCACGCAATCGACTTCAATCCTCTCGCCTTCTTTCCGTCTGATCTCCACGCTCAATCTCCCCACTTCTATTTATATCAATCCATGGATTTCGAAAAATCTTAGATTTCAAGAAACCTCCAGCCCCCTTGTCCTCCAATCTGGGATAAACTCATGCAGTGGGACTGTTCTCTAAATCCCAATAAGTATTTCCTTCTTAAAAATTCCCCCTACCAATCATCAAGGTAAGCTCCAGAACAAAGAAAGAAAAAAAAATATTTGAAAATAATATAAAGCTGTGGGAATACTGTACAAATGAAAATTACCCTATTTTAATAAATAAACCCCAATGAATAAACAAACCGTTACAGTTATCCATGTCACAACTTTGAGATCATGCTCCACTTCTGAAGCCTGCCCCCTAAAACCCATGAACAGATGTCGACTTTTTTATTACTTATTTGTAGTTAAACCAATGTCCTAAAAGCTCTGAAACGTTTGTGGCAAAAGCTGTAAAAACAACATGAGTATAAGGGTTTGAAGGGTGTTTCGGAAATGGTAGACAAAGCGAAGAGATACGGGTTCCAAAGGTCATTTTCAGTCGAAAATGTTCTATGACATTTTGTTGTAGAGTTAGGAAATGAATGCTTTCGGAATGGTCCCTAATCAAAGAAAGCACAGTTCTGGCCATTTTCAACATTTTTGTTTAATTATCATACCTGCTTTCAGTCAAGATATTTGTTATCGAGATTGCGTTTTTTAACAAACCTTTACTTTATTTACGTCCACTTCCTAATGTGAACTGGATAAGGTTTATATATAACGTCGGAAGAAGAATTGGAATGACATATTCCGTGATTAATGTCAGTAAAAAAAACAAAAAAAAAGTTTTAGTTCGCCTCGTGTATGTATATGCAGCAAAGATTGTGAAATAAAATAACTTTTGTTAACTGAATCGTCGAATAATATGCGACTCTGTACTATAATGTGTCCTTTGGGTCGTCGACTTGGAATGTTGTCCGCTGTTAGGAATGACTTTAACCAAGCTCTGAGAGGTAATTCTGGTTACTATAACCGCGCATCTGGTTTCAGTTTATAGACACGGTTTCTGGTTGACTGTAATAATCGGTTGGATTTATAGACGGCTTGGTTAGTAACCAGAACCTTTGGTTCTCGTTTATAGACACACCCTTATTCCATGCGTTGTAACTTATTGCAACAGAAACTGAAACCTCACCAAAGGCTAGGCAGCGTAACTGAATTTATAAAACAACGAGATTCTCACAGGTCAGTATAATACTTCCTATCAAAATTTAACAGTTAAAGAAGTTAAAGAATTCAACAGTTGTTCAGATATTACAAAAAAAGTTACTCCGTTTGTTTTGCCTTTCCAGAAAAATATTAGCAATCTCAATTTATTTTTTTTTTATTTTTTTTAAAAAAAGCTTTTTTTATTATTTTTGTTATAATTCCGTTAATAGGTAATTTTCTTTTAGATAAATTGGAGTTTAAATATGTGTGTTTTTGTTTCTTTAATTGAGGGTTACTGGTTTTGGAATGATATTGAATTAATTTTTTTTCAAATTTCCGAGTTATCTTCATTTGTAACTCTTGCTGATGAGTATCATAAAGCCTGAATCACACACACAAAAATATCTTGAAAAATCTTACTCATTTTAATAGATATCTTAGCGAAGAATCTATATACAGTAAACTCCCGATTATCCGCGGAATTGGGTGGCGCGGCGCACGGATAAGCGAATTCCGCGGATAATCCGAAACAGGAAGAAAATCAACACAAAAATGCTTTTAACATGTTTTATTTACATTAAAATGGCAATACATACAGAAATAACACCTACATTATAAACAATTATTTTATTTTAAGTTATTTATTTATTTTTAAATTTTATTTTTACGGGAAGACTCTCCAGTAATTTAGTGTAACCTGCCGGCCTAAGGTCCGCCCACAAGGTCGTTCTTTAAATTGTTTGTCTATAATTGTCTTCACTTACTTTGTTGGACTCTTTTATATTTTACCTTATTCTAGATTAAAATTTTTCTTTTATAATTCCGTAATTTATTGTACAATAAAAAAAAAATGGAAACAGGAGAGGTCCACGGATAATCCGCAAAGCGGATAAGCCGCCGGCGGATAATCGGGAGTTTACTGTATTACTAAAACCTTTTATTTCAATGAAAAACGGTTGTTCTTGTTTCATTGTTGCGAGGAAGTCGACAAATGCAAACGGCGCAATTGTTTTGATTTCCAATATTCACAAATAATATTGCAATACTGGAAAACGGTTTTTCATTGTTCATTGTTGCGAGGAAGTCGATAGATTCAAAATGAGCATTGTTGAACTTCAAAATTTTCTGTGAAAAAATTTCTACAATGGAACGTTGGCGACGGGAATCGAACCTGCAACCTTTTGATTCGGAGTCAGACGTCTTATCTATTAGGTCACGGGAACTACATTCAAATTATTGTTTCTTATCCCTCCCTATGTGTGTGTATGTGGCGCAATGAGAAAAGAGCCAGAGAAAAATAACTCATTAATTTTAGCCTACTAGATTAAAATTTAACGCTGGGAGCCTTATCTCCCGCGCTCCCTTGGGCCTGCATGAACTGTTTATGGGATTGCTGTTTTTTTTTAGATTAAAATTTAAATTTCAATGTTCATTTTTTTAGCTTCTCTCCGTCAACAATGGCGCGCGCTATCAAATAATGAGTTCATTCAAAAAGGAATAAAATATCACTATTTGCCATAACGGCTTGGAATCGATTCTTCTTGGATTATCTCATACTTACCAGGGGGAGACAGGGGGATGGCCTAGTTATCTTCAAAATAAACATATAGTAATCAAATACGTTTACAATATAATAAAAACTTTGCTAAAAAGTTTATCTATTTATATGTTCAATTATTCAATTTTTCAGCTAAGTATATTTAAAAAATTAATTTAATAAAACAAAATTACATTTAAAATGGGCCTCAAGCGGTAAAGGACCTGTATACTAGCAGATACAATCCTCAGCAGCAGGCACATAACCAGGGGGGGGGGGGGGGGCTCAGAGAGCTGAAGCCCCTTCCGAAATCTAGAAAAGTCCTTCCGAAACACAGAAAAATCTTTGAGTTGAAATCAAAGGAACTAGTGTCATATCAATGTAAAACTTTTTCCTAGGAATGAGCCCTCCCCCCCTTCTCCTCGAAAGAAATTCTGGCTACCATAATCGGAATTTCAGCATTTTGATTGGGGGGGGGGGGGTTGCGGCAGAAAGCTGCATCATAAGAGGTTAGTACTGTAAGGCCTTCACAGCCAAGCTAGAAGTATAATGGAACGTTTTCCACTATTTTAAGAGTCAATGTGATGGAATGTGTATTTCTGAATTACTAGGAAGAACTGCTATTGCTACAAATTTGTCCCATTTGACAATGAAGAGAATTGTCAACGAGCGAAAACAGACGGCATCCGGTCATTTTTCCTGGCCTGCGCATTTCGTTTTCCACGTACGAAGCCTTTTGGATATGGCGATGTTTATAAAAAAAATGCTAATAAGGGGCTGTCCATTAATTACGTGAGGTGTTTTTTAAAAAATTTGGACATCCCCCCTCCCCTTTGGTGAGATGTGGTGAGACTCCCCCCCCTCACGTGAGATTTCAAAAAGTCAAAAAATCCAAAAAGTTCAAAAAGTTAATATTACAAAATGTTGTAATCTATTATAATACCGGTACGTATATTCTCTGAATGAAAAAGTTGACGTGAGATTTTCGTTGATACCCCCCCCCCTCCCCCTTGGTGAGATTTTGCCGGACCCCCCTCCCCCTTTTGACCTCACTTAATTAATGGACGACTCCTAATATAAAAAAAAAAATAATAACAGTACATAGATACGTTAAAGATGCAAAGAATAAAAAAGAAAATCGAAAATATTGTTCTCGTTTACTCTGATTTGCAGAAATGTAGAAATTAGTTATGATGCTTTGCGATAGATGTCACTGAGGATACATGGGAGTAGTAATCCATAACCCATGATTTTCATCTTTTTCCAACAGTCGCGTAGCTTGACTTATTTATCTACGGTAAAAAGGAAGAAAAAAAAAATGAATTTAACGTGGTGTCACTTATGGTGCCATCTTTAAACAGGATTCAACATCGCTTTTAAGAAGTATGAGAATTGACGAACGGAACTGGCAACTGAATAAGTTCTCCTCCATCATTAAATATTTAAAACTCAAATTGCGTTGCCATCAGATTATGCTAAAATTCTGTTTTGTGGATTTACAAGCAGTGCATTTAAAATTGCTGTCAATTACGTGAGAAAAATATTTGGTTCATGCCGTAGCTATTAGCAAAAAGGAGTGAAGAGAAAAAACGAAAGAAATAAACGTTGATAGACATATAGATAGATGCGGTTTTCTTAATTGAATACATTTTCTCATATAATATTAGTATTATTATTTTATTGCTACTCACTTTATTGCTAAATAATAGTGAGTTAATTATACATTATCGCATGTTTTGTTTTTTGATTTTTAATTTTTAATCCTTATTTTTAAGTAATCACTCACATTGTCGAAAGGAAGAGTAATCTTAAATCTCTGTTCCCATATCTACTGGAGTGACGTAAATCCCATAAATATAAAACTTTTCATAATTCATAGTTTTTTTTTCTGAATTTCGAGAAGGATTTATTGTTTTCCCAATGACAGGTCGTAGTTCTCTTTTCTCCAAATAGGTGGCGCAGCGATCGAAGACACCTGAACTTTTGAGTTGGATTACGAAGGTCTACGGAAATTTTTAACTTTTCAAAGTTAAATAACTTCGATCAGTAATGTCTGCTGCAGGTAATCACTGTTTTTGAATGGAGATATGTTTGAATTAGTGCTTGCTTTTCGATCTCAAGCGATCTTTAGTCCGTTTCGAGTCGCTGGGGTTTAATTTTAGACTGTGTTTATGTCTTATTAGGCCTAGCAGAGAGGAAGGTCAAATGAAACAGGTACGCTTTGGAAACATTTTTCAAACTAAGTTTTAACGTTTTTCCAGGAAAGATCGGTTCGATTAAAACGTACAGGTATTAGCTACGGTCTTTAAATAATGTTTGGGCGCCGATTGCGCTTTGATTGGGAGTTAAATAACGGAGAAATAAAAATTGACACCTGCGCCAGCAACAGGTTGTTTCAATGGTGTTAGGCTTAGCGTGGGTGATGCCATCAGGACATTGGCAAAGTTAGATGAACTACGGAATTCCGTGGACTTATGTAGGGCATCGCACACACAATAAGATCCCACGCTACGTCTAAAGCCAATCTCAACACCTGTCGAACCAAATCAAAGCGATTAAACTCGAATTGAAATCCACATTTGTGTTATATCGCACCTGTCAAAGGCACTTGTCGTATCGGGATTGACAATTCGTGAAAAGTACGGCTTTTTAAATTAATCGAAAGAACGCGTTAATAACTTAGGTAAAAATTTTAAAAAGGCCTGTTGAATCATTTAAACTACAATAAAATTCTGTTATTTTTCACCTGTCAGAACAGATTTAAAAATGGCCTGTGTTTTATTTTTATTTTTTTAACTTTTTTTTTTTTTTTAAATTATACAATTATTTTTTTAATTTTGCAAAGAATGTACATTTTAAAAATATATTATGTCAATTTTGAAGTGAACTTTCTGAAATTGAGAATTTATAAAATAATACAAAAAAAGATCTGTTTGGCGAACTTAAATCTGTTTACCTGTTATAAAATTCATACTGTAATTTCTCCGTTATTATAGCAGGTAAAAAGATTGGAATTTTTTTAAAGTTTTGGTTTCAATTTAGTACAATAAAATTAAACCTGCTAAAGTTTTAGTAAATTTTATTTCGTGTTATTTGAAAATCGGGAAAAAATTTTTTTCTTTATAATTGAACTACAGGAAGAAGCATGTTAAAAACTGTCTCAATTATTTTTTTTTAATCTTTATTTATAGCCAAAAGTTTTTTTCGGTAAGGTAGCCCAAGCGATGGGAGATACCGGTTTTAAAATAATCTTGCATTTTTATCTTAAGAAATCGAACATACTCATACAAACGGAACTTCACCACCGCAAAAAGAATACAGGAAAAAAGGAGTAAGATTCTAACCGCAGGTTGACTTTGTAGATCCTGAAACTTAATCCAGTATATTTAAAAACTGATAAAAAAATTATTTTTATCAAGCGATAATGAGAATAAGAGTTTGATACGCTAAAAAGACATTTTACATTTAAAAGTATTTTTCGTAATTGTTAATTGTGTGCTTCATTACTTTAAATTTATGACGAATTATGGATAATAAAAAAGAAAGTGCCGTAAGCATTATTTCAATGTTGTTTTAATTGTATAAAAAAAAAATTAAAAATTAAAGAAACACAAATTATTAAATTATGTAATTTTCGAATCCACTGGAGTACACCTGTTTCATAGTTGCTGTCATTTATCAGCTGTCATTATTAAGCGTACATCCATAAAATAGGGATGAGTGTTTATCAATTCTTAATAATAATATAATAGTAGGGATTAAATAATAGCTTTAATGATATTGAAAAATTTTAGCACTATAAATCAAGAATTATTATTTACCGGTTTTAATAATTTATTAAATAATATTTAATAATAATTTATTTTATGGTTCAGCTGGCAAACTTAAATGTAGAATGTTTTTTTTTGTTGTTGTAAATATTTAAATTAAAAATTTCCGATATTAGTCTAATTTTAGCACACGTTAATATTTTAATGAATTTTTTTATTCATTAAAATATTAATAAATAAAATAGAAAATAAAAAGGTGGTGTAAATATCCACCCTCCTTCCGTTTTTTTTAAAGGGGTATTATGTTTATTTTTAAAGAAAAATGACTTATTTATTCTGCCAATTTTCAGTTATGAAAAATTCGAGTGACATGTTCAGAGTTTTTCCTCTTTATTACATAATTTTTATGTTACATTTTAATGGTTGGTATAAAGATATTATAAGATGCAATTTCGATAATATTCAGATTACAATTTCATTTCAGTATTGCAAAAATGAATTCAAACTTATCAAAAAACAAACAAATAAACCATCCAGGTTGATTCATATTTTCTTTCCTATAGATTTTATTGCTTTTTTTTTGTGAAAAAAAAAAGATAACCAAAAAATTGTCGTTATTTGTAATTTAGATAATTTTTCACTTTTTTTATTTAATTCTGTATATGTGATTATTAATTATTTGGCCACTACTCAGTGATATTAAGAAGTTCTTAATTATTTTTTTATTACTATTAGTCTGAAATACTAATAAAATTAAATGCTGTTAAAGATCTAATTTTATCTTATTTTTGTTATTTATGATTCATATTTTTTATTATTCATAATATAAAATCTGTTAATAGAAATCTTGCCACTTCTTAAAAAGACTTTACTGGTAGATATTAAAATTAAAGTATCATAAGTGCGAATTTTAACGTGTGTACGAAGTCATTAAAAAAGTCTTAAACACACAAATAGACTAAAAAAAATTAAAAGAAAGTAAAGTTAAAAACGAGACAGGACAAGTTTCGAGCCCGTCA
>JAFIDM010010028.1:7607322-7631739 GCA_023159025.1 Thereuonema tuberculata | reverse complement strand
ATATATATATATATATATATATATATATATATATATATATATATATACTCTATATATATCTTTTCCCTGTAGTTACAAAAAGACAAGGATGAAAAATTTTTATTATTACTGAATTATTGACTAAGCCTGTGTGATTATATATTTGTGGCTTATTATAATCACAACAATAGTTCCTCGTCCATATAAGATATAAATACATATTTAAGATTGACCCACTACAAATCCATAGTTACCATACATATGTGACAAAACTCTAAGACATTTTCAGAGAGAACTGTCACCTAATCTGATATTGAAAGTTTCATCGGTAAATCAGCACTATGAGGTCGTCAGGAAACCTGGTACAGTATTCTTGAAACAAACAGTACTGAAATGGCCTCTTGGCTACTGCACATGTTCGCCTTGCAACTAGGGCTTGATTTATTTGCTGTTACCACAGTCACATTGTAGATGCAGTGCTAAGTGTATTATTGCGATAGTGATTCTCACAACAGAGGAAAAAGTGTAAATGACCCAAATTTGAAACACATTTCAAATGAATATCCTGAAAAGTTTTACAACTCTCCGCTAAGTTGCACAGTTATGTTACAAGTGGTTGACAAGTTTCACCATAAGGAAGCATTCTCACACAATGAAAAGGAGTCTTTAAGGAAAACTCACCGACAACAATTGTGGAATTACAGGAAAGATAATAGCGTTCTATTACCAACTGCAGTAACCTCTACAAACATATTTGAGAATCTGTGTGAACATTATTAATGTTGTTTGAAACACAATGGGCATCATTTTAAACATATTTTTTTTATACAGAACGTCATCATTGAACATGTTTATGTTTATTAAAGCTCAATCTCCACTTTCACATATTGATTGCTTGTTGTTACAACTCTAAATTAAGAGTATTGTGTTTACAAATATTTCTACATCATGTAATGATTTAAAGTTTTGTTTTTCATAGCTCAAGCATGTATTTTTCAGTGGAGATAGCATTTTATCAAGAAGGTTGCCATCTCTGTTTAATTATCAGAATTTTCATCCTGAATTTGGGATCATAGCCTTGGGCATTGAAGTGTATTGAAAATGCATTGAAAATTTATATCTGTTTTCCATTGGCTTAAGTAAATTGTATTTAAAAGAAATATATGTTAAAAGGCTTTAATTTCAATAGCAGTTAACATATAATTTGGATAAACTTTTGTTAATAGATTTTGATTAATCCTTCGTGGATTTATAGCTTCATTATAACAAATGATGAAGTAGAGTATTTGAAAAATCGTATTTACTATTGCAAATGCAAATAAAATTGCGTTAACCAATTTGTTATTTATTTATTTATTTATTTATTTATTTATTTATTTATTTATTTATTTATTTATTTATTTAAGGGAGACTAATTTAATCTTTATGATATTTTAAGTTGGTCCTATTAATATTAAGAAAATCGGTTTAGCCATTTTTGTACAGAAAGACAAGAAATCTAAAATTCAAATAGTAACACAACATAATTTATATGGTTACATCATACAGATGATGATAATAATCCTTTATTTATTTATTTATTTATTTCAGTGTTGGAAACAGCAACACTAGTTCACCAGCTTCTCTCTCCGGAGTGCCTGTACAGACCGACAACCCACCAACAAATGCCTTAATTAATACGTCAAACTTACAACAAGATCAGCTACTGGTTTCAGCTACTTTAGATACTGCCTCCTCTGATTCCTTGAACAATGTTTCTACAGCGCCTTCTGCATCATCACCATTGCTTTTATATTCTCAAAACAATAATGTTGTTCTGTCTCAAACAACCAATGCCTCATCAACTTCAACAAGCAGCACTAATACAAACACCACCACCACAACTACTGTCAACGGTGGTGTTTCTCAGTTAACCTTTCCAGCAGTTGCTGTCAACAATACGAATCACATGACACTTGGAATAAACACTCCTAATGGAGTCATGCTCCTTTCGGTTCCTGTTGTCACTACAGATAAAGTTGGAAATGAGTCTGCTGTTACCGCACCTCTGTATCAGTTGCCTAATGGCAACTTTATTTTTCTTGGGACTGATATGGCGAACCAGATTGCCTTAAGCCCTACATCAGCACCAACCAACATCCTGCCGAATACTCTTCCAGTAAGTACAGCAAGCCTTGCTGCTTCCCCTGCCTCAGCTGCTACAGTTAATCCCACCACAGACATCTTACTAGCTGCTACAGCCGGCATCAATTCCCCTCCTGCTGATAATGGCAGCCTGTCTCTTAACCTCTCGGTGAACACCGAATCTATGACTAGTGAACTAAAGACAAAACTCCCTCGATACAGCTGCTCCCACTGTGGGAAAAGCTTTGAACTCTATCAGAGTTGGCGGCGTCACGAACAGAATCACGTAATTCCTAAAAAGCAACACAGTTGTGGCATCTGTGGGAAGACGTTTTCCCGTCCGGGCCAGCTGAAGGATCACACTACTAAGGTCCACGGATCTCAAACAAATGGAACTAGAAAGATACAGGGATCTCAGGATGAGGCAAATAATAATGAAGTACAGGTTTTAACAATCAAAACATGATATTAGGTTTTTTTCTGTGTGTGTGTATGTTACATTTTTTTATTTGTCTTTTTCAAAAACTGAGCGAAAAAATTTGTTAAGGTACAATTTGTTTAGGTTTATATCATCTTTCATTATTATTATTTTTTGTGAGTTTTCATAAATCAGAAGTGCCAATTCTAAAGATTCTGCTAAAATATAAATTAAGAAATTTGGTAATTAGTAATTTGACATTTTATATAAAAACAAAAGCAAATTATTTAATAATTCAAATAAATTATTCACAAGAATTAAGCTTATTACAATTACATTTATGAATTACAAAGAAAATGATTTAAAAAAATATTTACAATTTAGCAGAATTGCAAGAAAACAGGTTCTTTGCATTACCAAGTTATTTTTTAAAATAACTTGTAATGTTCAATGTTGAACATTCCAGAAAACAGTATTTTTTTTCTATGTGTATGTATGTGCCATTAAAAAATGGCAGTCTGTCCACAGACAGAAAACCATTTATTCTCATTCTTAAGTCTTTTAGTTCTTCATTTGTATCTTTCCTTTATATTAAAACAAAAATATTAGATCTGAGATGCTGGATGCGATTCGAAAATAATGCACTGCATCTTTGATGTACCTAGTGTAACTAGCTTTGGAAAAATGGCATTTTTTTAAACTCTTTATTATTAGTTAAATACATTTGTGTGGAACTTCATGTAAAAGGATACTCAGACTGTTAGCCATTTTTGATGCATTTATTAAAGGTTTTTAGATTAAGGTTGTATATATTTTTAACTTAGAATCGTTGGATTTATATTCTTTTATAATTTGATTAAGATTTCAGATCTTCAACTTCATTGTCTTCCATTGTTTCTGTGCCTTTCTAGGGGCTTTATTAGTCGAAATAAAAAAGCCAGAATAAATTATGTTCCTTGTTCCATGGTAATTTCTTCCACAACTACCCTGTGGATGAAATACATCAAAGGAATGTTCCTTTTTATTTTTATTTTTTTCAGATTTAATATAATGAGACTAAATCAAATTCAGATGTTAATATAATTAAAAATATCAACAGATGTAAAGTTATTTTCTTCTGTGCCTTATTATGTTTGTTTGATCTGCTTTTATATTATTTCAGATAAATAAGGTCCTTATTACTGCAGTTTCTGTTTGCATAAAATTGTTTTGACAGCATAACTAGTTTTGAATCACAAATTTTAAGAACTGTTATTTTTGTTACTTTTTATTTTGCTCGAGAAAGCCTGTCTGAAGATGGATGTCTAAATTCAACGGCAAAGTGGTCTTCAAATGTTGTATCCTAGGTCAGAAATCATTTGTAAAGATGAGGAGATCTTATTGTCATTGAAAAATGAATGCAATGTAGATCGGTGAACAGTTCATCTGAGAAGGAACATAATGGGTGTTTCAGAAATCAATGGTAGGACGGATGGAGGCCATCGTAATTAAAGTTAAAATTCTAAGCTACTTTTAAGTTCACGACTGCATCATAGATAATTCGTGTTCAGAAATTAAAGTGTATCCACAAGGAGGATTGCTGCTGTGCACCTGATCGGACAGTGGAAATTATCAAAGTGGTGGCATAAATGGATGCGATTCACCATTAGCCTCAATTTTTAACTTCAACGATAAAAGGGAAGCAAAAATGGATATCCACATAACACCACATATATAGAATGAATTGTACATATTTTTAATTGTACATTTTTAATTGTACATATATATATATATATATATATATATATATATATATATATGTGTTTTTAACTAAAGGAGTCAGTAAATAAGCAAGCACTGAAAAAAGGAAATTGAGAAAAATTACTAAAATTAACATCTTCCACAAAATCGTCCTTAACAATACTGTTTGTTCCTGTCACTTTTACAAAATCAACAAATTCACCTAGCATAAATTCTAGAAGTGCAGAAATCATCTTTATGCTGTAGCTAAATTCACCATGTTTAATCTCTATCTATCTATGGCTTCACTGCTTCCTTAATTTCATAGTATTATTTGCATTGGTTCCATTTTCAAAACGTTCTTGGTTGTTAACTACTTTACTTAGAAATACTATTTGTTATAAATAATTTTACAGATATTCCCACAGAAAATCATCCGTAGGTCTCTTCTGTGTGCTGCAATACTATTACCTTTATGCTAAAATGATTTGATATAAAATAAGCTTTCGAATGTACATCAACCAACCCTTGGTTTTTAAACCCAGTCCAATATTCAGTTAAATAAGTGATGATATTGTTCATGCACTTATTTAACCGATTTGCATTATGCAATGGTATCTAAAAACAATTGCTGACCTAGGATATACAAGATATCATTAATATCATGCTGGGAATATCATCCTTGCCTTCAACGAAAGTGCGGATTTAAAAGTAATAAAACGACCAGACTGCACTGTGGATTAAAGGATTTTATGAAAATACAATAAAGAAGTGATAATTTCGAAAGCCAATTGACAGGCTTTCGAAACTTATCACTTCTTTTTTTTGGATTTTTAAAAAATCCTTTTATTCACAGTGCAGTCTGGTCGTTTTATTACTTGTATACGATATTCTGTTTATATTATCTGAACTTTTGATATTCACTAATCATACTCAGGAAATAAGTAATCTTTGATGCTGTCATATCTCCGCCATTTAAGGTTTCTCTATTCAAGTAAAATATCATTCCCTTGTGCTAATAGCACTTAATATCAGTAGATTAGTTAATGTTCTGTGTAAATCATATAAATAACAAATATAAGTTACAAACAAATAAGTAAAGAAATATTAATGATCAAAATAGAAAAAAAAAGTGAACAACGATATAAATAATTTTTACAATATTTAATAGCCACTCATCATAAAACAGAAACTGCTTTTTTTCATTAGTGATCTTGCATTTCTTCTCAAATATAAATAAATATTTATAGTTCAAATGTATTTTGAAGCTTTTTTTTTTTTTTTCTTCATGTTTTATGCATTCCAATTTTGGATTTTCTGAATATCTTTTTAATGTTTGATAAAACAATGACTTTTTAAATTGTCATTACTATATTGTAAGGTATTTTTTACCTATTTATAATATAAGGTCTTATATTTCTTAAGGTCAACTACTTATTGAATGAATTTTAGATCTCTCTTTTGCAAGGTGCATCCGTATGTAGCTTTTACATTCTTGCAAATATGTACATATATTTTTAGATGATGTATTTTCGCCTGTATATAGTTTTTCTGAAGTTGGGTAAAAATAAAAAGCACTGTTATAAAGGTTGTAGACATTTTTTTAATAGCCATTTAAAAAATATTTACTCTTGGTGCTACTTAAACCTGCTTTATTGGTGTAATGGGTTCCTTAATAACAAAATATGAAAAAATTAACAAAATATGATCAATATTTCACTGTATATATGAATTTAGTAATTTAATATAAGGCTGAAAGGTTTGAATGTATTGTCTTATATAAAGAGAACACAGAAAAAAAAATCAAAAATTGTACAGCATGATAATTTGTTAATGGTGAACTATCAGGTAGATAAAAATGTATTTTCTATTCAAGCAGTTCACCATTATTTAGTGGCATTAGAATTTTCACGTTTACCTGACAGATAAGGTGGATTGCAGATTGTACTGCAATACTATTTTATGTATATATTTTTATACATCTTTTATTTATACATAAAATTTTAAAACTTCATCAAGAAGCATATAAATGATAAAGTGGATCTATCTATCTTATAATTTTATATTTTTAAACATAAAATAATTATCACAAAAATAAAGTCATAGTCATTATATTAAAAGAATTTAAATTGATGGAATTTTAATATACACACACATTTCGTTAAAAAGAAAGAATATATTAATAATAAATAAATATGTACATCCATAGCACTTTCAAGATATCATGATTTCCAATGCTTATGTTTATTTTGTTTTTTTAGATTATAAATAACTTAATGGAAAATTACTCCAAAAAAAAACTCAAGTGCTTTTCATTTTTACATTAAAAAAGAAGGTCACAAGATTCTGAAATAGTTATGAAATGAAATATATTATTATTAACAAATGATTCCTTTTTAGAAATGTGTGTATTATAGAAGTTCCATTGACTTATAGTCTATACAAATAAGTCTACTCATTAAAATCGTTTATTGCAACAAGTTTTGATATGAATTTAGCATTTAAAAAAATCTGAAATAATAAACGTCACAATGGAAATTTTTGAACAAATCTTGCATTCTGAATTTTAAATCAGAAGTGTTGAATGTTAGGTAATATTAAACTTAATTTTTAATAATAATTTACTAAATATTTTTTATTAAAAGAAAAGCAAATTGCTATTATTGCAGAATCTCAATCACATTTTATTTTACTTGCCTCTTACAGTAATTAAGAAATTCTTTAAATTAAAAATTGGCAGCACCAACAATTTTTCTAACTGTTATTCTGTACTTTTGTTAAAGTTTTCAAAAAATTAAATATATTTCCTACTTCGAAAATGTCAAAACGTTATTTTCTTGACGAGTTATTATTTTTCAATTCTGTATACATCAGATAACCAATGAAGTTCATGTATTTTCCATGTTATCATTTCCTTCCAAAATTGCATGAACTGTTCTGATATATCATCATAATCATGTTTCAAGGAGATGGTTTTACTTATTATCATAATGCTGAATTCCTAGAAGGAAAACCTTGAAGTAGTATGAAATTTTACTGTTGTTAATACTATTGTAATTATACTGAAATTAAATCTATACTTCACATTTGCTTTATATAAATTTTTGCCATCAAAGTGCCTTACTGTCTTCCAAAATACAAGTAAAATATAGTTCTCTTATCTACTGGTGGTGATTCCTTTACTAAATAATAATTTTTATAAGTTTTAATATAGATATATATAAATATATAATTATAACGTATGAAAGTTATACCAGTGAAGTATTTGTGTTACAGCTGGAATTTTTGTATTTATATTTTCAAGGGGGGAAAGATGTTTCCTTAATACTCCTGTAAAATACTTTTTATTTTATTTTCTTGCTATGAAAATTTTGTACAAAAGTTACAATAAAATATTTTTTGTAAATCTGTAGATTCATTTTCTGTATCATTATTGAAATGGAAGCTATCTCTTGATACCCACATGATAGATAGGTACCATATATTATAATTTGGTTGAACATTTGTTAGGCCCTTTAATATGCTTCAGAGAAAAAAAGGATTAGAAGAAGGGTGCATAACCTTTTGTCATTGGGGAATGCCACGTATTACACAGCGGAGACGTCATCAGGCAGCAAACTGTTGTGTGCTGCAAACATGCACATATGCCAACATCAAGATTTTAGAGCGTTGCATATAAGTATGCTATTAAAATATTCGTGATAGATGTTAAAAATCATATATTTAGTTATAAAGTAGTTAACATCAATTTTCTAAGAACACATCTAAAACATGAGAATATATGGAATATTGCTACACTTAGTAAAAGTAAGTTTCAAGGCACAATTTCGAGGAATTTAACTGTTGTTCAGTAAAGTATAACTGTATCAAATTAAAAACGTTTCAGCAACTTTATTTCAATCAACTTTGAAAATAGTCTACTCAAGAAGATTTTCAGTTCTGACGATTATCTCATTATGGAGTTTCACTTTATTTATAATACAATCCTTTACTGTTCTGTTTTATAAGTTTCCTAATGAAACCATATGTGAATTTGAAATTGCATGCGAAAGACTGCACCAAGTATCACAAAACCTGCAGATTCCTACTCCTGGCCAGTTAATTCTTGTAGGTGTGATTCTTAGATATGGATTAAAGAAGTTGAATGCCTTACAAATAATAAATTTAAATCCTCCAAACGTCTATATGATAATGATAAGTTTAAAATACACGAATTCAGTGGTTAAAATAAGTTATGATATAGATAAAGTTGTGAGGATTATAAAATCCGATTATTTCAGCTCTCTTTTAAGCAATATTTTATTCTTAAACTCTGCCATTGCGTTAACTACATTCTGCACTTGAACCTTCTGTCTTTTAAGCAGGGTTCTGTACTATACAACCAAAACAATATAAATTATATAGTGCTGAAAAATTGCAAAAAATGAAACCGACACAGCAATTTTAGTCAAAGCAGCATTTCAGAAAATTAGAAATTACAACACAATTTATGAACAGCTTCTCTATATTTTAAGTAAATATAATTAAGAGGCCCAGCTAACAAAAGGCTTTTTTACATTGGAGAAGCTGTAGAATAAATACAGCTTCTATTGTTAGTTAATGGAAATCCTATCTAGCAGGGAGTGATGATACGAAATCAATGAAATTCCAAATATTCAACAGAAGGATTTATTTTTTTTTTTTTTTTTATTCTTTGAAGAGTTCTTAATAACAAATATGCATTTTGCATATAATCCGAGCCTTAATTATGACGGTCGGGAAGATCTTGAAAATGTACATTTAAAATTATTAAGAGTTATATCAACAAAATTGTAAGTTTTCTATGCATATCTAATGTTTTTTTGATTAAAATAGGCCATTCTATCAAAAACCATTAGATATGCATAGAAAACTTACAATTTTGTTGATATACCTCTTAATAACAAATATGCATTTTGCATATAATCCGAGCCCTAGTGATAATAAAACCGATAGAAAAAAAAAATACTGTGCATACAGATTAATAAATGTGCAGTTCTACACATTTTTGAGTCTTTATTATTTAATTTTTTTGGCATTAATAGATAACTCGTGGCTGAAAAAGCACCAATTTTCCTATAATGAATACAGAAGATCCGAAGTACATTGAATTGAGTTTTATTTATTTTTATCTATACATATTAAAACATTGCAACTTTTAATATAAATCTTTTTTCTTTTCTATTAAAAGTTTTTGGTACTTCATTATAGCTTTAATTCATGTCAAGAATTTTTCTATTCTTACATGTATCTGTAAAGAAAAAAAAATAGACATCATAAGTGGTTACGTTTCTTTGAAAAACTCCCCCCAAAAAATTATAAAACTTTGAAGAACTATTAAAAATAGAAAACTTTGCCTGGCAACCTCAACAAACAACATGGAAGCCGGCAACTTGAAAAGCATCCATAAATTACCATTATGAAAGTTTATACTGCTAATTTACGTGGTTTCTAACATTATGACGTCATTTATGAATGATTCTTTAATGATTGAACGCCTCCTGACGGCTACTGTGAGAACTAAGTAAAGTTGCTTTATTTGTTGGAAGTCCATCATGAACACTTATTCTCTGCACTTTTACGTTAAGTCCACTACCTTGACAGACGTTCAATAATTTTTCGTTATTGTATTTTTAGAATATCTGATTTCAACGACTGTTTACAGCTTACAGAGTAGGTTATCTTTCAGTTAGAATTATTAAATAAGCAATTTCTTAATTAGATTTTTTTTTTTTTAGAAATAATTTTAATTCGCTGAAGAATGATCTGATGTCAATTCATGCAGTTCGATTAAATTTAATTTCTTTCTAAATAACAAAATTTAATTAAAAAATACTTCAGTTAGTTAATAACAATTTAACTGGTTGTATTAATTAGTTAAAACATCAGAACAGTTGTGCAGTTTTATAATTTTTTAATCGACAAAAACAATTTCGAACGTTTCGAACATACAATTCTCTTGAACTTCAAAATTAACATTAATTGTAGTTATTAAGAAATATTTGGAGGCAGTTTATTTCCTTTTTCAATGTTAATGAATCTAGATTTTTTGTAATTTACGTAATGATACAAAAACTTCTAGAACAGCTGTTTCGTACTTTGTGTCAATCGTCAGAGTCTTTTGAAAGGAAGGCCTTTTAGTTATTTAAATTATTTTCACAATACTTTGAAGTATGTATATCGATATTTCAAAACACAAAAAATAATTCTTTGATTAATACGAGCTTTCTTATCCATTCAAGCCGAATCTAAATCCAAACCTTGCATTCTTTTCAAATGGCTTCATTATTTCTGGCATAAATGGGGTAAGAGTGATTACATTGGTCCATGCTGCAAGGGATAATTTTGCACTTAAAACAAAATTATCCCTTCTGTAATTTTTGGGGCTTTGCAGCTAAAAAGGGCTTGTATAACTTATACAGCATCACATCTGGACAATTATTATTGAGTCAGCTCCATTAAAAGTTGCCTAAAACTACTATGGCTTTAGACATGAAAGATTTTTTTTTTTTTTTATAAAATGTTTAGTAAATTCTTAGACAAAAGAGTTCTTCTGAAGTATTAGTCTAACCACCTGTAGATTTGACAATTTTCCATAATTGTTGCTACTTAATGATTCTAAATTTTGTTAACTGAAGGCGAGAGTTATAATTTGGGCCTGAGTGATTTACATACAGTTAAGTATGTAAGTATATGTGTAAGACAGTGAATCGCAGTTTTTCTTCACCTCTAAAATATGTAATTATTCATATCCTCTTCCAAAACATTTAAGAGAGAGAAATACTGCTTAAGGGTTATTGCAGTTACATCTAAATTAATGTACAAGGAAATTTGTTTATAAAAAGCTTCTTTTTAAGTTTTTGTTAACTTACACAGACAGTTGTCGTAAACAATATACGAGGGGCAGTCAAATAAGTAATGTTTCCTATTTTTCTTCTCCTTTTAATTGTCAAGAAATTCAAATGCAATTACATAGCTTGAAAACTACAACATTGACAGTTAATTTGTCACTTTTCAATATAATCTCGTCCATTTCCATAATTTTGGTCCACCTTTTAACAAGGGCATGTACTCCAGCGTGGAAAATAGGCATGGTCTTGCTTCTTAAGCCATTGATGCACGGACGTTTGACGGCCTCATCTTCAAAGTGAATCCCACATTGAGCTTCCTTTAGCAGTCCGAATAGATGGAAGTCTGATGTTGCTTTGTCAGGGCTGTACGGGAGATGAGGCAAGACTTCCCATCCAGTTTTCACAATCTCTTCAGTGATATGACGACTGGTATGTGGTCTTGCATTGTCATGCAAAAGAAGAACATCCGCCATAGCTTTTGTTGGGTGAACTCACTGAAGATGTGCTTTAAACTTTTTGAGGGTTGTGACATATTGACAGAATTTATCGTGCATTCCTGCTCCCAAAAGTCATCCCAGAACACTGTCGCCATAACTTTCCCTGCTGATTGCACAGTTTTGAATTTTTTCTTCCTCGGTGAGTTTGTGTGATGCTATTCCATTGACTGCCTCTTTGATTCAGGTTCATAAAAATGAACCCACATTTCGTCTCCGGTCACAATTTTTCCCAGAAACTCCTCCCCCTCCAAATGAAAGCTCTGCAAGGGGTTCAGAGGCTGTTGTTTTTCTTGTCTTTATTCTGGTTGGTTAACATTCTTGGAACCAACTGTGAACAAACATTTTTGTACCCTAGTTCACGGTGAAAACAAATTGGTATATAGATTAGAAAGTTGATAGATTAAAAAGTAAATACTAGATTATTTCTGAGTGTGGGTGGCTTGACAGCCGAGCACGTCGACCTGAAAGATCTATTGTGCTATCCCACGGAAAGAAGGACAGACGGAGAGAAAGACTTGAGAAAGGATGGTGTGAGAAATGCAGGGGAAACGGGAGAACCCCAGGAAAACCAGTGCGGATCGCCACCATCAACGAAACCCACACGAAAACCGAACCCGGTACTCAGAGGTGAGAGACCAGTGTCTTAGCGACATCGCCAACTGCACGGCCTGTTTAGAAAGTTGATATAAATTGTATTAAAAATAGTAAATGACTCTACATCAACAGCTTTTACATGTAAAACACCATTGCAAAATTAATGAGCCCAAAAAGCCTGATAGAAAGCCTGAATCTTTTTACAGAAGTTTAAAGTAACTTGTTATGCAATATCAAAAGCAAGGAGATATTTTTATTTAAATTACAATTAAATTTATATTAGAAACTACAGTTTTCATTGTAATTAAATAAAAAGTATTAATTTTAGTGCTTGGAGAAAAGGCATTTCTTTTCCGAAACTTAAATTTAAATGAAGTTCATATTTCATCCACAGAAATATTATTTTCTTTCTTTCTTTCGCTTATGAATATGATTGGATTATTCTATGTTCTTTTCTGGAAAATTTTTAGCAGTGATTAACTTTGTTATATTCCAAATCAAATTTTAAAAGATTTTTTTTTTTTTTAGTTTAAGAGCTTGATAGTTTTAAAAATGAACTGAAATCAGGTTCTTAAGATATTTGATTATTTTTTAATTCTGTTATGAATTTAGATGGTGGAATTTATCAGAATAAGCAGGAATCTTCTAAGACAGTCTTTTCGGGGAAAACAGTGGATTAAAATGTCGGTAAGACCATGCATTTTTAATAATTACCGATAACCTTCCACAAAAAACGTGTCTTTCATTTCCTTCTACTTCATTATGTAAAATTTGTTTCACATCTTACTAATGAGAATTCAATTCCATTGAAAATTTTAAGCAATATGTAAAATAAATTCTTAATACAATAAGTATTAAAATATATGATAATTCAAATTATTTTTGCTTACTGATGACATAAAATATAACCAAATTTTGGTGTTCTGTTTTCTATTAAAATTTCACACAATTATTGCTGATCTTTGTTAGTGCTGCTTTTGACCTGACGATGAATCTTGAACAATGAGGCTTTAAATATGTTAATGTAATAATTTCAATAGGGGCCTAATATTTAAGATATCTAAAATTCAGCCTTTCAGTGAAATATATGCATATAGTAAAGGAACAACAAATTTAATTTTCAGGTAGATTTATTATTGAAGCCATTCTATCTTTTTGTGGATTATATTACAATTAATAACATTTGTTTTCAATAAAAAGCATTGTTGCAAAGTTTCAGTAAATGTTCGTTGGTGCTGCACCCAATCCACAGTTGGGAAAATACTCACATTCAGAAAATTCATCATTTTGTGTCGATAGACAGTGAAATTCTTAATACTGAAGAACTGTATGCAGTTTTGAATAAATGAAATCTCATGTTGAAATTCCTAGAAAAAAGAAAAAAAAAAAGGGTTTTCCATTGCGATATCTGTTAAAGCACATTCTTCTATCATTATAATTTTTTTTATTTAGTATTGTTGTAAAGTAGATACTGTAAAGCATCTGTCCATACCAGCAGGTTGAATGAGAAAGCTTACAGTGCGTTGATGAATTAAAAATAACGAATTGGAATGAAATGCACTTACTTGGTAAGATAAATATAAACAGGATAAAAAAGGGTGGATATTCCAACAGTTTTTGAATATTTACTCCATCTTCGTCACAAACATTTATAGCAAACTTTTAAAACAACACAAGACGACTCATGATGGTGTGGGTAGTTTAACAGTAGTGTTAGGCGTTTCGCAGAGATGCCTTCACCACTAAAGACTTAATGTTCATATACAGTAACACAATTACAATGAAACTGGAAACGCCCCCAATTTCATACCAGCAGGTTTTCAACCTTTCTCCTTTTGAATCCTTTGCATTTAAGTCAAAATATACTTCATTTTATTAAAAAAATTTAATGTGCAGTGACTAATTTAAAAATTGAGGCGAACCATAAAAGCACATTATTTACTATTAAAACTGACCTTGCGATGTTTCAGATCTCCAATGTGTGAGACCTTTTTTAAAAAGTCTCGCATATTTGAGATATAAAAAGAAGGTCAATATATTTACAAGGTTAATTTTAATTGTAAATAATGTATTTTTGTGATCCGCCTCAATTTTTATACTTTTTTATTGTTTATATCTTGTTTCTGTATTGTTTAATTCTCTGTATTAAATCTGAATTGCATTACCATTATCATATTAATGTGTTATTAATATTACAAAATAATAAATCTCAATGATTATTTTATAATTAAATTCTTCCTAATGGAAGCATATATCTGGCAGGGATTTCATCCTAGAGTCTCTGGGTGTGTGTATAAATGATAAATGCAGTTGTGGTTATTCCCTCCTTTTAACTATGTCTTCTATAAAGTCCATCTGTCATTCCAGCCAATCAGCAACTGCATCTATAAACTCTAATCAAATCTAATCAACTCTTATCTAAACTCTAATGTGCGGTTGTAGTAACCATGGTTGCCTGGTTGTAACCAGCTCAGAGCTAGGTTAACCCATTTGCTATTGCAATGCCATTCAAAGAAAGAAAGTGTTTGTGTTTTAATTCTGTTTATTGAAGTGCTTTTGAATACACAATATTTTTTGTTTTTCCGTCTAGTGCATCCACGAATAAATCGGAAGGTTTTCCGAGGCGTGAGCAGGCCACATACAGCTGTCCATGTGGGAAGCATGGATTTTCCAACTTTAGTCCACACATTTGTAGTGATTGTCCCTGTGCTTTGTTGATAGTGATTGCAAATGCGAGTCGCACCCGAAACTGCAAAAGTTTGTATTCAAATGGCGTATCTGTTGAATCAATAGTATGCGTGGCAACAGTATATCTTTTCCTTTAAATTTTCCATTTAAAATTGTAGCTTCGATGATATTGATCATCAACGAATGTTTCTGAATTAGTAGAACCATTTTACAATATCTGGTGCGCGAGTCGTTTCAATAAATTAGTGTATTTCATATAGTTTAGTGGCAGTTCGTGTGTGCACACAACAACTCGCCAAAATTTCATCACAATCTGATGAATGGTATAGGAACGCATACGGGACAAACAAAGAAACATTCATTTTTATAATATATAGATTACAGAGTTGCTTATTACTCTACGATTAAATTAAAAAATATATTTAATTTCACTTTTGTTTCATATACATACTCGGCAAACTAAAAAGAAAATTTTTACGGCCATTAATTTTCTTTTTTCTTTTACTTGGCTGTGTTGCATGAAAGTATAGTTATTTTATGTTTAGTTATTTGTCATTAATGAAGCAATCACACTACCATTAAAACAATTTTTTTTAACTTGGCTAAGTTGCTTAAAAGTCAGTCATTTTATTTTTACTTCTTTGTTGTAGTTCAAGATGACTGATAAACTTATTCAATTTCTAACAACAGATTCTATTAACAATGTCAGCCATCTTGTAACCATGCCGTCTACAAAAGGTGAAGGGTTAGGGAATAACCAGGCTCCTACGTCAGCGTAACCAGTCATGTGACAGTCATAACCGGAGTGGTAGTAACGACAACTGCAGTTATCATTTATAGACACACCCTCTGATGTTTATCATTTCTTCATTTTTTAAAGCAATTTTTTTTTTTTTTAATTACCTACCAATCTCCCGAATCTTTAAACAATAGTAGCTCTAGCTGTTGAGCATTTAGGAAAATGGTCATTTCCGGAATCGGTTTGGAAAATGTTCATGTTAACATTTTTTACAGTTTTTCTCTTGTGTATGGTTAAGTGTTTTATAGCAGTAACTAATGTTTTCTTAGTTGAGTTGTAGATTTCTCTAGAGTCAGACAGGCGATTTCATGTGCACTCATCTGGAGAAAGACTCAAACATTTCAAGTCCCGTATCATCTTATGGCAAAGGCCAGACTAGAAAGTGATTTTTTTAATTGACTTCTCTCTGGACCATAATCTAGGATTTGAATGGGTGCTCGGAATTCTTTATTTTGATCTTAAAATCTTTGAATTTATGATAAATTTTGTTCAATACTTGAAATAAGTCCTTGGAAAAAAATAATGGCAAATGAATAAATTTCTATATGCTATTCCACTTTCTTTCTGCTCACCAGTTACTTAAATGCTGTCGTATATCCCTTCTACCTCCCAATTTCTAACCGATCTAAAATTTATTTACTTCATGTGATTGACAGAAAACAAATTCAAGAGTCCATTATATAATTAAAACAAAAGCAAAGTAGATTGTCATTTACTGACTGTTAAAAATAGAAACAAAACATTCAGGATAACAGTCCTGTTATAAACTTTTGAGTTAGATTGTTCAATTTTAAATTACAGAAAACATTCACTCTTGAAATCTCTTCCCTAGAATTTCTCTTCGGCCCAAGAGCAGTCATCTAAAGCAAATGAACAATCATGTGCTGCACAAGAAGAATCCGAAGTTATCTTAGAAAACAAAGGTACTTTAGGAGTCATAACACTGAATAGACCTAAAGCATTGAATGCTCTAAATATATCAATGATCAGAGCTATTTACCCTACATTAAAGGTAAGTTTTTAATCATTGTTTTCTCTATTTATATCCTTATAGTTGCTTATACAGTATTATAGTTTTGGTCTGTTATTTGTAATCCTTTAATATAAATTGGAGACAAAAAAGAAGAACAAAAAAGTTTTATAATACAATTTTAAATCTTAAATATATATATTTCAATCTATCCAATCATTCATGATTCAAAATTACTTGTCTATAAAGTTGAAATTTTAAATATAGATTAGGTTCTGATTCTGAAGAATCTTTTTGATTTTTGGTACAAATTGTATCAATAAGTAAGAAGCTAATGGAAAAAGAAACCAATCAAAGTGCTTTATTGTCAAAGAAAAAGAGGCATTAGTGATTAATATGGCATCTTCGTTGTACGGCTTCATTTTTTTTCATCCACCTGGATCAAGAAACCAGATTGTCAGCAACATTGTGAAATCAGATATTTTCTTTTTACCATAACTGGACTTGTCCTGTAGAAGCTGATAGATTTTTGAAAATTAAAAATAGCTTATAAGCCTGAAATTCTAATGGTTAGAGAAATATAATGAACTGTAATCTACCTGTTGTTTTTATCAAAATGGGACCGATAAAGGCCAAGCATACCAATACTTATAAATTGCCATTATTGTAGTCAAATGAATATATATTACATAGAAATAATGATAAATTTCTTAATACTCTCCTTTCATATAACTGTGTTTGGATGTCACCATTTGGGTATTGGAAAGTTGGCAGCCAACTATAGTTTTTCAAAATGAAGTTTGATCAGTGCTTTTTATGTCAAATGTAGAATGAAAGCATTCAGAAATACATCCCTTGATAAATTGCAGTAGAGGAAAAAAATTATTAAAAAAAAAATAAAACAAATTTTGAGAAAAAAAAAAGTTGAATTAAATGGCAAAATAATAATAATGTCTGTCTAACCAAAGAACCACCACCAATCAGAGAAGTACTACTCGGTTAGTGTGTGTGTGGCACAGTTCTTAAGCCCCACCCTCCCTCATCGACTTGTGAAACAAGGCGTCAGCTATGGATTCTCAGTTAGATCAGAAAATAAAAGTCAACAAACAACAGTTTTCCATGGTTTTTCTGGCTAAACAATACACAGCCAAGCATGACAGATCGTCAACAATGTGTATGTGCACTTCAAGATGTCTGCAAGTGAAGAAAACAAAACTATGGAATGCTACCGCTGCTGTAACAGGCGTAGGGACTTCGACTGTCCGACGCATTGTTCCCGAAGTGTCGGCAGCAAATGAAGAGGGGTCTGCTTTCAACATTCCCAGTAAGAAAGACCTCGAATTTCAAAAAATTGCTGGACTTGGCAGTTATGAAGAGATTAATCCAAGATGTTTTATCAGGAAGGAGCTGCCTACTCTTCGATCCATGCGTTCTGTTTGAGAAGGAAATCAGGTGGAAGAGAAGTATCGAGTCTCATCTTTATGTATTCAAAAACTCATTTAGGCTTGAAGTTTAAGAAGATGAATAATTGCAAATGTTATTGGAGAGGAGTGTTGTGGTGTCCAAGAGACGTCAATATCTTCAAGCAATGAGAGCCTTAGACCCAATAGAACAGTCGTTTATTTGGAGAAACATGGGTGAATGACAATCATCACATGAGATGCTGGCAGGATGGAGAAGAAGTTTCTATTGGGAAAGAACGGAGATTAATTGTTTGTCATGCAGGTTGTGTGGATGAAAACTCAAGCAGACAAGATCAGAAAATACACCAATCTAGCACATGAGCTCCAGAAGCAGTGGAGGCAGGACCAAGTACGCATTGTACCTAAGGTTCTGTCTGCCACTGGTCTAGTGCCTCAAACATTGCACCACAGCCTCAGCACACTAGGACTTCACAAAAACACTTCTGAACAACTCCAGAAGGCTGTAGTACTCGTCACAACATGCATAGTTAGGAAATTTATGGACACAACCACACATCACTTGGCAATATGTGCTTTGGTCCTTGATCCGCCATGTTGTCTTTGCTGGGGAAGCCCAAGGTTTGAAACTTTTACATAATAATAATAAGAAGAAGAATGCAACATTTGATTTACATTATTCCTCATCCAAAAGAATGTTGAGATTAGTAAAAAGTTGTTAATCATATTTTACTTTTATTTTTCAAAGTTGTTACTATGCACTTATTTAATTCTCCTTTATGACAAATGTAAATTGTATCTCTTAAATATCATTGTTCATATTTATCTATTATTTGTGATAAAAAGGAATAATATTACTGTTGTAATATTAATGTAACATAACAGTAATATTCCTGTTTTATCCAAATCAGCCCTTGTATTCATGCAGTAATGTACGTAGGTACATGGGCATCCAAAGCAAGTGATAAAAATGCCGCCTCAATACTTGAACAAGGTTTTATGTTTCAATCAAAAGAAAAAAAAAAAAACGCAGCATTGGTGTCATTGCCAAGTTGGTCTCCATTTACCCCCATCTCTAAGCCAACTATTCTACTGTGTCCATAAAGTTGTAAAATAGTAAATTAGGGATATTTTTGAAGAAAGACTTATTTAATCATTATAGAAAGTTAATGCTGTTGCAGTGATGAAGCCATAACTCAATCGATGAATTTACAAAATAATATTAATTCCTGAAAATTTTGTTAATAAAAGACTGACTTTTGAGTTACATTTTATATTTACTATCAATTTTTTAATTATAAAAAAAATTAATTTTTTAATGTCAGTTTGATATTTTTGTAGGAATGGCAGACCGACAAACAGATGGTTATGATCAAAGCCTCTAGTGAAAAAGCCTTTTGTGCAGGTGGTGATATTAGAGGTAATTTTGAAATTGAAATTTAAAATCCCAAAAATTTAAATTTAAATAATGATGGAATGGTAAGATCACAATATAATGCCCATCTCTCCATACCAAATCCATTGTCGTGCTTCTATCCCAAGAGCTTTAACAACTGTGCAGAAAAATTAAGATGTGGTCTTAATTACTAAAATATCCTAATTACTAGAGGTAATGAAGGTCCTCTAATGTTATTTAAAAAGTTAAAAGTCTGAAAAGATAAGAAAGGAAATTTTAATTTTGTTTTGTAAAGAAATAAACTTTTGTGTAATATGTAAGAAATGGGAGTTTAAAAAGAAAGTGGCAGATTAATCAAACTCCATCCACTGCAGCAAAATGTATTGTAACTATTGCAAATGATATGGAATTGTAATTTATATCTGGTGATTCTTAAAGTATTGGGGGTTTTCACTGTCCCATATCTTTTAAACTACTGCTCATAAAAATCTGAATCTTTTTATATAAAATCGTCAAACATATTAGAGTTATATTTTCATGTTATTTATTCATTATTATTGAAATTCATTTTATTTGCGTTCAAACACTTCCAATAAACTCTTCCAATATATCGTATATTTAAATAACTGTTGTGATGTTGTTTAAACTCAAAGTCTGGATCCAATATTCAAATGATACAGAAACCTAATTAGAAAAATTTAATCTAAACACTTTTGTCATTAATTCCTTTGTTTAATTTAAAAAAAAAAAAACAAAAAAAAAAACAACTTTTTTTTTTAAAATGAATTTAGACAAATGACTTTTTTGGGACAGTCGAATAATTTTTTTGGATAATAATTTCGATATATTGGGGGTGGTTGAACGCAAATAAAATGAATTTCAATAATAATAATAAATAATAACATGAAAATACTCATATATGTTTGACGATTTTATATAAAAAGTTTCAGATTTTTATAAGCAGTAGTTTAAAAGATATAGGGCAGTGAAAACCACCAGTACTTTATGAATCACCTGTTATAATAAGTGACAAGGACCACAGCACAGGTTAATGTGCCACAATTTTTTCCATTTATTATTTTATTATTATTTTTTTTTTTTGACCAATTATTTAAAATGTCTCAAAATCTTAAAAATAAGAATTGATTATAAAGACAAAAAAAAAAAAAAAGGATGAATGGTACTTCAAAGCTGGAAAAAAATTGCTTTCAAGAACTGTTTTAGCCTTAATCAAAATTGATTAACCGTGCTAACAGAAGAAAAATGATTTAGGCAGTTTGATCAAAAAAAGATATGAATGATATCCAAACAATATTTTCTCATTGTTCTTTTCAGTTGCTAATTGCCTTGTTTTGAAACGGTTTTCTACACACAAATTCAGTTCTTCATTCAATTTCCATGTGATCAACCAATTAAATTCAAGCTTCCTCTGATTTGTGATATTCAATTCTGTCAATTCCAGTTTTCAATCAATCTCCTGACCTAAAGTTAAAATCCTGTATTTTTTTTTTCAAATTGGAGTCGACTCTTAGCAGACGGACAGTATATTGTAGACTTTGTCTTGAGGAATGCGTCTGTCATTACTGCATAAACTCTTACTAGTAAATAATCTTCCTGATTTAGATAAAAGTAAATAATTGTAATGATTTCTACATTTTGCTACTAAATCATTCTCTTATTTAGCTGTGACTGAAGCTGGAAAGAATAAAGATCCTGAGGCTTTGCAGTTTTTCAATGAAGAATACCATCTGAATTATCTCATTGGTAAGAAAATCTCATTACTGTCAACTTTGATATACATTGTAAAATTATTGTCATTTAATCAGTTTTTAAAGTAATTCATGTTATGTAATATGTAGTTTATTAAATTTTGAAGAAAATCAGAAACTTTCGTTTTGAGTATCCATTGCTTATCTGTAATTGTGAAAGTATCATTTTAATTAATACCCTCACAGAGCTTTAGATCCAAAAAAAAAAAAAAAAAAAAAACACAGGAAAACATTGCACAAAACTTGCTTCAGTAGATGATTTAGTGAATCTCTTCTGCATCTTCAAGAAAAAAAAAATCTTTTCAAGTATTGAAGTGAACTTGATGATTTTAAATTGCATGATTAATTCTCAGATTTGGCATGTTAAGAAGTGCAAAGCTTCCTAATATGCAAATGAGATGAATGAGTTCAGTCAGAAGAAAAAAATGTCGAAAAAACATTAACATCTTATGATTATTATTTTTTTTTAATCAAAGGAAATTTCATGAATATTTGCATGATATAGGATGGTGAGTTGTCTGTAAGACTGAACATATAATAATCCCCCCCCCCAATAGATCGTTTCAAGCTGACAATAGCAACTTTTATAGATTGATGAAGTTGGTGAAGTACAAGTGGGTGAGGCCAAGATCACCAAGGAATTGGACACTGCATTAAGTCCATTACCTTGTCTTAAAAAAGATGATATAAGGATTTACAGTTAAGAGAGTTTCTCTTCTAGAGGGGAGAAAGCTCTGTTTGAATGAAGGCATATTAAATATCAGTCTTCAAAACGTGGCCTTATGTAAATCTGAACTGTCATGTAATTGTGCTCTCATCTCAGCATAGAGGAGAACTAACTTGAACTAATACAGGAAACTATTCCTGAAGGTTAAATTCCTGAAGTTTTAATTCTTGGTTTGACAATGGTTTCACTGAGAGTGAAGTATTTGGAACGATAGGCTGACAAAACCAGATTGGAAATCAATAAAGCATGGATGGAATAGATTAGAAAGCTACATTACCACGGGTAAGATGTCTCCCAAAACCACTATGAGCTGTAATGTATGCATTCATTGAAAAATGAAATTTATTGGTTGCAGATGTCAACAGTTTTATAACCAGCACAATTTTTTGTGGGAATTTCTTCTGCTAAAAATGGAATAATAATCCCTATTAACCATTGTAATCTTATATTGCTTTTTGCTGTCCGAAAGCCTCATGAAAAATGTTTATTTATAATTATTTAAAATATTTCTTCCCCTTCTGATAAGAGTATGCATACATTCTACTAAATATACTAAATTTACTTTAGAACTGTTTATATATTCAAATGACTATTTTTTTCTCATTAACAGGAACTCTAAATGTCCCTTACGTTGCTTTGATTCATGGAATAACTATGGGCGGAGTAAGTATACTTATTTCTAGGGTAGTTGTTTTGAATTATACTTAATTATATGGATTCAGTTAATCGAATTTGCTTAACTTATAAAATTCTATTATTAGTAACAGCATAAGAAAAATTACTTATTCAGTAATTAAATATTATTGTAAAAACTGCAATTTGTTTCAATAAATTTTCATGAATCTCTTTGTTAGGGAGTTGGTCTTTCAGTTCATGGAAAGTATCGAATTGCTACAGAGAAAACTGTATTCGCTATGCCAGAAACAGCTATAGGTTAGTAATATGAATTATTACTGTTTTTAATAACTATCACTGTACTCTTGAAAAAGTTGCAAAAAAAGTATGGCCAGAGTTTCTGGGCTGTATATCTTTATTTTTTTTTTTTTACAGTATATTGTAAACAGTTATCAAGCTCTTACTCATTTGGCTTATTGCAAAGAATTATTAGGGCCGCCTGATTTTTTTTTTTTTTCTTTGTCCTGTTAAGCTAGTAATTGCATGACCTTATCGGTTGTACTGCCTCTATTCACATGAGAATATAGGTTTAATTCCAAAATCAGTATTAATAATTCCACTTAAACATTTTGTGCACAACACATCACTAGTGTAAGTTTCGTGAAAAGCATCTTTTGATGGCTTAACAATACTTACTCTCCAATTTCTCAATACATGATAAGCATTACAAACAACTTTAACATATTAACAATCTATAGTTTTCATATTTTAATTTAAACTAATTATTTTCCTGCTTTGTTGCAATTTTGTTTCAAAAGAATTAATGATAATTAAATACATAAATAACCATTGACTGGCTTCAACCGGTTCGCTCCAGTTTGGGTGAACCTGTTCCCAGAATATCCCAAGTTCGCTGAACCAGTCTGAACGCTTTCAAATCAGAACTTTTTCAAAATGTCGGAAGAATTTGGATTAGAAATTACGAAATTGGTACAATTTTGGGATTAAACATGGGCTACTTATGCTTAAGATCAACACTTGCTATATGGTTTGCTTATCCAGCTTTATACAGATGCTTTTCTGCACATAAAGAATATTCAGAAATGGTTTTCTGTCTTCGCAACTGATTCTTTATAAACAATTTAGCATTAATGGTAGATATGCTGCAAAATTCTTACTTTCTAAGACTCTTCAAAATGGAAATCTAAATTTTGTAAGAATTGAAAAATTAATAAAAAGAACAATTACGGTATTTGGAATATTTGAAGAAAGTTGTGGAAACTTGGAGAACAAAGTTGAACGTACAATAAATTCTTTTAAATATATTGACTTTGTTGAAAATCAAAAATATGCCAATATTCCTCGTCAAAAACAACTGGAAGCATTTATCAACAACATGGAAGCCAGCTTATGTATAGCGGATCACTTAAAATCAGGAAATAAAGCAGAAAATAATAAACACACTAGACCCAGATAGTTGGAATATTGATGAAGTTTTCCTTTGGAAAGCCGCTGGAAAAAAAAAAACAACTTGAATTCCACAACTTCTTTCATTATGAAATCAACATTCGTGATTTTCGTGACTATTTGGAAAATATACTAAAAAATCGACACAACCATGAGATTCCAAGTATTGTACAAAGAGCAAAACATACCGAATATCAAAAAATATTACCTGTTAATTTTGTGGAGAGAGAAAGAGGATTTTCTGCAATGAATAATATATATTCAGAAAAGAAGCCGCCTCACAGTTCAGAATGTTAAAACTATAAGTATGTGCTAAACGCTAAACGCTAGCGGGGATTAATTACTCACCCCTTTTTATTCTTGAT
>JAFIDM010010028.1:7565569-7594007 GCA_023159025.1 Thereuonema tuberculata | reverse complement strand
AAAAAAATAAGATAATATCAAACAATTAATTGCATCAGTTTCTTTGGTCTGGTAAATGAAGTTTAAAAAAAAAAAAAAACTTAGATTAAAATGGATTTTATTCAAACTTTTCTTGAATTTTATTTACAGTAGAACCTAGTTTCTCCTAAGTAAATGGGGCTGGAAGTCATCTGGACTAACAAAAATCCGGATTATCCGGAAACAATGGGGAAAAAGCCAATAACAATGGATCATTTAAGTGGTGTCATCACAACCTATGTCACAGTTCAAAGAGCTAGTTGCTAGGGATTTAGCATTGAAATTATTTACTACCAATTGGGTGTTTATCTTTGTTTTTCTTTGAGAAAAGACCCAAAAAAAATTACATTATCAGAACACATTTCTAGGACTTCAAGAAAGCCCACTTTAGGGTTTGCTTTCCCTCCCTTATTTTTGTGAATTTTAGGAGAAATATTAAGACCAAAAAAAAAAAAAAGCTGTATTTACACTTATGTTTGAGGAACGGACTAGTGTATGACTGATCTGACGCACTGAAACTCATTTCATAAGTAGATTACACAGAGTAAGTAATTTGATATTCGCCAACAATTACAAAATTATTTATTCTTTCACAATCATTACTTCTGAAGTATACAGATCAGTCCTTTGCTATTGTTGAGTGGCTTTTGAGTTAACCAATCAGAAGCTCTCAACATCGGGTGCAGATGATCTGTGGCAGTTCAAACCTCCAAAATTTACATAAAGCTTCTTTTGTTTAATATTTCTTCTAAAAATTCACAAAAATAAGGGAGAAAAAACCTTGAAGTCTTAAAAATGCCGTATAATAATTTTTTAATTAATTGTTGAGTCTTTTCTCAAAGAAAAACCAAGATAAACACCCGCTTCGTCGTAACTAATTCCAATGCTAAAACCCTAGCAACAGCCTCTTTGAACTGATGTAGGTTGTGACAACAACTTAAATGGTCCATATATTTGTCTACCACTTACCATTTATTATTACAGCAAGAAATTTTGAGTCACTTTAAAATTACAATACATTATTAATAAACTAATACATACGTTTTCATTTAAATTTTGAAAAGTTATTTTTAATAAAACACTTTTGCTGTGCAAGTTTCGTTTACAGACATAAATGTAACATTTACCCTTATATTACAGTTTCGGAGATAAAGTAATCTATTTTGAATGATTTGTACTGCGTAATGAATTTGCTTATTTTTTATTTTTTCATTGAATAACATTAAAAAAATGTATATCTTATTTTTGGAAAATTTGGTCCAGATTAATGTTAAATCCAGACTAACGAGAGCCAAATAAACAAGGTTGTACTGTATTTATTTATCTTTTGAAGCTTATTACAGCAGAACAATTAGATTTACTTCTGTAATTTTATCTTTATTCATGTTGGTTCTGGGATGAAGGTAGAAGCTGTCTGATTTTATTCAGCTAAGATTACAATTAAAACAAATTTTACATGTATGAAAGGATTTTTTTCATAAATATTAAAAGAAGCAACACATAATACGGTTATTATAATATAATATATTATAACAGTTTGGAAGCTATAACAGCTTCCTTTGCAAATGTAATGCTGAATTGATATTTAATTTATGCAGGGTGTTTCAAAATTCCTATTACAAGCTCCCAGGGCTTGTAAACGGGACTTAGCAGATAATGTTTTGAATAGGAGCCCGTGTCCAGAAACACACTGCTCCACAAGTAAAACAAAATAAAATCAAGTGTTTATAAAACATAATAAATATTCTTGCTTCTGCTGGGTCAAAAGAGCCCAGCTGTTTTTGTTATGCAGTTCCAGTTTGTTCAGCATTGCATCCTGGTCTACTATTAGAGCTGCTTGTTGTGGCGACCACCAATTCGTTGTATCTCCGAAGCATGTTCTGATATATGCTCTCAACACTACTTGGTATTGCGGAATCTCTTCTGCCGTTGCAAGAATTCATGCAAGCAGATCTTCCTCTTGACTTTTCAGGGGTCTCATAAATATGACTCTTCATGTGACCCCACAGGGAAATGTCGAGAGGAGTTAAATCCGGTGATCGTGGAGACCAAGCAATTGGGCCACTGTGGCCTGTCTATCTTTCCCCGAATGCTTGGTCAAAATGATCTTGGACTGCAAGTGCAAATGGATTTTGGTTTGCTTGTGGCTGGACAAGGATTCTATTCAAAATGGTATCTGCTTTGTCACCTGTACAAACCCTAGGAGTTTGTAATAGGAATTTCGAAACATCCTGTGTTTTCAAGTAACTAAACAAAAAATAAATACGTTGTGAAATTATTTATTTTGGTTTTTAAAAGTATGCAACTGTATGTATAGCTGAATTATTATCAATTTCCCTTGTACAGAAACTATTGCATACAGTTAAGTTTACATAAATAACTTATAAATGCAGCTGACTGTAATTTAGCCCAAGTATAAAAGTTAATACATGCAATGCTTTTCAATTTATCCTTCAATTTATAAATATTCATTGTAATTTAAAACATCTATATAAACTTTTAAAAACTCTTTTTCATTCAATATCCCTCTTCTATGTAGCACTTGTTGACAAAGATAACAAGCCTCAATGGAAGCCCTCAAAACTGGAAGAAGTGTCAGATCTGAAGATTTTGTCTTTCTTTGACCCTTTGCCAAAAGAACAGGAGCTTAAGTTGTAAGAAGAGACGTTGAATTTTACATCAAATTGTTAAAATTCGTTTAGTACTTCCATTAAAATGAAATTACATTTGTATTAATATTTTCAAAAAGCCATTGTTTTAATGTAACTATTTTTTTCAAATGAAAGACACTTTGTATATTTTATAGCATAATATTTTTATTAAAGTGTTATTGTTGTTACATACTTTGTTTTTCCTTAAAATTTAAATTTCATATTTAGTACGTAGAATGTTTTTTGTTTTGTTTTTGAAAGGTAATGTATGTCTGTTTAAGATGGACTGTTTTATTATTAAGTTTTAAATATTTTAAAATGTTAAATATATATATATATAAGTACAATGAAAAGTAGTACATATCACCTTAAAATGACTTACAATCTTTTAATTATTGATTTAGCATGTGAAGTTATGCTATTCCACTTGAACATTTTTGTTCTTTGATTGTCCATTTGTCTGTTTCTGTGCACATTACATTAAAACAGTCAGCCGGATTTCCTGAAAATTTTTTATGTAGCTTATTTATGTTCGAACTTAAAATATACACGTCAGCATCTATTGCTAAATGACGATCGATTTCTTTAAAATTTGATGCAATGCCCGTTTGTGGTCCAGTTAAAATTATGAACATGATTAATTTAGTCTCTGAACTCCACCCCCAGCCACTGCAAGCTCAATCTATCCACTATGGGATGAAAAGTTAAGTGAGTATCTATCTTAAGATTTTATTAAGTGTAGGGTAGGCATAAAAGAATGGTGGGGTTTCAGAGACTTGTATTTTCTGTATTGCTTAACATAAACAGTCATTGGAAGTGCAAATTGCCAATTTTGATGTGTGTTAAGCCGTGCGAACACCACGCAACATTCCTGCAATTTAGTCGCGCGATTTTGACGTCACGAGTTGATATAAACCTTTGTCAAGCGCGAACACTTGCAACTCGAAAATGCAACTGACCCATGACAACGCAGATTTTAAATATGTCACGTGTGACGTCAAGCAAAATTCGGTTATGTCGTTTCAAACATAATATAAGAGTGAATGATTTGCAACATATGATAAATATTTTTTTTAAATTATTAGCCGCTATGGAATTTAATTTCATTTTGTTATTTCGAATGAAAAGTAACGAATGACCAACAGCCAATAAGAAACCATGCTCCCCTGGAAACAGTGACGTCATAACTTTTGCATTCTGCGTCAGCAGCCTTCGCGTTTGCCAAACCCGATGTGGAAAATCCAAAAAAATCGAGGTTTTGAAACCTCTCTGATAAATTCTTCCGCATACAATTACTGCATTTCAGTATAAACTTTATTTATGCGTGAAAGAAACTCGCAATACTCTGATATTAATTGAGTATGAGCCTGTCTTCAAAACGAATCGACAGATAAAATTTTCGACGCCATTTTTTTCATGGGCGTGGTTTCACAACTGACGTGTTCCAATGCTGCCCTGTGATTGGGGAATTCGATGCAATTTTTCGAGTTGCAGGTGTCCATGCAACTCGACTCCGATGACAAAAGTTGCAAAGAAATTGCAACTCGTGACGTCAAAATCACTCGTGACGTCAAAATCGCGCAACTAAGTTGCAGGAATGTTGCGTGGTGTTCGCACGGCTTTAGTGCCTCAATGTGTGCACCTTTCATCACTTGGCAAACACCCCAATTCCTGCCAGACTCTCTGCATGTCCAGTGTGATGGCCTACTGTCAGCACGGATGATACCATGTGACTTTCTCCTATGGGGTATATGAAAGATAACATGTATGTACCCCTAATGCCCACATCCATCAGTGTTATCAAGAAACAGTTCACCCATGCTGTGGTAAGAAAAAAACATCTGATGAAGAATATTATACAAGATATCCAGTCTTTAAAGACTGGATCTTGTATTATATTCTTTACCAGATGATGATTGGCAAGTCCAAATGAAATCGATTGTGATTTTTTAATGTGTGTTTTTTTTATTATTATTTATTTATTTTATTTGGTTTTATTGATTTGATTTGACAAAATTATTTTTATTTTTGCCTAGATTCAGATGCCCCAAAACAAAAAACAAAAAAAAAATATTTAAAATAAAAAGTTGAATATGAAATGATCATGAAAACATTCATCAAATGAAAAACAAAAGAGCTTCTTTCTTTTTCCCATTCAGACATACAAGTTTTATTTGGAACATTTTTCTGTACAACGGTTTCTTACGGAGATAATCCGAAAGAATGCTTTTTCAGGTTAATTGCCTCGCCCTGTATCTTAGATTGGATTGATGAAGAAAATGAAGATACTAAAGCAGGTATTGAATTTTCATAAATGGGATTTTAAAGGTTAAAAATTCGGAACCCTTTTATAAATTTTGAAGAGCACATGGATATACAATATATGGGATATCTTTTTATTTAAGTTAGGAAGGGAAGCATATGTGAATTATAAGGGGAAAAGAGATATTGGAAGGAACAAGTATTCTTAACAAATGTAAGGACAATAGAATTGTAGAAAAAAATGAAGTAAAGTAGTAGTAAAATTCAAAAATAATACAGCTCCATGAGCTGATAGAATAAAAATGGAATTTTGAAAAATTTACAATTCAGTTAGTAAGAGTGGATTACTAATTGGTTTTATTACAAATATGGGAGTTCGAACAAATTCAGATAGAGAATGAAATATCCCTTCTTCAAAAAAATGAAGATAAACTTCCGAAAAATTATAAGAGAAATAACCCTTTTAAATACTATTTTCAAAACCTCTAGTGAGATAATTAATACAGAGAACTGGATTTCGAAAAATAATGCCTTAAGAGGAAATCGGGGAGGTTTTAGTACAGGGTTAGGTCCACCCACGATAATGTATGGGTGGACTGGAGAAGAAAAGGATGAAATAAATGCTTGGTTTATAGATTTTAGAAAGATTTGATTCCAGTGATCGGAATACACTTTTAAGATGCTCTATAATACCAGAAATAAAGAGGAAAATATTAAGTATTATATGAGGGGTTTTAAGCCATACTAGCCTAACCCTGAAACAGCAAATTTCTGGGGAGATGGTTTGAAAGGTTTGGTGGTCTGTACAAAAAAAAGCAACTTTGCTGCTGTGATTTATAAAGCTAATTTTCTTTTCTACATAAATTACAGCAGCAAAGTGTATATTGTTTTTGTTTTGTTTTTTATACACAACCACCAAATGTTTCAAACCATTTCCCAATAATTTGTTTTTTTGAGAGTTAGGTTTATTATGGTTTAAAACCACTTATAAAATCAGGAAAACTTGAATAACAAGAGCTAAACAGAAGAGGAATTATCTTAAGAAATTAGAAAGAAGTATGATGAGGATGCATGGTTATGTCCCATATTCATAATCTATATTACTAAAATCTTTTATTTCTCTCTGTCTGTCTGTCTATATCTGTCCGGCACAATTTCCTTTGAGAATGGAAAATAGAAATAATTTTTACAATGAAATGTCCGCGACAGGATTCGAACCTACAACCTTCTGATCCGAAGTCAAATGTCTTATCCATTATGCCACGCCAGTGGCGTATTTAGAATATATTTTCGGGGGGGGGGGCCTAAGATTAATGTAAGGTTAAGTTAAGAAATTTTAAGTAGACACCCCATGGAAACCTATCCATTCAACCCCAAAAAAAAACCATAAAAACCTATCTCTTCAACCAAAAAAAAAAATGTTGGAGGACATACCTTCATTATTTCGGGAGGGGCTCGCCCCCCCCCCCCTTAAAAACGCCCCTGTGCCACGGGGACTACAACTCACTTTATATTGTTTTTTGACTTATGTTTCCTTCCCCTTCCCCCCATCAATAATGAATGTATTGAATCTTTTTTTTGAATCTGAAGATTGTTTATTTCCGATCCGTCTATTTATTTGTAATTCGAAAATGACAATTAGAACTAAAATTGCCGAAACGTTGCAATATTTTAAATATAATATTCTTACTTAACCAATTTCTTTGTGATATAGAAAAACAAGCGCATCTACACAGGGGATGGTCTAGTTTTAATGAATAAAGTAAAGAAATCTTAAGAGAGGAATATTGGAGAGGTTCAAATATTCAAGATAGAGAAAAAAAAATACGCTTAGCGTAGATGTTGGTATGTTAGTAGCGGAATTGAATGTAGATAAGGTAGATTAGTATTAAAAATTAAGTGACTATTATTAATTACATTTAAACCTAGAAAAGAAGAATCATTACATTTAGAAATAGTTGAAAAATAGGAAACCAAGAAAAATGTCCCTGGGTCGGAAATTTGCAATACAATATTTATGAATATGTAGAAAGATGGTTTTCATCAGACATCAGGAAAGGATGGAACAAGATAGTGAAGTTAGGAGAGCAGTTGGATCCTTTGTGATATAAATTAAAAACGTCAATGCCAGGCTAAGTTATAATTTTAAAATTGAAGCTAATAAAAGAGCATTCGGTTATTTAGAAAGACTACAAAATGAAATACCCACTGAAATGTTTCAGAGAATTGATAGAACCAGGAAATAAATAAAATGATTCAATAGCATTTTGAAAAACATGAAAAAGTAGGAATAGGCTTTGATTTAAATAAAGCCACGGATTTCATTTATTGGAAAGAATAAAATTTAACTATTGAAACATAGAAATTAACAGATAAAATATTTACAATACGATTTTAAATTCTAGATGTAATGAATATTACGAACTTTTGTCATCCTACATTGCTTGTTGTTCTTTATATTGAGATACTGAATCATCTTTTTATATCTATAACTTAGAATAAGAAATATGTTGATAAATGATAAATTCTTTGTAGGTTGTAATGGAAATCTAATGAAACATGGAACTATGTGTCTGTTGATTGTGAAGAGTTAGAACAAGAAAGAAAAATGTTAAGGAAAGGAAAACTAGATATATTAATCTATATGTAATATAAATTGCAGCTTTATACAATAAAGGTATTAGCCATGGTAAGGTGCGGAAGATAGGAACTTTGCGGACGTCCGGTATCGAGAATAATAGAGGTGCGGATGTGAAAGTTCAACTTGATGTAGGACATCATCTCTTCTAAATACTCTGTAAGTTTCATTTAATTTGATTGGCTAGTTGAAGAGAAAAAAATTTTCAAAAGTTTTGAATGCAGCAGAGAAGTATCGTTGAGGCAGCTAGAGGTTCTCTAGAGTTGCTCTCATTACCCCCAGCTGTGCTTTCCTGCTGCACTCAGACCTTTAGGAATTGTTTTCTCCACAACTGTTCAAACGATTTTGTTAAAACTTTCAGGGTATTTAATAGACATAAATTGTTGCTTTGTACAATAAATAGATTAGCCGTGGTAAGGTGCGCAAAGTAGGAACTTGTCGGACGTCAGGAATAATAAAGAGATCCGGACTTGAAATTTCTATTGTTTGAACATTAAGATGTCTACTATCTACCCTGTAAATTGTATTGAATCTGTTTCGTTACTTGTGGAGAAAAAAATTCCGAAAGGTGACCGTGCAAAAGCGATACCTGGAAAAAGTTGGGAACTCCGGTGTGATACCGTTCGCACGCCTCTAATTTACGTGATGGTTTCTCGATAAGAAGTCACCCGAATTGAAAATTTAAAATGTAACTTTTAGGGTATTTAATCATACTATTAATAGGCAAAAAACGGATGTATGTATGTTTGTCACCAAAGCGGAGAGAGAATATTTTAAAGTGTATTTTAAATTTTGTTAGTGTATTTTTAAACAAACAGAATAAGAACCAAGGTCAGCACATAAATAAATTGCCTTTCTGATTCAATTATCGGAAGAAATCGGGAACGGCCGTTTCATCCTGCATGGGACTCTTCAGCCCGATCCGCCTTCCCAGATAAAAGATCCAGAAAGACAAGATCTTAAATGAAGGCCAACGTCACTGGCAGTGACTCCCGAAATAAGAAAAACAACAACAATAAATGTTGTGCTAATTTGCACAACAAAAAACCTTTTCCTAAAGAAAGATAAGACAGAAGGCTTTTTAATAAAAGGAAATTAAAATTCCTAACAAGGTGATTTAACCTAGGAATAAATTTAGCGTGCTGGAAAATTTATAAACAGAATAAGAACCAAGGTCGGGATCGGGCTGATGAGCCCCATGCGGAACGAAACGGCCGTTCCCGATTCCTTCCGATAATCCAATCAGAAAGGCAATTTATTCATGTGCTGACCTTGGTTCTTATTCTGTTTGTTTATCAATTTTTCATCACGTTAAATTTATTCTTAATGTCTTTTTGAAAAGAAAAATTAGTTGATTTAATGTTGTAGCGTTGTTCAATACTTAAAATGTTACACAAAAACATATACTCTTTAATTATTTTAAATCTATCCAAAACTTTTAATTCAAAACATGTAAAAAAAAAAATACTTAAGTATAAACAAATTATAAACTTTTGCATCGATTCATTTAGTGAATAATAAAAAAAAAAAACTAGAAATAATTCTTACACCCCTGTGAGGCATTGTGGGGCACACTCTTATAGGCTTAATTTGGAGGAGCCTATTATTTTAGGGCAGGAGATAACTTTTTTCGCCAAAAGTGCCAGGAAAGCATGTTGATATTAAAAATCAAGAATCGTATAACGATGGTCTTTCGGTCAGCGCTGTGGCGCTACATAACTGCCATAGCACAAGTTCAGCAAATAAATAAAGGAAGAATTCCAGTATTGGTTAAGGTAAATGTTTAAAAGTCAATATCTCCGAAACAAGTCTCCAAGGGAAGCTTTATGAACGATTAAAATTGAACAATAATAATGTTTATACACAAAACATAGTGTACAAAGATATTTTTGAGAATTAAATAATTCATCAATCTAGATGATGGAAAATAGTATTAAAAGTTTTCAGTTCTTTATATTCATCAATCAACTATTAGGAAATGTTCAACAAGGAAAAGCACGAAAGTATAACCATCGTGCTGAAAATGTGACGGAGACGTGAGAATGATAGCTTATTATGAAGATATCGTTAATAAATGACAAAATCTGTAAGTAGAATTTATATTTAATGTACGAATGTCTGCTACAAATAGATCGAATGCAGCAGGGTTTGTACATTTTTATTCCTTTTAAAAAATGAGCTTAGAACATTTTTTTCAATCTTGTGTTTTTGAAAAATTGCACGGTATTTCAAAAATGTGGAATATGTTTTAATTCCGTGAATATTTCACTGGTTGCAACTAGTAGCCATATGATACATAAATTGTAGCTTTGTACAATAAATAGATTAGCCGTGGTAAGATGCGGAAAGTAGGAATTTAGCGGATTTCCGGTGCCGTTAATAATAGAGGTGCGGACGTGAAAGTCCTATTTTATGTAGGACATAATCTCTACAAATACCCTGTAAATTTCATTTAATTTGCTTGGCGAGTTGTGGAGAAAAAAATTATCAAAGGTTTGAGTGTAAAAGGGCCGTTGTAGCAGTATCGTTGGGGCCGCGGTGCCAACAATGCTTCCCTGCTGCACTAAAAACTTTGGGAATTTCTTTCTCCTCAACTGTTCATCCCATTTTGTTAAAACTTTCAGGGTATTTAATAGACATATTAATCTACACTTCCGTGCAACTAAATCGACTCACCCCTTCAGAGCGCACAAAAAGGCGTATGTTTTTTTAAATGGCTTAACCGATTTTCAAAAAACATTTTTTTTTGAAAGCCTAATGTTTTTACTTTACAATGACACCATTATCATTAAAATCTGTACAATATTTTCCAAATGAATGTGATCTGAACGTAAGCGTAGCAAAATGCAGTCTGAACGGACACCACGAGTTACGCGCCGCACTCCCCTATAAAATCCCACGTGGGCCGATATTTCTTATCAGTCACTTATCAGACGTTCATCTGTACACATCTCTATAAGTTTAATTCATTGTTTTCACAAACCCATGGATACTACGCCAGAAGACGCCGCACAAGTTGTTGCTTTGTTGCAAGCAGGCCACAGTCAACGAGAAGTCGCTCGTCAACTAAACTTGAGCCAATCTGCTGTCTCAGAGTATTCAGAAGGTTTCAGGAAACTGGTATCTTCACTCGGAGATCACATACTGGACGGCGCCGATGCACATCTGAGAGGGACGATCGCTTTCTCGTTTCAACTTCACTGCGAAATCACCATCTCACGGGCGTCGATCTGCAACAGCAGCTGAGACAAGTTCGTGGAGTAGCTGTTAGTCAATGGACAGTCAGAAGACGCTTGAAGGAAGCCAACCTCACTCCAAGACGGCCCGCTAGAGGCATAAAATTGACCGTAAATCACCGCACAGCACGACTCCAATTTGCTCGGGAACACATCAATTGGAGCATCGAGCAATGGCGGACCGTCTTATTCACTGATGAGAGCAGAATGTGTCTCCATAGTAATGATAGGAGAGGCCGTCTACCGGCGTCCAGGAGAGCGATTTTCACCGTGCTGTTTTGCTGAAACAGTCTCGTACGGCGGCGGTTCCTGCATGACGTGGGCTGGCATATCTCTTGAGGGAAAAACAGATCTTGTTTTCATACCTGGTGGAGGCCGGAGGGGGTCTGACTGCTCGACGAGGTATTGAGGACATTCTCCTGGATCATGTTGTGCCCTACGCAGGATATATCGGGGAAGACTTCATGTTGGTGCATGACAATGCCATTCATGGAAGAGGTTGGTCATTCAGCACATACCACTCTGCAATTCATGGAAGAGGTTGGTCTCGAGACGATGGAGTGGCCAGCCATCAGTCCCGACATGAATCCGATTGAGCTAATGCTCCAAGGTAAGCAAGTAAGAATAATCTTTAATTCTTATGTTTTAATTTTTGCTGTTTCATTTTGTTTAGATTGAATTGAATACCTTTTCTATAAATCATAATTCTTCTGTGTTTATATAAGTCTAAGATTTAAATTTCATTATGTAACGTTAATGAATTTTGTGAGCTTAGGTTTTATTGTAATTCCGGTGAATGTCTACGTAATAATGGCAGCACAAATTTAGTAAATTTAAAATTTAACATTATCCAATCTGTGTGTATAAACAATAGAGATATAAAGAATAAATAATTTCATGACATGCGAAGATACAACATGTCATGAAATTATTTATTCTTTATATCTCTATTGTTTTTGTGTGTTTGGTCCTTTGTATTAAACATTTAATAATAGTAAAAGTTTCGAAAAGTCAGTGTTCTTCATGGGAATAACGATGTTTAGAAATGTCTTAAATATAAGTAAAATAAGAACAAAGAACGAACTAATAAAAAACGATAATTTATCAAAAATTGTTGGTTTTATAAAGTAAATTGAGTTTGCGTACTCAAAAACTTTTGATTAATTTGGTTTGCTTTTGCAGAAAGTCACAGACCTATACAGGAATTTAGTTCGGAGTTAGAAAACTGATCAGTAACGAGAGGAAATAAAAAAAAACTGTCGTTTTCCAAATTTTCAATGAAGAGCCAGTCCATCTGATATCGAACCATAACAAAAGAAAACAGGGCTAATCGACACAATTTGAGATTTCGGGATGGGAGCACTGGCGGATCCAGGGGGGAGGGGGGCAACAGGCCTTTTGTCCCCCCCCCCCCCCCCGGGCCGCCCCCTCTTTTAAAAATGCAGTAAGAAAAGGAAGGAAGAGAGAAGCATTGAGAGAAAAAAAGGAGAAGAGAAACGAAACACTAAAAATTAAGCACGGGGACCAGAGAGAACACTTTGTTTGGATCAGTAGTCCCCACCCACAGGCCACAAGGCAAGGACCTTTAACATTTGCCCCCCCCCCCCCATGGGTCCGGGCTAGATCCGCCACTGGATGGGAGTGATGGTCATTTTAGGCGTTCCTTAATTGATGGAGTCACCATTTCAAAAGTAGGCGGAAAGAAAGAACTAATAACCAAAACATTTGTGAAAAGTCGAAATTGAGCTACTTCTGTTTGAAATTCTACACTTTTAATCCAGAATCAGTTGACCAGATTGAAATTAGAATAAGTTAATTTAGAAACTGGAGAGCTAGAAAACTGGAATACAAGTTATATTAACCATAAACGATGATGTCTTTTTCCTGTGTCTTAAAATTTTAATTTTTAAATTTCAGATGTAAATTACAATTCAGCACTGCATATTAAACATTTACGGCATAATTTAGATATCTCCAAAATAAGTATTATTGGAAGAATACGAATGTATATTTAAGAAGATTTATTGAATCCTGACAAATTTTATTAAACGGCAGATACAATAGCCATGGTCCAGAGGAAGAAGTGATGACTTAAAAATTAAAGGTCGAAAAAAAGATGAGCACTAAATAACATTGGTCAGGTTAATTCTTGTACATTTATTTTATTTTATTTTATTTTATTTTATTTTATTTTATTTTATTTTATTTTATTTTATTTTATTTATTTATTTATTTATTTATTTATTTATTTATTATATTTTTTTTTCTCGAACACACTTTTTAACAAGTGACGAACCCAGTGATGATTAGTGCACAATCAACCAATAATTGAGAAAAGCTTTTCATTAGCTAACAAAAACCTATAAAATAGGTGGTTACGCCTTTTCTTCTCCCACTACGTTAATGTTAGGATGACTAACCGCAATGGTAGTCGAAACTTGCACTTTTATGTTATTTTTAGCTGCACATACGTGTGTTTTTAACTTGCTTTTAATGATTTAACATTTCTTATTTGTTAGCTACTGCTACAAAGCCAATGAAACAGTGCCAGCCTCAGTATGACTTCTTCTTAGCTGAGACTACAACTTATTATTTTTGGGGGTCAATATAGTGATGTGTTAAATCGGATCACCTGGTTCGTGAAGAAAAGAGGTAGAGATTTAATTGGGTCTGAATTCAATCTGGACTCGACTGTTTATTTTTGGGAGAGCATCAGTTTAATAGGCTATGCACAACATTGGCTGTTGTGCTTTAACAGTTCATTGGGGGGAGGGGTTAAATAACACGTGATTAGTAACTTAATTTTAACTGTAGATTTAAATTACGAGGAATTATGGGAGCACAACAGCCGTTGGGAATTTGAAAATAAACAACAGAATTTGACGTTTACCTGTTTAGAATTTGAATTTACACTGGATTGAATTATGATTGAATAGAACACAAAGAGTAAATAGGATAAAATAGAATAGGGGAAGGTGTTGTACCTTTGACCAGTTTTCACTAAATGAATTTTCTAATTTTTTTGTACTCAAGTAAATCCTTACCTGAATGGATACATGTGATGTTCATTCATACTGCCATCAACTGCATGTTTTTTATATATTATATTTTGAGTATAAGCATTTTATTATACCTTTGACCGGAGGGTATTCTACCTTTGACCAGGTGGTAGTAGAAACTGACAGTTAGTTACAAGTTATTTAATTAATATTTTTATTCAGAAATGTATACATTTGGCAAATATATGCAGTTCAAAGTAGAATAATAAAACATGAAATAAATTCTAATGGCTTAAGTAGCCTACTTCTGCCCGTTTACTGTACATTATACAATGAAAAATCAACTCCAAAAGATAAGACATTCTTTTAGTCGAGCTGGCTGTGCCGCCAGCTGTGGTTGGATTTGGTAGCCTGGCCACAATATCTTGTAGTTCTACGTCGTAGAGCTGATTATATTCTTGGATGAGTTTTGCCATCTTTGGTAGTTTTTTCAAATATTTAACTTAAAATAATCACATGCTGCTTCCTTTATTTGGGCCACAAAGTATTTCTTGTTTTTTTTTTTTTTGTTTTTTGTTTTTTTGTTGTTGTTATCAGCTTGACAAGGACATAACTTATCTTCAACTAAATCTTCTTTTTCAAAGTTTAATTCCTTCTCCAGCTCATGGCATTTATCTGAAAGATCGAAAACACTTTCCCCTGATGAATATTCAACATCATACTCAAAGTCGTGGACAAACAATCGATTGTTTACTATTTTTGGATAAGATTTGATAAAAAAATAAAAATTTGGCAAAAAATATTTAAGTTTCCATCTTACGTAATGCTAAAATGACTGTAAGTAAAAACATTTATATATTATTAAGTAATGTTGTATCATTCACCTGGTCAGAGGAACAACACCCTGCTGTGGTCAAAGGTACAACATCAGTCGAACTTACGTTTCACGCCATGCTACAATTTTTAGGTTAATCCAATCATCTTAAAAGTCCTAACAATGAATCTATAGGCATATATGTATTAATCATTCTTGTTAAAATAACAATCAAAAGAAAACAAACAATGTTATTAAAGAAACATTCACTTGCAAAATACTTACTTTTCGGTGATGGAATTATAAAAATATTTTTTACTCCTTGCAAGTCAAAGATCTAACTGCTACTGATGGTTTAAAAGCGCAAATAGTGGGAATGTTACACATTAAACAGAAAAGCTTTTAAAGTAAGCTCATAGATGACATCACAATCAAGGGTGGTCAAAGGTACAACCTTCCCCTACATGGAATAAATACAAATATAACTATAATATAACTATAAAAATCATCACTATATATTTAAACTTATCTTTTTATATCCAATCAGAAAATATAAACATTAACAATATTTTAGTTCGCTAGTTTAAAAACTGTTGATGTTTAATTATTGAAGTCAGTTTCTAAAGGAGATTTTATAGTTACTGAACGTTTTAACCTAACTTAAATAGCAGCAATGAATTGATCAAACACCTGCTATTTACCCTCGTTCATCCTCAATAAAAATCTGTTAGTCTTATTCTCTTTTTTTCCTTGTAAATGGTATTTTCTACTGCAATCAAATTGAAGTTGTTCCTTTTTTCTTTTTATCAGAAGAACTGGTTCAATTTCATTCTGATTCTACGAAAGACATATAAATGTCAAAAAGAAAAGAAAAATAAGAAAAAATAATAATAACAAAAGCAACAAAAAGCTTGGGTTTATTTTTTAACTTATTTCTTTTATTGATCCTGCCGTTTTTATTTTTTTTAGACTTAATTCTACTTTTCATTCTCTTCTGAAATTCGTCGACTGCCACATAAGGAAAAGATACAAGAATTATTTTCCCTGATGCTCCAAGGTAAGCAAGTAAGAATAATCTTTAATTCTTATGCTTTAATTTTTCTAATTCCATTTTGTTTAGATTGAATTGAATACATTTTCTATAAATCATAATTCTTCCGTGTTTATATAAGTCTGAGATTTAAATTTCATTATGTAACGTTAATGCATTCTATGAGTTTAGGTTTTATTGTAATTCCGGTGAATGTCTACGTAATAAGGGCAGCACAAATTTGGTAAATTTGAACATTTAATAATAGTAATAGTTTCGAAATGTGGATTTTCTTCATGAGAATATCTTGACATATAGGCTACACTAATTAATATAAAAATTTGAGCACCAAGAAAAAAACAAAAACATTCTATAAACGCGAAAGTAAGTAAATAGCTGCGGCGAGGGTATTTATGCAAATGAATAACATTTGGTGCGATTGCGCATGGTCTCTCGTTCTACAGGAACGCTGTAATCGCAAGCAGTGGGGCTTAAAAGGAACACGCAGTGGAGTCCAATTGCACTGTAAGGTAGATCAGACGAGGTGTGAACGATCAACATCCCTCAAAGACACCTTAAACGACAGATGAACAAATCGCGAAGTTTGAGAGAGGCCGTACTATTGGGCAACGAAAGGCGGATTGGGCGGTGCGGCGAATTGCCCTCCATTTAGGCCTTTCTGACTTTACAATCAGATCGTATTGGGAGCAATGGACACGTAAAGGCACCTCTAAACGGGCCGACAATGGACGACCCAGACAGACCGGTAGGAGAGAGAGAGGATCGAACAGATCCAATGGCTTTCTTGTCCACTATCCAGTGACACGTGGCAGGGTCACAAGAGAACCGTATATCTGCCAGACGCCTGGCAGAGATGAATCTGCATTCTAGATGCCCCTTCTGTTTTGTATCTTTAACACCTCAACATCGTCGGTTGCGTTTGCAGTAGTGTCAACAGAGAGCAACTTGGAATGAATGCCACGGACTGGCGATGTATCGTCTTTAGCGACGAATCCCGTTTTTATCTAGGAACCAATGACCACCGTGTCAGGGTTTCGAGGACCAAAAGTGAGCGCTACAATCCCAATCTCACTTTCCAGCGGCTTACAGCCACCATTGTAGGTATGATGGTCTGAGATACCATGGCATGTGATACGTAGTAGCGCTACGAGAGACATTGACAGCCCAGGGTAACGTTCAGGAGATTCTGTGGACCCATGTTCTGCCTTTCCTATCTGGGTACCCACGAGCAATTTTCCATCATGATAACGCTCATCCGCACACAGATAGGGTTTCACAGGACTCTCTACGTCAGGGGTCGGCATCCAACGGATGTAAGTGACCTACTTAACAAAATAACTAACTGCCGAAGATGTAATGTGATGTATGAAGTAGTAAAACTTCGTTATTTGATATTTTATTTTAATTCTATGTTTGTGTTGAAACTGTATTTTTTTACAAACAGAAGATAGTATATAAGGAAATAAAAGTAATCCAATATTTACAATATAAATAATTCAGATGAACAAATTTCTATTCCTAGTCATAACACTTTAATAACAAAATCATCATGTTTTTAATGCTATATTTGACAGTCCATTTTGTCAGTCAACTTCTTGACGTCTGTTTCGTAGTTGGTTAAACCAAGTCGGATGCATGAGTCCAAAAGTTCATCTGTCAATCTGTTTCTAACTTATATTCATTTTTTACAACCTTAATTGTTGAAAATGTTGACTCAGAGGTATGTAGAATAATGCCTTCCTTTTCAGAGCAACGTCGATCAACACTGGGTGTTCCGTGTTGGACATAACAGATCAAATGTTTCTTCGTTTTCTTATCCAGTTTTTCAGTGGCATTTTTCAAACACAAGTCGTTTTGTAACTATTTCGAGTTCAGATTTAGGTCCATCTTCATGAAAATGTTTTTCAATGCCGAGGGAAAGTCTTCAGCTTTAAGAGATATACATGGATGCGAAATGAACTGAGTCGGAGAACAGGCTTTGGAAATCATCTCTGAATTTTGATAATATTTCTAAATTTCTCTCATTTCCGGTATAAGGTTTGAAATCCTGCGGCGATAATCACAACCCAATGGTTATTGCTTGGAGTGCCCGAAAATCTTGTGACTCAAATTTCTCCGCGAGCGAACGAAAATGGACCCGCGATCGACAGGCTACCGACCTCTAGTCCTCGTCATATTGCGACACTTCCTTGGCTTTCCCGCTCGCCTAATTTGTCGCCAATCGAGCATGTGTGGAACCAGATGGGATGTCAAATGCCGCCATGGATTAGCGTTCGTGATTTGGATCGTTATTTGCAAAAAATCTTCCGGAAGACAACATACAGCGTGTGTTAGGCTCAATGCCCGAACGTATCACCGCATATATCCAGGTACGAGGGTATCCAAGAAGGTACTAAAGATGATCTTATTGTGAGCCGCAGCTCCGCGGGACATCGTCCTGCTGCTGTGATCACCCCTGTCTTTTGTCTCTACCATTACACTAATAACATTTCATAGGAATCCAACGCTTCATTCGTGGTACGCACATTTTTTTGTCAATGAAAATATAAAAACAGAAGAATATAAAACGGACCAAAAAAAACCTAGGTTGGGAGGCTTTATTTACTTTCATTGGATAAAAAGTAGTATTAAGGGGATCAAAGATAGAAAGACTTGAGACCAGAGCTGGGAAAGAGAAACGGTTGTCTTGGAAATGAAAGTAGTTGCACTTAACTGATCTAGATAGGGCGTTCTCTATCCAGAGATTCCGCAGGGAAACATTTTTAACCATATATTTTATAAATAGGGCTAGAATAGGCGCTTGTATCCGATCTTGTGCACTTATTTTAAACAGTTGTCACTATATCTCAATGGATTTCTCAATACATACACGCTCGTCTAATTTTTATTTATAAGATTTGTCTACGGCCATTTGGATATCTTGTAGAATTCTCTCTTGCTGTTTTTAGTCTTACGACTAATTCGCCCCCATGATAATCGCTCTCCAACTCTCGCGACCTTCCAATCTTCTCTCTGCATCAGCCAATAAGCGTGTTTCTTGGCCTCCACGAGATCTCTTCCTGGGATGTTTCCTTCGACAAGAAGATCTCCGTGACGTATTGCGTGGCCATCCATCGCAACTTGCGTGTTTGTTATAGAACTAGAGGATGCTTAATATGTTTTTCTCTGTTTAATTTTGTATATGTTCGAATTAGTGGAGTTTTTAAAACAAAATATATGTAAATCTGCTATTTAGTATTTCTATTATTTTAAGATTTTTTTAAGTGAATAACGTGAATGTTTTAAGCAAATGAAATCGATGAATGTATTTACTTTTTATCAAATTGTTATGATGGCTTTCAAAATATTTTTGTAAGTACATTCTGCAATTACAGCATCTTTTTAAGGTTAATTCATTAATTTCATATATTACACATTAGAATTATAACATATAAAATTAATGAATTTTGCTTAGTTTATTTCTAAAAAATAAATAACAACTGAAATAAAAGCTTAGGACGCACATCCAGCTTTGCTTTGCATCAGACCAATAAGCGTGTTTCTCGGCCTTCCACGAGGTCTCTTCCTTCCACCAACGTCGACAAGAAGACCTCCATGACGTATTCCGTGACCAATCCATCGCAACTTGCTTGTTCTAATCGTCACCATTAAAGAGCGTTTCTCACCTACACTCTGCAGCACCTGTTCATTTGAAATCCATTCTATCCAGCTCACACTCTCCATCCGTCGCCAGCATCACATCTCGAGAGGTGTAATCTTGTGGTGTCTAATTTGTTTATTGTAAGGGTTTCATATGAACAGATCATGACTGACCAAACATAAGATTTTAGTATTCGTTTGCATAACTCAAGAGGCATTGCTCGGCTGGACAGCTGATCACGTTTTTCTACGAACACCTTCTTTGCCAACGCAATTCTGCATCGAATCTCTGGTTACTTGATGTAAGCTGCCCTAAGTATCTGAAGAACTCCATTCTTTCCACCGTCGATGAAAAGGCAAAATTCCCGTGATTGTTTTGATATTACCATGCATTTGGTCTTCTGCATATTAATCTTCATACCAAACATGTTTACGTGTCTGCTAAGTTGCTTCTTCATAAACTAAGGTTCCTGGACAGATTGTCATAATTGCCTGATCGTCGGTGTATTTAATTGCTTGTAGTCGTCTTCCACCGACAGTCACTCCGCATATCTCATTGTCACGGAAAGCCGTGTTCACAATCGTTTCAGCAAACCTATTGAACAGATCGGGTGATAAAGGGCAACCCTGTCTAACACCTTTCTCAATTCGAGCTGGTTCCGTTATGCTATCTCCAACTTTGATTATCGCTAATTGCTGGTGATACAAATCAAAAATCACTCTTATTGTTCTTTGAGATATGCCAATTTCTTCAAGCAGTGGGAAAAGCCTGTGTCACTCCATTCTGTCAAAGGCCTTTTCGTAACCAACGAAACAAACGTAGAAACATCTTCCTCTACCAACCATTCTTTCACCAGCACCAGCAGAGTTGCTATGGCTTCTCTCGGTGATAGCTCACGTCGAAACCCTCATTGGAAATCATTTACATATTCATCCACCATACTCTGTATCCGCTTCTTAACAATATGCAGAAGGATTTTGGACACATGGAGTGTCGAGCTGATGGTTCTGTAGTCTTTGCATTGGGTTGAAACTGTCTTTTTACGAATGGGATGGATGATCTTAGTACAATGTTTGCTCGGCCCCTCCTCGAAAATTATCTTTGTCAGCTCAAAACAGATGCTTTTGCACGCTTTCATCGCATGCTACAATCAGTTCTGCCTGCAGGTCACAACTCAGCAGGTGTCTTCATAGGCAGTGCTGATAGCGCCGCATCGAATTCATCCTTCAGTACTAAATCGTCAATATCTTCTAAGTTTGTTCTCATTTACCATAAATATGGTGCATCTTGTTTGTAGAGCGTTTCTACGTAGGACTGCCAGGTTTCTTCTTTGTCCGCCTATTCAATAGTTCGCTCATCATTTTCTTTCAAAATCGCTTTGCTTTTAAAACCTTTCTGATTCCTTGCAGAGGATTTAATGATCTTGTGAGCTAAATCCAACCGCTCACGTTATTCGAGCTCTTCTATTGCAAATGGTGGCATTGTTCTTCCCACCATTTTTCTTTTGCTTGCTTTTAGTCCCGTTGAATTTCGTTGCGCAATGTCCGAAATTGCATTTGATCCTAGTCATTTGTTGAAGATTTTAACTTTTCTTCTATTTTGCATAGTATGTCATTTGTTATCCATGGTCTGCGTATCACTGGAGGGCATTGGGTTCCCAATGTTGCTTCTGCTGCTTTTGTCAGTACGTCATTTATTGTGCTCCAAAGCTGATCGACTTTGTACTGACTGTTATTGCATGTCTTCCGTAGTTGTTTTGTACCTTTCAAGGTCTTGAGCGTTTTTAAGTTTTTCCAGATTCCACAGTTTTGGTCGATTTGTTCTACAAGGTCGCTTTCGTCACAATCATGTTATAACTTCACCAACGAGTGGTCCGAATCAATGTCAGCACTGGGATAAGCTATGACTTCCGTATTTGGTTCCTATAATGTTCTTTCACAAGAATCTAGTCAATTTGCAATCTTTGGTTATCTCCTCTGGACTTTCATGTGTATCTTCTCCGTCTTGGTACTTAAAACCACGTGTTCGTCACAATCATTCGTTCCTGTTTACAAAAATCCAATAGCCTCTGGTCCCTTTCATTTCTATTGTCAAATCCGTAAGCGCCCACTCACGGGCCATCCATGCTCTCCGATAATTGCATTGAAATCGCCCATCAGTATGATATTGTCATCTATCTTTGTTCGCCCAAGCAGTTCTTCTAATTTTTCATATTGTGTTTCTACTTCTGTATCCTTCGCATTACTAGTTGGCATTTAGCACTGTACGACAACTAAGTCTAATGGTGTAGTGCTAAAACACGCCATGATGAAGCGATTACCAACAATTTCAATGTCGATCAGAGATCTCGCTAAATTCTGTGTCATTACTAGTGCAACACCTCCTTTCCCGCTGACACTGTCTGTGTGGACGATCTTAACTCTTCCGCTGTCGAACTCTCCTTTTTTCCACCTAATCTCTGCTAATCCACATACATCAACTTTGTTCCTCAGCATTTCGCTCTTCACCATCCAGCTTTCCAGCTCGTGGCATTGTTCTTGTATTCCAAGTAGCAATTCCAAAACAGGGATTTCGGAGGTTGACGACCTGGGAGGCCCTATCGGGTCTGTGATCCAAATACTGATATCCAGCCTGAAACCCGGAATTGCCAGTACCGTTATTCCAGTTGAGAGCCATAATCATCAAAGGTTTTCCACATCATTACTTTTCTACGATGATGATGGCTCTCAATTGGAATAACGGTACTAACAATCAGTAAAATAAATAATAAAGTAGTTTTAATTTAATTTTGAAAATTTTTATTTATATTCATTTCTAGATTGTGATCTAAAATTCTTTAATTTTTCTTTAATAAAAATAACATTTTCACAGATGCAATTTTTGACGTTCATTTTGGCAATGGCAGTTTCATGTACTGCAATTAAAACTGTAGCAACTCAGGAAAATTGTAAAATTTGGGATAAAAAGGATCTTTCTCCTGTAAATGGTATATCGAAATGTTCTAAGTATCTGGCGCCTAATAAAGAAAGATGCTATGTTGACAAATACTTCCCTTATTTGTGTAAGTAAAATATCAAAATTAATTTAACAAAATACGTAATAGAAATTAAATTTTCAATTGCTTTATTTTCTTTTTAAAATTTTATGTTTTCATAATATTTTTATAAAGAGATAATTAGTTACAATTACTTTGCTTAGTAGTATGAGTAACAATAAATAAACACTAACAAAAGAGTTAAGTTTATCAAAAATAACTCAGTGAGATTGTGTGATTAAACTAATAAATGTGCAAAATGAATCTTTAGACTTTAGATGTAGTAAATTCTTCATTTTATCTACTTATCGATGTGGGTGCCTGTATGTGATGAGGGACCAATATGAAAGATTTCTCTTCTATAGAATAGCGTCCATGGGTCCAGAACACTCACTTATGTGTTTGCTCTGCATGGAAACCCATGCCCTAAAAAAGAAGGATATTGGCAGTTGAACAACTCCTCAAAATTTATACATATGTTTCAAATATACTAGAACATCTTCTTTATTATTCTTAACAATACTCCATTTCTTTTTAAGAAGAAACATCTTCAGGTTTTACTTGAGGAAAAGAAAGCTTTCTCTTTCCTCTAAGACTTCCTTGAACAAATCCTGCTTGTTTTCCATCTTGCTTGAAGTTCTAACACATTATTTTGACCTCTGTTCTAGTAAATGGTTTGATTTACCTTTTATGTGAATGAATTTTAAAGAAGAGGGATATATTATTCCTATCTTTATCATCTGATGAAGTTATCTCGTTATGAAGAGATAACGAAATATATAATGAATAAAAAGTTATCGCAGGAGTATTTACGGTGTGTATTGATATATTTTAAATGAATTTATTAAAGTTTTCTATAAATTCTTACCTATATTTTGTAAGTTATAAATAGTAGTTAAATACGTTTTAAAACAATGTGTATGCTTGTTTATTTAATTAGCAATTACCGATAGAAAAACAATGGAAAAAACCAACAGTATTAAGAGAAAAGATATTACAGGATCGGATCATTTGGCAGTAAAGGAAATCGTACAACATGGAAACTGGATAACAGCTATTAAAAATGGAGAAAGTAAGAAGAAAGCAGTGGTTCAAAAAATACTCTGGAATGCAACATTAGTAAAGAAGTTCGAAGACGGATGTGAGCAAAGCACAAAATTTGAAGGTCAAACACAAGACAAAATGAAAGAATACGAAGAAATGACAAAGATGATCAACCTTAAGAAAATTAAAAAAATCAATGTGCGTCCTATCAAAAAGAAAATCAACAAACAACGTTTTAAAGTACAGGAAAGTTTAATCACATCAAAAAAACAGTTGGGAAAAACTCATAAAGAAAGTAATAAATTTGAAAACACAGAAGCTATTGGGAAATACACAGATGTGATTACAGGGAAGCAAATAAAATGGGAGAAGAATCACATTGAAGAAATTAAGAAAAACACAAATGATAATGAGATGTGGGAAATTATAAATAGTAAACGAAAAAAGAAAATATTAGGAGAGTTTAATTTAAAACAATGGGAAGAACACTTCCTACAGTTATTGAAGGGTACTAAAGAAAGACCAGTTTCAACCCAAATACAAAATGAAAAGCATTACATCAATAGTAATGAGAATGAAAAACTGGAGAAGATAAACAATTATAAATGGAATAGACCCTTTGATAAGATAGAATTAGAGAATGCAATTAAAAAGTTAAAAGTGAAAATAATAATAAAAAATGAAGAAATATCAAATGAAATGATTAAAAATATGCCGAAAGAAACAAAAAAACGTTTGTTAGGAATATTTAACTATTTTTGGGAAACTGAAACAATACCAGACACCTGGAAAGAGGATGTAATAATTCCATTTTTTAAGAAGGGAGATAAAAATAATATTAAAAACTATAGAGGTTTAACTTTATTAAATAGTTTTTATAAGTTATACACATATATGATACAGGAAAGGATTAAAAAATGGGTAAAATACCATGAAACACTATCAGAAAATCAAGCGGCTTTTAGAAAACAATATTCGACAACAGATCACATTTTTACATTAAATGCAATAATGTCCAAACATCTTTCGATCAAGAAATATAAAATATATGCTCTATTTTTGGACCTATCTTCAGTTTATGATAATGTTGATCGGAAAGTATTATTTGAAAAATTAGAGAAATTAGGAATAAAAGGTAGATTATTAGCTAATTTAATGGTGCTATATAAAGAAACCAGAAGTCAGGTAAAAGTAGGTAAAAATTATACAGAAATATTTTGGACAAATAAAGGGTTAAGACAAAGTTGTCCTTTGAGTCCCATTTTATTTCTGTTATATTTAGAAAGCTTAAACGAAACATTAAAAAATACAAGAGGCTTCAAGATGGGAAATAGTATAATAAGATATTTGGCATTTGCAGATGACATTGTCCTATTATCTAACAATAAAATAGATATGCAACAAAAAATAAAAGTTATGATAAAATTCGTGAAAGAGTTAAAGTTAGATTTAAATGTACAAAAAACAAAAATGTTAATATGCAATAACGGAAATAAACGACCAAAAGATGAAAGATGGTATTGGGAAAATGAAGAGATTGAAATTGTAGAAGAATACAAATATTTAGGATATTGGATAAACTCAAAAAATAACCCACAAACACAAATAAACAAACTGATGAACAAAGGAATCGTTAAATCCATGGAATCCCCTGAGGTAATTGAAACAAAAACTACAGAAAGTCTACCAATGGAAATCCAGCTGATTAGCAAAATAGTTAAACGAACAATGAGACATGGAGCACAAATATGGGGGTGGGAACCAAAAGAGGAATTAGAAAAAGTAGAAAGAAAATACATAAAAACCCTTTTAGATGTAAAATGGAATTCATCAAACTATACACTAAATAAAGAAATCGGAATAGAAGAACTACATCTGATATCTCTAAAAAGCGCAATACAGTATTTACTTAAAATAAATAAGATGAATGAAAAAAGATTTCCTAAACAATGTTGGATACAATTAGAGATAGATAGAAAAAATAAAGTTAAAAATAAATGGAGGAGTCAAATAACTAAACAGTTAAATCAGCTTGGATTATCCGATGATTGGTTAGAGCAGAATATTGAAGTCTTGAATGAAAATATCATAAGAGAAATAATTGAAAGAAAGTATAATAAATGATAATTTATGGGAAACTTATGGTAATGTTAATAATTAAAAATATGATTATAACAGTAAAAATATTGTTATAAATTAAATTGTGAAGAAAAAACATGTCATTTGAAAATATTGTTATTTTTGTTATGTAAAGCTTTTTATGAAAAGGCAGAAATTAGATAGAGGAATTAAGGAAATTGTAATTCTGATATATGTATATTCATTAATCCGATTGTTAATAAATGCAATAGCTGAAAATAAAACAGTATGTTTTATATTTATGTTTATGTATTGAATGTGGGTGGCAGAGAAGCCAAGCACTGCGACCGGAGGTCTATTGTACTATCCCACGGAAAGAAGGACAGATGGAGAGAAAGACTGAGAAAGAATGGTGGGATAAGTGCAGGGGAAACGGGAGAACCCCGAGAAAACCTGCCCAGCGCGGATCGTCCACCATCACGAAACCACATGAGAACAAATAAATCAGTAACGAATATTTGCAGAAAAGAAATAAATCACTGCGTTTATAAATCAATAAATAAATAATACTTAGTACAATATATGACATCTATTTTATTTCAATGAAACAACTAAGAAAAAACAAAAACAAAAAAATAAGCTTTATTCGAAGTTTTTAGAAACTTCAATATTATTTCATTATCCAAAATATCTTATTAATATACAGCCATCTTATTAATATTATCAGCTTTAACAACCTTGTACACGCTATAAAACACAGAATTATTTAAAGTATTTTACCTTCTAATTTTCTAAAATTGTGAAACGTTTATAATTTAGAAATTTTAATTTTCTAAATTGTTTAAAGGAAATTAAAGCTTTACATTAACTTTATTAAAAAAAATCAAAGTCACTTCTGGGAAGGACGAACTGTCCCATTTTTCCTTTACATTTCGCCTCCGGAAATAACAAATTCTTACTACGATTTCAGCTTTATTTGTGGGTTTTTTTTTAAATAAATCATTTACTTTTTTTACAGTATGTTTGTACATTTAAATTATATATTTCGTCTTAAATGGTTATTAATCAAAAATTGGATCTCTTATGGAGTCAGTTTCCATAGCATTTAGATCCAGTTCATCTACGTATTATTGTGAAAAGCAAACATGAGTAAATGATCTTTGCTATAAAGAAATCTGATTTACAGTGTTTTCTTTTTGCTTTCAGTTTTTCATTTATTGAATGTTTAATGCATACAGGAGAAGGTAGACAATGAAATAAATACAGAAGGGAGATTGCGGGGTGCTTCCAACTCATGGCTTGCCCTGAAGCCCCGCAAACATCATCCGATTTTGCACCAACTTAGTCGGCCAACTTTCAGTTTTCGAGTCGCTAGAGCCGACTTTGAGCACGTTTTTCAGCGACTTGGCAGCGACTTTAGTTGGTCCTGCACAACCGACTTGAGTCTGCCAACTCGGGAAAGTTGGTCGGAATTACCAATCACAGGGCAACGTTGGAATACGTCAGTCATGACGTCACGCCCATGGAAAGAAATGGCGTCCATAAACGATTTTCACCGCTTCGAATCGACGACAAGCGAGTTCACAATGAATATCAGAGTATTGAGAGTTTCTTTCATGCATAAATAAAGTTTGTACTGAAATGCAGTAATTGTATGCGGCAGAATTTATCAGAGAGGTTTCAAAACCTCGATTATTTCGGATTTTCCACAGTTGCTGGGGGAAACGCGTTGAGTTATGGGATTGCTGCTATCGCGGCCGACTTCATTTGCGAGTTGGATGGTGTTCTAGCCTGACAAAATCGGACCAACTCGCAGTTGGCCAACTAAGTTGGTGCAAAATCGGATGGTGTTCGCGTAGCTTGAGACTCACTTCACGGAGCTGCACTGGAAGGCTTGCCCAACTCTATCTACTGCCTCCTCCGAGGGGCACTGACACAGGCAACCTTTCTTCAGAAAATCCCTGTACCAACGCTTAATGAAGTTCTTATCAGGTGGATCAATCCCAAACTGTCGCCGAAAATGGCGTTGAACTGCGATAACACACGTTTTATTATTTTATTAATAATTTTCCAATGTTACGGGTAACATTAAAAATATACAGGGTGATTCAAGTACAAACTTAAAAGGTAGGTCAGGAATACAAAAACAAACCGTATTAATAGTGAAACGTATGTCCGCAAACGCTAACCGAAAGTGCTAGAAGTCGGTGTTTGGCAGCACATTAGTTGAGCAGTGTGAGCCATCGTCATTCGAGACATTGACTTTATATCTCAATGGCATTGATACGAATCTCATTTCCTCTGACGCTGACCTTGTCGCAAGAGGTCGCTGTGACAGCTGGATGTGTCCGCGAAAGACCTCGCATTTTTACACATGTTCAGCAATCCATGCATCGTTGTTGTGTGGCGTGTATTACTGTTGGTGGAAGGAACTTTGAGCACCTACTGGGAACCTGTAAGCGTACACCTTCCTGTCATATTATAAACATAGGGCTAATAAACATGTCGTCTTTATTTTTGAACCTTACTGCACCTTCTAGCTGATTCGGGTGGCGTTTGCGGACATACGTTCCATTAGGAATACGGTTTGTTTTTATATTCCTGACCTATCTTTCAAGTTTGTACAGGAAATTTTGAATCACCCTGTGTACTAATTTTTCTAATATTTGTTTTTAAATCCCAAAGCACTTACGTATTTTTTTTCATCTTAACTTACTTTTGCTTGAGAATTTCAGTCCGGACTTTGATATTGTGATAGAATATTGTGATCCTTAAATATTGTGATAGAATTATTTAAGGAATTAAAGAGTTTTCAGTGGTAGAATGTTATTTTATAACACTACATCAGATATTGGGCCAACATTGGTCAATACTTACAAACACTTGCAATATTGATCCAATATTTGTATTGAAGTAACGTAATTATAATTATAAAATTGTAATTATAACTTATTACAATTACAGAATATTTA
>JAFIDM010010028.1:7548983-7562033 GCA_023159025.1 Thereuonema tuberculata | reverse complement strand
GTGCTCTAAATAGGCCAAATTTAATTATGATCTCATTGTAGGCCTATTTTAAGATTAGGAACCCCTGCCTCCCCTCTCCTTATGAAAATAGAAAAATCTAAATTTCATTTATTAGCTGAAAAATTCTGCATTTCGTTTTTAATAAATTAATTTTTATCGTTACTATTTTGTAAAATATTACACCATCAACAGATTGGCAGCTTATCAGCGCCATCTCTTAATTTGTGGACATATTCGGAACTAGTCCCAAGTTTCCTGACTTATAATCATCTATGGTGGCCGTGCTTACAAGTTCCTTTGAATCCCTACAGATGGCAGTAACGCATACATTGCAACTAAAGTATTAACTGGGCAGTCGTAAAACAAACGATTTGAAAAACAATAAAATGGAAATTTATGGCAGTCAGTCTAACTAAATCAGTAAATGGAAATCCAAGTCATTATTTACCTCATAAATAGTTTCATTTGTTCACTGTATGTTAAGGAGACATAACTGCATATCTGTCTTCCTCCTTTAAGGATCAGTCCTTATCTATTTGATAATGGATCTTATCACGCATTTGGCCTTTTTAATTTCCAAATCTTGGGGGTGTCAAGGTCCTTTTTACCAATGATTCGCTCGTCTGTTACAGAAGGAACAACATGTGGCTTCGCCCGTGTCCCGCCTGTTATCGGTTCATTTCTTCACGGCTCGTAAGTATCAGACTATGGAGATTGACAGGAGACATATAATGGAGTAAAAAATATTATTAATAATGACAATCAAAAGATAATTGTTTTTTTAAATGACATTTATACGAAGCCGAGTAGGAGTGTATTTTCAGCAGCAAGTGTTTGGAATTCATGAAATATTTGGATTTAAAATAATTATTATTATTAATAATTTTATTACATCAATTTATTATTATTATTATTTAAATTCTCAGTGATGCACTGCTATAAAAACGTTATCAGTCTGCCTCTTTTTCTTCATCTCTTTTTATTTTTTTGTAAATCTGGGCTTTTGCTTCCAATGCCCCTCCCAACCCAAAATTTTAAAAAAATGTTTACGCTAGTCAGAAGCATCTAAAAAGTGAGTTGAAATAAAGTAAAATTCTCACAACTTGAAGATGCTGTTTATTTAGCAAGGACATTATTTTGGCTTCATCGCTATTTATAAATCTGAATTATTGTAAGAAAAATCAGATAAAAAAAAACTGACAAAATAGCAATAAAGGGTAATAAATATAAAAGATTTAATAATAAATCAAAATGGTATCCATGCAATACATGAACAAATTGCAACTTGGTGAGTTTAAAATTTAAAAAAAAAAACAAAAACAAAAACAAAACACAAAATACTGATTGAATTAATAATATCATAAATCGTATTTGTAATGTCAAAAATCTTCATTTGAATTATTACTCCTCTATTTTAATTCAGTCATCTGTTTCTTCTTGATTAAAACAAATGCACGAATCAGAAAAGAAATTAATATAAAAACAAATTGCACCACAGAAAAAGAAAAGTGTAAGGATTGGGATGGAAAATAACCTATCTTAAACTTTGATGGTATTCATAACTGATGAATGACAATAAGCTTGAAATAACTGTCCTGCAATGCAACAAATTCCAATATAGGGGAAGGTGTTGTACCTTTGACCGATTGTACCTTTGACCATCCTTGCTAGTTCTGCCATGTATCAGCATACTTTAAAAGCTTTTCTGTTTAATGTATAATATTCCCACTATTTGCACCTTTAAACCTTCAATAGCAGTTAGATCTTTGACTTACAAGGAGTGAAAAATATTTTTCTAATTCCATCACCGAAAAATAAGTATTTTGCAAGTGAATGTTTCTTTAATAACTTTGTTTGTTTTCTTTTGATTGTTATTTTAACAAGAATAAGTAATACGTATATGTCTATAGATTAATTGTTAGGACTTTTAAGATTACTGGATTAACCTAAAAATTGTAGCAAGGCATAAAATACTTATACTCAAAATATAATATATAAAACACAATCAGTTGATGGCAAGATGAGTCAAGATCACATGTATCTATTCAGATAAGGATTTACTTGAGTACAAAAAATTAGAAAATTCATTTAGTGAAAACTGGTCAAAGGTACAATACCTTCCCCTACTGAAGGACAGTTCAATGTGATATTATTCAATCTTTATTAATCACTAAGAATATTTCATGAAAATTATAAATTATAGTGCTCAGTAATAATAATAATAAAAGTTTAACATTAAAAACTTTTTAAATTTAAAAAAAAGTTTAACATTAGGAACTAAATTAATCTTGAAAGCTAAAGCATTGATTCATCTGTCGTAATATTACAAGGAGAGTTTTCTGCTCAATAGAATGTTAAAGATGACACCACTGTGAATTTTTAATTTCCTTTTTAATGACTCTTTCAAAGGATCCATGAATAAATATTTGCTTAAATGTAATTCCCTTGTGCTTTCAATTTAGAAGCTTTTTTTTTTTTTTTTTTTCAAGGCTGTGTAAAGGAACAATAAAATAAAAGAAAGAAGCAAATTTAAAATGAAAATTAGATAAATAAATGTTAATTAGCAACTAGTTATTGCTCCAGTAACTAGTTACCTATTTTTTTTTTTAAATTAGTAATAAGTAATATACAATTGTAGATTCACTATTTCCTTTTTAAATCCTTTGAACCTTTAATTTCCAGATGATTTTTAAGGAATGCCCTGCGAACATTTAACGTCCAGTATTTAACTCCTGTTTTAATCATTACTTAATTCTTCTATTAATAATCTACAGAACATCGAGAAAAAAATGCTACCAAAAAACAAAAGATCTGCCATTTATTGTGATTCAATAAAAAAATTGAAATATTCGAATTAAACTGATGTCATTAAGAGTTCTCAAATTGTTGAGAGTAAATATATTTGACGCAAATTAATTATTTTACCTAGTTAAATGCTGTGCTTAAAAATTATGAACACAAAATAAATTGTTTTTAAAATCTCTTTGTTCTTTTTTTTTTGTGCTATTAGTGATAAGTTTAGTTGTTAACGAGGAAAGTAATTCAACTGATTATAGATAGGTTTATCAATGATTACTTTACTAATAATTGAAAAGGTTTAATTATATTCTGATGAGTCAAGGCAGAGTTAAATAATATTCAAATAAAATTAGCTTGACATAAACTCTGATATTCATAGTTGTTTTACGCTTATTGTAACTCATCTACAAGTTAAATTATCCAGTTACTCTCATGTCTTCTCAGCTATTCTGTAACAGAAGACATATTTGATGTCAAAAAACAAGGCAACAAAAGGAATTATCCCTATATTATTTTTCATTAGTTTGTAATGAACATCTGTCCACTAGTTTCTTCTTCTTTGTTTTAACTTTATCGGTAGATGGAATTTTCAGGACAAGAAAAGGAAATAAAAAATGTTCTATGTTCAGTTCACTAAATTCTAATATCCTGGTCTTCGTCTATCAAATATATAATACTCTGTAAATCACTGGCATCATATATAGAAACTCGACAGTTATATTTATACCTAAATATCATTTTTTTATTGTTTATTATTTTAACATTTAAATCAGCATGTTAGGTATTTCAATTCTTATGAAAATAATATGTTCAGACTTAAGTTTAACCATTTCAAATATAATATGCAGTAAGCTTGAGACAACACAGCAAGAGAAAAAGAAGATAAGAGATTTTATACATAATACACTGTTGCAAAAAAACCGAAGCACCATGAAGGAAGTTACTGTGTTTATTGAAATTAAATATGGGTAAAGCTCATTCACAGAAAATGAAATGATTGCAATTTCAAGGCTGTAGGACTCATCACTGGCGAACAATTGCACATTGAATGTTCAAATCGGTAATTCGTGACCTCCCCGGCAGTGATGCATGCTTGTATATGTTGAGGTAAGGAGTGAAAAAGATTCCTAATCTCATCCTGCGATACATTCTGCCGGACATTTTGCATTTGTTGCTCCAGATCTGCGACAGTTTAGGGTGCTGAATCTGGTGGCCTTCCATGTCTCATACATGTTCGATTGGCGAAAGGTCTGGTGACCTTGCTGGCCAAGGAAGAGTATCAACAGCATGGAGGCACTCCATAGATATGCAAGCCGTACGGGACCTGGCATTATCTTGTTGGAAAATGGCTCCAAAATGACCTGCCATGAAGGGTACCCGCAAACGGCCGCAGGATGTCATCAACATATCGTTGAGCTGTTACAGTTGTATGCAGGATGACTAGGGATGACCTGCTGTCGTAAGAGATAGCATCCACACCATCACACCAGGGGTAATGGCTGTGTGCCTCTATAAAACAAAGGGTGCTTGGGACCGCTGGCCCCAGCACTTCCAAGCACGGATCCGATGATCATCTGCTCCGAGACTGAAGCGGGATTCATCGCTGAACACTACGATCAACTACGACACCACTCCAGACGACGCTGAAGCTGTTGTGGGGTTAAAGGCAGACATTGTAAAGGCTGCTGTGTGCGTAACCCAACCTCATCCAAGCACCATGTGATTGCGGAACGTACCACGGATGGTATAGAAGAGGCTGTAGCATGTTGGATGGTGAACAATGATGCCACGAGGACAGTTCAGGCCTATCGCTTAATCACCCGATCTTGCCTCGCAGTCATGCACCTTGGCCTTCCAGAACCTTCATTCCACTGATGAGTTCCTTGCAGCAACCATTGCTCTCAGCACCTTTGCACAGTAGTGTCTGTACGGTGCAGGTGGCGGGCTATTGCTCTGTATGACCATCTAGCTTCATGCATCCCGACTATGTGACCACGTTTGAAGTTGTCCAATTGGCTATAAGGTCTTCGACAACATCATAACGGGATTTTTGGGTGTGTCTCCAGGGAACTGCAATGCCGACAACGAGAAAAAATAACCCGTCCGCAATTGTTACCTGTTTCATATATTGCTACTTATGCAGCAGAAACACATGGTATGACTGACTTTAACACTCATTGGTCTTGCAAATTTAATCATTTGCATATGTAGTATAAAGGAATGTTCATGTGCAATTTCAGGATGATCGGGTTATTGTTTAGGGGCGCTTCGATTTTTTTGCAACAGATATTTTTATGGATAACAGTTTATTAAACTCTACTTGTTTTGTAACTTTTTTATTAAATTTTCAATTATAATTCAAATTATAATTCTGGAAAATTAATAAAGAAAAAGTATAACATTTTAACTATGAACAAAATACATTATGAAACATGTAAAGAGTTTAATAAACGTTTTTCCCATAAAATATCTATTATGTATAAATAATATGATTGGATTTTTTTCAGTATTTATGCTTAAGAGATTTTAATTATAAGTTTCGTCCATCAACAATGGAAGAGTAGATGAAAGAGTGATGTTAAAATTAATCTAAGATTTATTCCAGATAGGAAAATTGTTTAGACATGAGAACATCATCCTCATATAAAGTTTTGTTAAAATAAGATTTAAGTTAATATTAAACAAATTACTTTTTTCCATTGTTCTGTTTACAAGCTTTTTGGTTCCCATGAGGAATGTAGTAGTTTAAAAATAATTACTACTAAAAAAATCGAAATGTGTTATTTAAAGCTTTCACAAAAGGATTCATGCAAATAAAACAGGAACTCTTTCCTTCTAAATACTAGTAACAGTAGTGCAGATATAAGAATTTTGTAATAACAGTTACTGTCTTTATTCTTATTTTGCTAAATTCTGTGATTATTATATAGAAAAAAAATTATACCTTGGTCTGTTCTTTTTTAAAAATAACTTAAATCCTAAGTTTTATTTTTAATTTAGTGATTATTACTTTATTTTATTTTTTCAGATTCCAAGATGCCAAATAAAGTCTAATTGTTCACCACTTTCAAAATTCTCCTCTTCATGGTCTGGTCAAGAACCTTTATCCCAAGATGATCCTGAGATCTTTGCTTTAATAAAAGAAGAAAAGAAAAGACAGTTGACGGGTTTAGAACTGATTGCATCGGAGGTTTGGTTCTTGGGATTTACTGACCATTTTTATCTTTTTCTAAAAATCAAGTTAAAATGTAGATAGTGTAGATTGTATATTCACTTGACACAACTGATCAAGGATTAATCAAGATTTAATTAGAATCATTAAGAAAATCATTAAGAAAAAAAAGGCAAATTATTACAATCAGACAAAATACTACACAGTAAATATATCACAAACAAAGAAAAATAGAAAATAATGATGTAATATGATGTAAAATTATGATGAGTCCTCCATTGGACAAAATGGCCGTTCCTGATTCCTTCCCGATAATCGAATCTGAAAGGCAATTTGTTTTGGTTATGTTTGTGCCGACCTTGTTTCTTGTTTTATTTAGTAAATTAAAACATTGTTGTTTTTGGAGTTTAATTAATTAAAAAAGACAGATCCAGATTTTGCACAGTTTCTGTTATATACTAACTCTAGTTGTAGTATGTTTTTAATAATTGATAATATAAAGAAATTTAATTAATTTATAATTTACGAAAAAATTCTTTTCTTTATTTAGAATTTCTGTAGTAGAGCGGCCTTAGAAGCTTTAGGATCATGTCTAAATAATAAATATTCAGAAGGATATCCTGGACAGAGGTATAGTGTTTAATCTTAAAATTGTAAATAAACGAAACTTACATTTATGAGAAATGGTGTTGATTTACTTTGCATTGAAAACAACACAACCTCAAAATCACTTTTGGTTTTCTTCCAATTTTTTTATAATTTCTTCTTAAAAAGATAAATACGCTACATACACCAGCTTAAGTTGTGTAGCAAATCCTAATGAAAAAAAAAAAAAAAAATACAGACTATTCAACAGTTTAAAAATTAACAGAAGAATCAAAATGTAAATTCTTTTAGTAAATATTTAAAGCCTCTGTTTAACAGTAAGAATGACTGAACATTTTGAACCCTGATAATCATTATATTTTTTCATTGTTATTCTAATTTCTCTTTCTGCATTCCAATATAAATTCTTCATTCACACGTATTTTATTGATGGAATGAATACAGTGCATCCACAAGCCCCCATATTCTTATTTAAAAATGTTCTTATATTAACTAATCATTAATTGCACATTTCCGCTGTACCCTTTACTAAAATTTTATATAAATTCAGTATTTTCTGATACTATATATGCAGACCTAAAGATACAATCCTATAATTCAAACTGCAATTTCACTAATTATGGAATGAGCATAGTGAATAAAGTTTTTGTTTTAATAACACATTTATTTATTCTTTAGGTATTATGGAGGTACTGAAGTCATTGATAAGATTGAATTATTGTGTCAGAAGCGGGCTTTGGAAGCATTTGATTTAGATCCACAAAAATGGGGAGTCAATGTTCAACCATATTCAGGATCTCCTGCAAATTTTGCTGCTTACACAGGATTATTAAAACCTCACGATCGCATTATGGGTCTGGATCTTCCTGATGGAGGACAGTAAGTAATGTTTGTTATGACTATGAATATCCTTTGATTTCTTTCTCTGATTTAATTAGGTCATTCTTATGTTAAACTTACATTTTTGAAGGAAGTAACTGTTACATATGACTAAGATTAAGAGGTTTAGAATTTGAAGAAGTCACTGGTTGTCACCATCAGTAATTTTAACTCATGACTGTCATTATGTGTGTGAAGATTACTAAATATTATTAAATCATGGAAGTGATTATTAGTTTGGCTGAAGGTTGCTTTTTTTTTTTTTTTCTGTTACTTCTTTGCAGGGATTTAATAGATTAGACATTAAATACAGAACCAGTTGGCTCAGTTAAGATGTTTCCATAAAAGTTTTGACTGGAGCCAAGTTGAATGCCATCTCCCCTCCACACACATACAAACATCCAAAAAAGTTTGAAAACATTTTTTTTTTGGGTGGGGGTGGGGGTGGTGGGGTTGTTGCCTGTCATTTCCCTAATTTGGCATCCTTCCCCTCCTGAAATAAAATCCTATATACACACTTGCCATTAGTATTTGCTCTGCAGTAGTTTAAGAGTGTAAATTAGGCATTTCTGAAATTAAAGCTGGCAGAGTTTTCACAAGGAGTCTAGAGCTTAAATCTTGAATTTACAATGATGTAAAATCATTACTATTCCCCATTTAAGGAAAAATGTGTGGCGTTTGTGAGCCTTGTAAGTGTTCTTCTATTCATTTCTAAAATGGTTTTCCTTACAGGAATTTGAAAGGGCTCTCAATTTATTTTAATGTACTCACATTGGGTTTTCAGACTAATAAATACGATTCATTTGTGTCATCTGTTAAAATTTATGTAATTACAAATTATCTAATGCATTTAAAGTATTGCTTAAACTTTGACACTGCTTTACAAGGTTTAAATTTTGGACTTCACATCTTTGTTGTAATTAAATATAAATTTTGTCAGTTTGGAAATTTCCTTAAATGTTAATGATAATATTCTTAAGAAATGAAAAACCAAAGATTGCACATCAATAAACAAATCACGCTTTTGAGGTTCCTGATTCCCTCTTTTGACAATCTCAAAGATGTGATTTGTTTATTTATGTGTGGTCTTTAGTTTTTTATTTCTTAATCATTTTCCTACACACTTAAAGTTTTTTTTTTGATAATATTCTTAATTAGGCATTATTTTCTGATGGAAAATATTTGTAACTTACTTTTGACCTGTTAAAAATAGAAATGTTTAATGATGTTAAAAATAGAAGCAGCTCTTGAAATATTATTCTGGAATATAATATAATATAAACATTTGATTACCTTAATCAGAATTCTGTGTGTAATGGAAATTTTATTTATTTACCTTTCTAAAGCTTAACTCATGGATATATGACTGACCAAAAGAGGATATCAGCTACTTCCATATTCTTTGAATCCATGCCTTATAGACTCAATGTAAGTTTTAAAATTAATTCTTTTAAATTGAAAATAAAATAAACTTTGACTAATTTCCTTTTTTATCTTTTTTTTTTTTTTTTTGACAAGTAAAAAAAAAAAAAAGAGACTGGATAAAATTTGATAATTTCAATATTATCCAGTCACTTCTCCATTCGTGGATTGATATTGAAGAGGAATAACACAGGTCTAATCCTTCCTTTTTTCTTCTTATTAATCCACCTAGATGTATATAATATGAATGCCCTAAATTCAAATTTGGTTTCAATTTTATTTAACCTGAAAAAGTTAGCCTGATAAAGTTTTTCAACAACATCAAAACAAAGATAATAATGAACTTAAATTTTAACTACATATTACAATTAGTAAATACACACTCAATTTTATAATTTATCTGAGACAAACTGTTTCTATATGTAATGTATTAAGTTTTAATACGAAACAACAGTGTAGAAATATAACAGTAGTTTTGATGCAATAGTCGCCACTCAGGTCAACAAACTCTTGACTACCTGCAAATTTGAGCACACACGCATGCTGCTTCACACCTCAGGAAACCTCTCCACCCTCCAAGGGTGGAAAAGACAATTCTGAACCATCTAATGTGTTTAACATTCTCAGAAGTAATTAATTTTAATTGTTTGTTTATAAAAGGCTAGTAAAAACTTATTTTGTCTAACATCAATTTCTGAGGAACTGTAGCCTTGAAGGCCAATTTGATAGATTTCGTGGGTAGGGAATCAGAAAATAAGGACAATTTTCAATCAGTAGACATTGTATTTACCATTGTATTTTATATATATATATATTGGTCAAGAAATGACAGTTACTGGAAGAAGAATGATATATATTATTTCTCATCCAGTGACCGGTATTTATTAAACATTTGAATGCATCCACTTCGTGAAAAGATAATGAATTTATTCTGCATTATTATTAACAAGTATCTAAGGCTTAGGTGGTTTTAGGCTGTGCAAGGCCTCTCTTATATAAAAGTGTGTGGGTCTCATTCATTTAATTACTTGAGCCAGCCGGCTAGAAACATACTGAATCTCTCTGCACACAAGGCCCTAAGCTAAAAGCAAGGTTGCCTAAGCCCAAAACTGCCTCTAAAATAAGGATCTAACAAATGAACTACTACTTAATAAAATTTTCAAGCGGAGAGTACTGAAGTAAACATTTAGGATAATAAGGAAAGAGAAGATAAAAAAAGTTCCTACAACTTTTGAAGTCCCAATTAAGAAGTCCCAATTAATTAACAATGCCTAAGAATTAAAAATTATCCCTAATAAATACTATGGTTTACTGAGCAATATTCTTTTTTACCTATTCTTTCCTTATAATTTGCTAAAGAATGTTAAAAGCTTTTTCATTTATGATACTTTAGTTGCTTTACTTTTTTGCTGGATTTTATAAAGGTTTTTTTTTTTTTTAATTATTTCTTAATTTCTTGATTATATTAGCCTCAAACAGGTGTCATTGATTACGATAAACTTCAAGCAACTGCCCAGTTATTTAGACCAAAATTAATAATAGCAGGAACGAGTGCTTATTCCAGACTTCTGGATTACAAAAGATTTAGAGAGGTAAATAAATTATTGTTTTTCTCTGAAAGCTTTAAATGAATGTCAATTTATTTGGGAGTTTTTATTTAAAGAACAATTTGTTCTCTTTCAGATTTGTGATCTTACTCATGCGATTCTGTTGGCTGACATGGCTCATATAAGTGGTCTCGTTGCAGCAAAAGTCATTCCTTCCCCATTTGAATATTCGGATGTCGTGACTACAACCACTCATAAAACTTTGAGGGGTGCTAGGTAAAACAGGGTTCTGGATTTTCAAGAGTCACTAAAATTCTTTAAGTTTAAAATTTCTTTAAGTTTATTCTGAGGGCATGTCCAAAAAATACAACTATCATTATTACCAACCAAAATACAACCTTTCACATTACTTGATATGATGCACTTGTAGCAAAACCAAATAGATGATCAGAAGTCAGTTAGTTACTAACAAACAAAAAATAAATAAGTAGATATTTTCAATTAGGCCATTATTTCCATCATTCCATTTGAAAAAAATGCTGTTTTATTGCATATGTAGCCTACTCTACTTTTGTGCATCTTGTTAGTTCATTTTTATTACCATCTCTAACCCACATAGATGGTTACAATTTGTTACTGGATTAAGATTTAAAATTAGGACATTTCTTGATGGCTAGAGTAAGACCATCATACCTGTATAGGTTGTAACCAGATGGATGTGATGTTTACGAAATCAAAGATATTTCAATGAAAAAATACTTTCTCTCTCACTTTTTCTGCACAGTATTCTGCTTTGTGGCATTCATTCTTTACAAAAGCTTCGGAGAGGATACTGTGGTCTTTCCTATTGTCTTCCACAAGGCTATACAGAGCTAGAGGGAGCTAGAATTTGAAGACATTCCTTTTCATCCTTTCGAGATTAATCTGAGCATGTGGATCAATGAAAAACAGAAAGAAAACACCCTTGATAGGAATCGAACCCATACCCTGTTCACTGCAAGACAAGTTAATCATTTGATCATTGCTGAATGCTCCCATAATTTATTAAACCATTATATTACAAATATTCACTTCATTTAAATTATTTGACAAATAAATTTTAAATTTACATATTTTGAGCACAATAACATTAATTCTTAAACATTGTTTCTGTTTCAGAGCTGGTATGATATTTTATCGTAAGGGCGTTAAAGGAACCGATAAGAAAACTGGAAAAGAAATTCTTTATGATTACGATCGTAACATTGATTTTGCTGTATTCCCTTCCTTACAAGGTGGTCCTCATAATCATGCAATTGCTGCTGTAGCCGTTGCTTTGAAGCAGGTGAGGAAAATATTCTTATATTATGTAAAGTAGAAAAATTCCTTGTTTTTAAGTAACATAATAACTTGACAATTAGGATAGAGTTTTAGATAATTTACAATAAATAATAATAATATCTTACTCACATACACTCTTTTGAGTCTAGATATAAACAGACATTAGTCTTTAAAAAAAAAAAAAATTCAGTACTCAAATTTTTAGCAAATTTTATTTTAACTTTCTACAAACAAACTTCTTCAGATTTTTATGCAAAATGCAATATTCACAATGAAGCATTCAAATTGAAAAGGTAGAGCCTGAATGACATCCATTCTTAAATATGTTGGTCCCTGAAATTGAAAGCAATTAAATCATAATTTTGTTTTAAACTGCGTCATTTCATAAGATTGTAATATTTTTAATGAGATTCATTCTTTTTCCTTTGAAAGAATGGAAGAGACACTAAAACTTTGATTTGCTGTTGATCCGTTTGAGGACCTAATTGATATAAGTGGTGGAGATTGAGGAGCTGTAGTCTGGACAGATCTTAGCTTCACCCAACACTGAGTAAAACAAGAATAAAAATATCGTCCCTAAGGTTAAAGGAAGATAAGCATTGGACTGATCTCTCAGTTCCCCCAGTCTTGATAGTCACTGAAACATTACTGGTTTTAATCTAGTGGGGCTTCGATAGGAAATAACTACCTACTCGTCTACTCTTTGATTATTTTAAAATCTCTAAAAAAATTTAATATGATATTATTGATGGCTCCAAAGTTTGCAAGTTGATTTCTTTTTTCTCTTCATTTATGGATTAATCTTCTCATTTGTAAAAATATTATTATTTGAAGTTGTTTATTTTGTGTAAACAGCATTTCTTTTTATAGTAGAATGAGTTCTGCTATTCCACATAACATTCTACTACACAAATATCTACACACATTAAGTATCTCTTTTTGTTCAGTGTTGAAAGATAGGAACTGTATTTGAGTCGGTGGGATGTTGACGTGTGGCTGCTGTTTGGTTTTGAGTCTTGTTTACTTATTTTAATGATTGGTTTTTGATTGTCTCAGGATAATTAGATCCAGTTCAGCTCACAGATCGAAAATCTGTTAAAAAAGTTTCATGCCTTTCCCAGTACAGAATGACTTATTCTGTAACTGTCATGAATGCAAGTTTAAAATTTTTATTATTTCTGAAAGATTGATAACAAAAATTTACTTTGACTGATCAGTTATATTCTATCACTGAAAGAAATTGATTTTCAAACATATGAAATGATCACGTCCCCATTACAAGAAATTAAAGCAATCTTCATCAGA
>JAFIDM010010028.1:7513138-7529882 GCA_023159025.1 Thereuonema tuberculata | reverse complement strand
ATTTGTGTGTATGGTCCTTTTCTTTAATGTATGTAAACACACTAATATTATGGTTATTTCACAGTTTCTTTCATCAGAAATTCCATTAGAATACCGTAGCTCAGTTGAAAGCAGCAGAATCAACTAGAATAAAGTTGACTTTCAGTTTAGGTCAGTTTTAATAAACAATGGAAACAAATTACACAAAATCAACAACAAGCAAGATGGTATAAGAATTACTGTCGTTACTATGATTGCATTCAACAGAACAGAAGACAACTTGGGAGATGGTTGAAAGTACGTATCTAGAGGTAAGAATGATAATACCAAGGTCAAGAACTCTTTAATTGTTTTCGAAGAATCAAGATACTAAAGTTCTAACCTTTTCAAATTAAACTACCTGATTAAAAAACGATAGATATTGAAGAAAAGTAATAAAATATTGACTACTAAATATTCTTAATTGATAAATTAGAATTGTATTCCTTTTCTTTACAATACAGTGTGAATCACTAATGGAAAAGGCATGCAATTCTAATTTATCAATCAAGAATATTTAGAAATATCGAAATTAATTAAAATTTTTCAGATTTTTCATAACTTAATGATTTTACAATGAATTATTTTTGAATTTTAAACTACAAATTAATGAGGGTAAATGTCTTTTTAACAAGACGACCCTATCAGGTTTGATCTTATTTATCATGGAAAAGAGGACAATTTGAGATAAATATTAATTTTCCAGGGGCAGTGAATTGAAAACTAATTAAGAGCCAAAATTTTACATGATTTCAGATCAGGGTGAGTCAGGTTGGTTTCTATCTTTGGTGTAAAGTAAGAATTTTTAATACAAAAGGACCAAAATTTAGGATTATCCGTAAAAGAAAGAAAAAATGTAAAGGCTTTATTAAGATAAATATTTTTAAACTTGGCAAAAATTATCCACTGAATTTAGGATTTAAAGATGTTCAATACAATTATCAAGATCAGCAGAGGATCTGATGATTTAAGCTCTATTTAGAAGAATATTCTTTCTTGATATTAATAAATTTTTAGAGAAATAGGTAGAAAAATATACTAAAGAAAATAAATAACATTGAAAATCTGATCTGTCATTTCATACGGTTGTTCTATTGATTGTACTCCAAACAATAAGAACAGTTGCTGTTCAACTTCAAAACATAATTTGAATTAGAGGATAATGGACAATACTTTTAAATTTGTTTGTAATTTGAGAAAATAATAGTAATATGAAAGTACAAATAGATATAAGGAGAGCAATAACATCTCCTAATTTACTGGGAACGGATTGAAGACTGATTCCAGGAAATAAGAAGTATCATTCACGATGAATATGAATTGGAGTCATCAAGGCGTTAGCAGGGCTGAAATTATCTGGGTCAGCGAGAGTATAGGGAAAGAGGGAGGGAATAATTATAATTAAAATTCCTTACAGATCTTTAAGGGGAAAAAAATGGAAAGGAATTTTATGAGTTTCTATTGACTCCAGAGGTATTACTTGAACCTGTTTGTTGAAGGATGAGAAGGTGAATTATTACTGCAAAAAAAATGATAAGATGAGAATAGTGTGGTGTTAGCAATAGCAAATTCCCTCGTTGTATACAAATATGTAATGTATTTGAGTTCAAGCAGTGTTTGGAACTGCTAATAATAAGTTGGGATTATTGTGGCATCTCAAAAGGATATTTGTCCTCTTGGTAGAACATATCCTACCAAGGCTGTTATTATACAGTTTAAAAAATAGGATAACTCCACCATTTCATATATAATAAAATCCATAGTTAATAGTTATAAAACTTGTTTATTACAAAATAACTCTATATTACAACTGCAATATTTCGCAGGATATTACTTTTCCTGCTGCTTCAGGCTATATTTTTAAATTAAAAAGGAAGCAATAGTAACAAAGAAATAATTCCTATACAACAAAAAGAATAAGGGATCATACTACATATTGCACTAAATTATTACAACAAAGAATAAGTCTAATACAACCAAAATAAACAAGAATTATTCATCTTCATGTATTAAATTGTTTCAATGCGATTGTAAAATAATATTATAACAAAAAAGTTTAAATTAATAATGAAAACAATTAAATAAATGAAATAAAAGATTATGAAATTTTACAATATTTTTTGAAAACATCAAGAACGAACTTATTAACTTCAAAATCCTTTTGTTTGTTAATGCAATCATAGTTGTTTATGATACATGCCTCCAAAATAAACCTAGAAATAGTGTCAGTTTCCTGGAAAAGATATTTTACTTCTGGATCAGGGTTGTGATTATTAATCAAACAATGTTCTGCCCATTCCGAAATATTAAGGTGATTATTTCTGAATGTGCTTACATGTTCCCTGACCATCTCATTTAACGTTCTTCCTGTATTCCCGAAATATACTTTACTACATGATCTACATTTTAATTCATATACCAATCCAATTATATTCATTGTAGTTCTAACGTTATGTTTTTTAACTAAAGAACCTCAGCTCTTACGTCCAACTCTTGTGATAGATAAATTATTTCGTTCCCACTCTTTTTTTGTTTCTTTAGATAAATTTATTCCGTATGGAATCTTTATTATGTTTATAAAATCTTTCTTATTAGCCTTAACTGTACTCTTTTTCTTAATAAATGAAATCTTTAGGATATTCATTAATAGTTAGTTTATGTTTTAAGACATTAATTTTTTGTATCCATTTATTTTTGTGTCTACTGTATTACTAGTAATTTTTTCTAAATATTTATGAATTATATCTATTTTCCTTTTAATGGTATGAGCAGAATGGTAATTTCTCACAATATTGCTTTGGTATTCCTTTATATAATGTTCATATTCTACAGGTTTTGATCTGTTAATTAATGTTATGTCTAAAAAATTTAATTTGTCATCTTTTTCCTTTTCTGATTTGAACTGAATTCTTTTAACCATGGAATTCACATAATTGAAAACATATCAAATTGTCTATCAACCACCATCCATATTAATTAAATATAATAATACTCTTAATATACTTAATAATTTGGCAGATATGAATAATAACATTCTTGAAGAATTTAATATAAAAAAAGATAAGATTATGGATTTGTTAACATTTGTATGTGATAATTGTTATTTTACATTCCATAATGAATTATAATATAAAAAGCTTGAAGGTTTTCCTGTGGGAAGCCATGTATCGGGTTCATTATGTAATATATTCCTAAACAAAATGGAAAAAAAAATGGCATAGTAATGGATATCAAGATATGCGCTATGCAGATGATATTTTATTAATATGGATGAAAACGATTTCTATTGGCTAGCTCAATGACGTCATATGGATTACAAGCAAGATTGGATGTAGAGCAATTTAGTGATCGGACACCTAATAACTCAAATTAAAAGTTTTGAAGTATTTAATTTTTTTCCCGATTGAAATTTTATTTTTTGTCATTCACTCACGATAATTTAGAAAACAACTGGACAAAATAATCAGAATAAATGAATTTTAATTTTTTTTTATCTCTAATGGTAACATAAATTTACTATCCTTCAAAAATATCTTTATAAATACTTTCTTCATATTTTTAAAAGAGAAAATATCATATCTAATTACGAAAAAGTTTCCATTGTAAGGAAATTCAAAGTTTTTTCTAGACTACGGTAATACTTTAAAGAATGTAAATTTGCTAAACTCTCTTTCAATGAAAATGCACGGATTCATGGTTCAAAAATAAACTAAAGGAAACTAATTAAATAACCCAGATTCTGAGCCCTACATTTTTTTTTTTTTAAGATTGACATAAATTAAAGTGTGTATAAAAAAAAATCGGAGAAGAACTAATAAAATAAATAGATCAAATATCATTTTTACTATTTACAAATTATGAAATATTATAAAACAATATTTTTTTTTAAAAATGGTGAAAAGAACTTAAAAGGAACTTAAATTTATATTAAAAATATTTACAAACAATTTATTTATTTTTTTAAATTGTTTGTTATAAATATTCTTAACTTAATTTTAATGTTTGTTTTGTGGAAGTTCCTTTCACCATTTATAGCAACGATTTATTACAACACATGTAAAAATCACTTATTTAAAATAACAAATACAAAACAAACAAAAAAAAATTCAGGAATTTCATCAACATTTTTATTTTTTTCAATTTCTTTGCTAGCATTTCATTTCTTTAATTCTCACTGGTCTTTATTGAAAACGAAGTCAAGATACTTAAAAACTAATTTGGTTTTTTTCAAATTGGATGAAATAACAGTGAAATTTATAATTTTTGTCTCAGTATTATCTTTGAAAAGTTCCTTTTTTCGATTTATTTATTTATTTATTTATTTTAGTGTCAGATTCTCTTATAAATTTAATATTTCAATATTATTTCGCTAATTTTCAAAACTTTATATTTTGTTTCTGTCAAAAAATGAAGCACTATTCCTTATTTGAATAGAAGAGAATTTCCAAGTTGCAATCCATGTGACGTCATGCTCAAATAGAAAATATCGCGTTTCCTATTACGCAGCGATTTGGATTAATTAATTAATTAATTTTTATAACAAGATTTATTTTATTTTAGAAATTTTTTGCTCAAGCGAGTTGTTTTAAAATGTATTTCAGTGGATTAATTCTTTAATGTAGGTTTTTTGTGTAATGGTGGTGAGAATTCCGAGGAAGAGATTTGAATGGAATATAAACGATATTTCATTTTAATTTATCTGTTTACATCCGTCTACCTGTGACATTTTGTCTGTCTACATCCTAAAGTTATATTTACATGATTCAAACCAAATCAAGGCCGCTATTCAAAGGAAGTAATTATTCAAAAAAAGTTTAAACTCCAACTAATTTCGTAATTACAAGAATATTAATTTGTTTTGGAAATGAAAGCTGTAACGAAATACTTTGTTTGTTCAGAAATTTCATCACATTTAAATGAGATCCACTCATTTTCATTGGATGAAGCAGAAGGAATTTCTTCTCTTCCACTAGTTTTAAAAACACATCATTTTGAAGTAACAAAGGACAACTGAAACTTTCACCTTCTCCTGAATTTTGAAATGAAGCTTCTTTTGGTGAATTTCATATTTTTGTTGGCTTCTATTTGCAGAACAGGTGCTGCAATGGATAAGTTTTTGAGCGTTCCTTTCAAAAAATGTGATGATTCAGGTTAGTTTACTTTGTCTCAGTTCGAATAATATTCAGTCGAATTTGAGTTTTTAGATCACTTTAGTAGAACGTTTTTCTTAGTTTGCTACTTTACCAGTAGATGGCGTCCTTGGTGTTGTGGGATCCAAGACGTTGTGCTTGGAAGTGTATACATTAGAAATTAAAGAGATGGATAAAACGAAAATCTATGAATAAAAAGTTCTGATTTTACACTCTTAAAATGAAAAGCAAGATTATAGAAATAGCAAAAAATCCAAAGAGAATATGAAGTGTTTCGAAATAAGAATCTAAAGATGAATGTACGGAAATGAGTTTGTGAAGTGTTAGTCTATTGTTAATTAATAATTTCATTTTAAAAAATTCATTCACAAGATGAACCCACTTTATTAAAATTTTATTCCTTAATATTTCTCTATTATTTTTCTTTTCCATTGTTTTTTAAAGTAGTGATGACATTATAAATTAAAATACATATTTTTATTTTCAACTTTTGCTATCTGTTGCCTGTAAACAATGTTGATTTTTCGTGAATAACATAAGTAAGTCACGTGAATTTCATTTAAGTAAATCTGATTTTAATCAAACCAAGCACAAATTAATGAATTCTATAAAACGATTAATATCTATGATAGGATATACTTACACTCTTTGTTTGTCTCGAACGCTTTTTTATGAGAATTTTTGCCACATTGTTGCGCTAATTTTCGAGATGGACCCACGAGATTTGAAACATAAACACTTACATTGTCTGTAGTTTTAAATAAGCATAACAATTTTCAAAAAGATCCGTCGAGTGTCCAAAATTTATGAGGCAAAATTAAAATTTATTTATTTAAATAAACACACACACAGACTTATGTAGGAAAGAAAATTCAAAATGATCAAGCGAAGTATTTTTACAAGGAAGGTTAATATAATTTAAAGTTAGAAGAAAAAGTAAAAAAATAAATCAATCAATCAATAAATAAATGAAAATAAGTTGAATATAAAATAAAAACACAAATTTAAAAATAAATACAAGAAAATCGTAACAAAAACATTTCAATGAACCTGAAAACTAAAAAGCAAAATTAGTTATAAATAACTGTTTATGTTTCCAAGAGAGGCGTCCGACAGTTGGTGAATGTTAAAATGTAAGCAATTCTCTGTAACTAATTAATTTTAGTTTTCAATTTTATGCTTTTGCTGCTATTTTCTAATATTTATTTTTAAATTTTTGTTTCGTTGATATTAGAATAATTTTTTTTTACATATATTTTATTTTTATTCTATTAGTTCAAAATTTGAATTGACTTTTATTTTGTTTTTAAACTTGATGTTTCGATTCAGTTTTAATTGTTTAAATGAATGTAAGTTTATCAACAGTGATTAAATATTCTTATTCAAATACATTTTTAAAACCTTTAAAAAGCAATTTTGCGGCAATCGTAAAGATCATAAGTTCATTCTCTCTGACTATTATATGAACAATTTTAATGCTTCAAAATAAAGCTTATGAGAAACATGTAAAATCTCCTGTATTATAAAACAAGTGAAACATCTTTCCTATTGAGCAGTGAGAGCTGATACAATATGTATATTTGAAATATTGATCATAAATTTAGTAATGATGAATTAATGCTTTACGACTATTAAATATGAAGGAGTAATATTCATTCACTTTCGTCATTTTCTCCTTCAGTTTAGTCATTAATAAATAACTGATAATTTCTTTCTTTTTGTTCATTAAGAAAGTTTAAATCTTATCATTGCGCAGAAACTTTATAGAATCTTTGGTAGTGGATCCGGTAGACGAGTGGCTTAGGTGGTAGGCTGCGATTAGAGGAACCAGGGTTCAATGCGCGGCAGTGATCGGCGATTTTTCCGCTTTTATTTCTCCTCCATACGGACCATAGGTCTACCCAGCTCTCTTTCGAATAGGTAGCGGGTTAAACGCGGGCGAGCGTCGGGCTCGAGAATCGCTGGAGCCTAAACTTCTCTCGCACCCCAGGATCTACAGGGCCTGTTGCGGTACAGTTTGTAAGAATGTTTGATATCACAGTTAGAAGTTTCTGAAAGGATTTTAAATCTATAAGCAATAGAAATCAAATACTGCGCACAAATAAATAAATATTCACGCCTTTGAGTTTATCATCAGAGGGAAACGGGAACAGCCGTTTCGTGCTCTTCTAGTGACTCATCAGCCCGATCCACCTTCCTTCGATGATAAACCCAGAAAGGAGTGATAGAATAAATGGAAGTCACTTTCGCCCCCAAAAGTCTTTCTGTTCCTAATGATCATTAGAAATTCATTAGCGAAAATGACTTCCATTTATTTTATCGCGCCTTTCTTGGTTTATTATCGTCGAGGAGGGTAGATCAGACTGATGAGTCTCTAAAAAGGACGAAACGGCTGTTCCCGATTCCTCTGATGATAAATTCAAAAAGCGTGAATATTTATTTACATGTGATTTCTACTTCTTATTGATTTTCTGTACGTTAAATTTGTTTTGCATGACATTAAATTACTGTTCTAAAATCTTAAACAATACTCAAAAAAAAAAAAAAATATTAAATCCGCAAAAGCTTAATTGAATCGTCTGAATCCAATTATTTTTAATGTTAGCAGACGGAACCATTTCAATGTAGAAATATACTTTGTATGTCCTATTCTCTTTTCATCTTTTTTGTATTTGGATGACTGGTTGAAGAAACGCTTGGTTCCCTAAAAAATTTCAATAGGATTTTTGTTTGTTTTTGGTTGTTTGAGATCTACTAATTTGTCCCTTCCCGAAATAAAATCTTTTTTATATTTCGAGTACATATATCTTCCTCTATTAAAAAAGTAAAATTAAAATAAAAATACAAATAATAATGGCAAATTTTCGGAAAGTTATATTCTTCTCTGGATAAATGCATCATGGAAGAATGGATTTCTAAGCCTTTGAAAATTAAGAATCCGGTTCTAATAAAAACAAGAAACAGAAATTATTAAAAATGAAGCGGAAAGAAAACTATTGGAAGATCAAAGAACAGCTGCAGGAAAATTTCTTTTCAAACTTTTAAAAGAAGAAGTTTTAAATAAGGAAATCTATAATAGATTAAAACAAGAAGATTACATAATAGTAATGGATTGGCATCATAAAAGATATTTAGACATCAAACATAAAGCAAAGGATTAGAAAGATAAAAAAAATTAAAATAAAAAAAGCCCGTAATACAACAAACTATGTAATAAATCTAAGTAAAAGAAAATTCAACGAAAAGGAATTAGAATTACTAAATAGAGGATTGGAATTTGTTTACGATGATGATAATGTATTGATTTAGAGACTGTAGCCAAATTACAAGCTGCAAGGGAAAATATGGAGCAAATTAAGAAAGAAAAATTCTTCGAAGACATAAATTTCAAAGATTTTAAAAAAATGAATGGAAATTTAAAGAAAGAAGAAATTGAAATTTTTAATAGAATTTTACGTGCTTATGAAATTACTTATTATCTCAACTACTAAAAGCACAAAACATTAAAAATTAAAAAATTAAAAACAATTACCTAAAAAGTATTCACTACGTTTCGAGCCTTCCTTCTTTAATAAGGCTCTTTATCAAGTGTCCCATTGTTAAAAAAAATTTTAAATTTTAAAAAACAATCCGTGCACGGAGGTTGTTAACAAGGGGACACTTTAACACAAGGGTTACATTTTTTAACAAGGGGAAACTTGATAAAGAGCCTTAGTAAAGAATAAAAACGTAGTGAATACTTTTTAAGTAATTGTTTTTAATTTTTTTAATTTTTAGTGTTTTGTGCTTTTAGTAGTTGAGATAATAAAGAAATTGAAATTTTGAAAAAAATAGGAAAAGACAAAGAATTGTTCATCCCTAAATCTGACAAGGGAAATCATCTTGTAATAATGGATAGAAATGAATATATAGAGAAATTGGACAAATTAGTTGAAAGTATACATTATGAAAAATTAAATAAGGACCTTACTGTAGGATTGTATAGCAAAGTAAAAATTATTACTAAAAAACTTTTAGACCAAGGAACAATAAATTATAAAGGAAAGAAGAAATTTTAAAAGAAGCATGCAACACACCAAGACTAGAAGGCAGGATAAAAATTCATAAAGAAGATAGACCTATGAGACCAATAATATAATGCTTACGGCAGTCCCTTGCAAAAATTTAGCTAGTTATGTTAACAAATTAGTAAGGAATTTTAAGTTGCCAAGGGAGGTTTTAATAATAAAAAATACATATGACCTTGAACAAAAGCTCCAGAAATGTATTAACCAGAGAAGTTTTACTTATGTTCGCTAGATGTTGAGAATATGTACACATATATACCTGTTGAAGAAACTTAAAACATAATGGAGAAATTAGCATTTAAAGACAAGGAATATTTACTGAAGTTAAAATTAGGCAATGTGGAATTAATGAATTTAATTAAATTAAGAACTGAAAATACTTTTTTTAAGATAAGAATGAGATTTACAAGCAGGTAACGGGTTTCCCAATGGGTTCCACTGTATCAGGTACACTTTGTAATATTTTTATGAATTTCTTTGAAAATGAATTTATCAAAAGCACAAATTTCAATTTTGATTACTATAGGTAAGCAGATGACGTTTTGGTTATTTGGTATGGAACAAATAGACAATTTGAAAATTTTTTTAGTAATATTAACAATAGAAATCCAGATATAAATTCAAAGAGGAGAAAGAAAAAAAATAGTAGTTTAAATTTTCTAGATGTAAAATTGATAAAAGAAGGAAACAATTTGAAATTGAAACATTACAGAAAATAATATCAAAGAGATCATGTTTTAAATTTTAAATCACGACATGAAGTACAAATTAAAAAGAATATCATTGAAAATTGTATTCATAGAATTGATAAAACTATAAGTGTTGAAAAAGATTTAGAAATAGAATTACAAAAAATGAAAACAATGTATAAGAAAAATGGAGAATTTTTTATTAATCAAAAAATTAGAGATTACCATATATAAAAAATCAAAGAACTAGATAAAAGTAAGGATCAAAAAGTAGTAATTAATTATTTAAATAAGAGTAGTGTTCAATTGAAGAAAATTTGTAAAAAATATGACATTGATATAATATTAGAATACAGAGACAAATTAAAAAATATTTATGTCACAAATTCAATGCTAGTGATTCGAGGAACAGTATGGGTATTGTCTACAAAATCGAATGTTTAAATTGTGGAAATTTTTACGTAGGAGAGAGTAAAAGAACAATAAGAGAGAGAAGGTATTTGAGCATATTAATTACATAAAGAAGAAACAAAATGACAAATCAGAATTGGCTGAACACTGTAGCAAATTTGGTCATTCTTTCAGTAAAGAGGTAAAATTGTTATACTTGGAAAAAGATACAAAAATAATGAAAATTATAGAAAGTATCGTATTATAACTTCTCCTCTCCTTAAATTAACTGATTGTCTAACCAAATTTAGCACGATTTAGAACTGCGCTCATCGACAGATTTGGGAATGGTTTCATTCAGATTTGGGAGGCCTATCCTGCGGGAAGTATTAATCGAACGTGATGAAAAGTAGCCTACATCCTTAACCGTGTCATAAACCGTTTGTAAAATTTCATTCAGACCCATTACGCCGTTGAGGCGTGATTGAAAGGCAAACTAACAGATTTTTCCTTTTATTAAGGATTATTATTAAGGATTTTTTTTTTTTTTTAATTTTGAGAATATTTTTAAATACAATTTAGCTACTTTAATTTAATTAAATACGCTGTAAATCATACATTTTACAGATTCAAGCATTTTAGAGTTTTAGGTTTTTAGAATATTTGTAATTCCTTTTTGAATTTAGATAACGATTTCTGAAATTTAAAGCATTTATTTTAGGAAATATTATTTTTGAAACAGTTCAACTTGATTCTCAAATCAACAACATGGATGGGCTGGAAGAGGACGCTTAGGGCAAATACCCGAACGGCAAGATAAGGTCCAGTTGTGCTTTGTTTTTTTTAATCAAGAAATAAGAAAACCTCAGGTTTCTAAGCTTTGAGGTGAGATACTCTGAACCTGCCTACAAAAAACGTCATAATTCTCCATCATTTCAATTCTTGAACATTTGTTTATTTATTTTTGCAGGTAGCGAGTCTGATTCTGATGTGGAAATCACTGAAATTCTTGAAAATGTAACATTTGCTGATGAAATGAAACATTATGGACCCTCCAATTGTTACTACGTTACTAAACTTCAATTTAAGGCATCAGGTGAGTTTTACAGTGTCTATGTTTCTAGATGATTCTTCGCCCAAATACTAATCACTTTCTTGTTTAAATTCCATGCGAATTATTTACATAATTGCTTTTTTTTTTTACAAATTTTCATGAGATCTAAAATATTGTTTTCTATATTTCTTAATTCTGATATGTTTAGACATTTTCTAATCTTATCTTATATAAAACAGAAATCTAAAAGCACATAAAAACTAGCCAGTAAAATTCAACTGATTTTTCTAGTAATTGTTGTAATTATGCATAGATATTGTGGTCATAAGTTTCGTTTGTGGTTCGTAAAAGAAGGTGACAAGTGAGTGTAGCTGGATCTGAACTGGAATCTCTCTTTATTCAAGTAAAATCAGAGGTTTAAATAGCTTAATGTACATGGGCTCTGATTGGTTGGTGTGCTTTAAATGACGTGTGATCTTTAACTGATTTAACTGTAGCTTTTAAATTATAGGAGAATTATGGGTAGCATATCAACGGAAAGAATTTAAAAATAAACAAACAGAATAAGAACGAAGGTCAGCACCTGAATAAAACCTTGGTTCTTATTCTGTTTGTTTATAAATTTTCCAGCACGTTAAATTTATTCCTAAGTTAATTCACCTTGTTAGGAATTTTAATTTCCTTTCATTAAAAAAGCCTTCTGTCCTATCTTTCTTTAAGAAAAGTTTTTTTGGTTGTGCAAATTAGCACAACATTTATTGTTGTTGATTTTCTTGTTTCGGGGGCCACTGCCAGGTGTGACGGTGGCCTTCATTTAAGATCTTGCCTTTCTGGGTGTTTTATCGGGGAAGGCAGATCGGGCTGATGAGTCCCATGCAGGACGAAACGGCCGTTCCCGAATTCTTCCGATAATTGAATCAGAAAGGCAATTTATACGTATGTGACCTTGGTTTTTATTCTGTTTGTTTATAAATGTTCACAAGTTCACTGAAAGTTCACTAAAAGTTAAATATCACTTATTTAGTCCTTGAATAGATCCTAGGCACTGTGATCGGGTGATGGCAGGACTCTACCTGACCGCAAAGTAATTCCATCGGGAGGTACAGGTTGTGGATTGCTTTGCATCTGTGGTTCTGCCATCGGAGGTTCTTGTTCATCGGCACTAAAAGTATGGCTTTAGACGAGCTATGTAGATCACTTCCGGATGAGAACGACTAATCGTACATCCGGTTGCAGCTATGACTTCATAGTTTACAGGTAATGTTTGCCGGATCACTCAGAAAGGTCTGTATCACGAGTGGAGTAGCTTCTCAGCTAGGCCGACTCGACGGGTGGGAATATACACCCATACGATCAGCAGGACGAAAAGCTAGTGGTCGGTGATTTGCATCGTAATGGTGCTTGTTGGTGTGTTGGGCGTCTCGGATGTTTATGCAGGCTAGCTGATGTGCTTCGTCGAGTGATGCTTTCAGGAGGGCAGGGTACTCCTGTTGTGGTTCTAGTTGTTCATTGGTAGTAAGGTATCTGTCAACGTGCAGGGTTTCCTTCCTGAAGGAGATAGAAAGGGGTGTAGCCTGTGCTTTGTTGTATCGCTGTATTATAAATAAATGTCGTAAAAGGTAGTATGGAGTCCCAATTGCTGTGATCGACGTCAACATATGTAGATATCATGTTTGCCAGGGTTGAGCTTCTTGCAGAGTCCACTTGTTTGTGAGTGGCAGCTCTAAGTTTTATGGTGGATCGTAAGGCACAACTGAAGTGTTCGGCAAATGTTGCTGACATAAACTGCAATCCTCGGTCTGACAAAAGAATCTGCGGAGCTCCATGCTTAAACATAATGCCCTCCACGAAGACTATCTCTGATACGGTAGTAACTGCATAGTTTGTGAAATGGTCGATCACAATCACGATCCATCGGTGATGGAATTTGGGAAGCTAATAAATCTATCCGTACTCGGTAAAATGATGTTTCTGCAACAGGTAAGGGCTGAAGGTTTCCAGGTGTAAGTTGCGATGGATTCTTCGTGATTGACAAGTGATGCATCGGGTGATGAAGCGACGTACAGCCTTGCTTTGTCCCAGCCAAAAATATTTTTGTCGAACTCTAGCGATCGTCTACGCTGTACTAAGATGGGAGGCAGTCGGATCGGAGTGACAGGCTTCGATGACAGTTCAGCTGAGATGGCTGGGAATCCCAAGTAGTAGCGGGTTGGAGGTTGGTTCATAACTTCTTATGTACAGGATATCAACTTTTAGTTCGTAGCCGTGTTTGTCAGGTTGTTGTGATGTCTGTAGTGCTTCGATGCGTTTAAGTAGGATAGGATCTCGGCGTTGTTGTGCTGCAATGTTCATCCATGGACTGAATTGCATTGATGGAGTTTGGCTGTTGCTCGGCTAGTTGAACAGGATATCTCGATAAACAATCTGCGTCAAGGTGTTTAACTTCGGATTTGTATATAATTGTTCATGTCATACACTTGCAATCGCAGAGACGTTGTTGTTCCTCCTTCCATGTGAATGGCTGTGTTTTCTTCATAAGAACGGATAAGTGGGCAATCGTGGCAATTTGGGAATGAATCTTCAATAGTATGAACACAATCCGTAGAAACTTCTTACTTTCTTCTGATTGACGGACGGAGGAAAGTTTTTGACTGTGGCGGCAGTGTCTGGATTTGGACGAATCCCATCTTGACTGATGATGTTGCTAATATTGTAACTGCACGAGCAGCGAAGGTACACTTCTTCGGGTTTAACTTCAGATTGGCGGCGTTAAGGCGGTGCCAAGTCGTTGTAAGTGCTCCTCGAATCACATGAGTAGATCACAATGTCATCCAGGTAGCACAAACAAATAGAACACTTCAATCCACGGAGAGTGTTGTCTACTAATTGTTCAAATGTAGCGGGCCGCATTATGCAGTACAAAACGCATTACATTGAACTCATATAGTCCATCATGTATTACAAAGACTGTTTTTTCACGATCCTTCTCGTCCACTTTAATCTGCCAATATCCCGTTCGAAGATCAATGGTTCAGAAGTATGTCGAATGAGCACATGAATCTAAGATCGAATCAATATTTGGGAGTGGGTACACATCTCGTTTCGTCAGAGCATTTAACTTCCTATTATCAACACTGAATTTCCAGGTTACATCTTTCTTTTTCACTAACACAACAGGTAAACTCCACGGGCTAACTCCATTGGTCTGCTATCGCTGCTGTCAATGGTGTGTTGTGGAGCTCCTTGGGTATTGTTGCAGGATTTGGTGGTTTAAATACAGTCTAATGTTGTTTTAAAAGCTGTAGGATTTGTTCAGTTTGGGATGGTAGCAATTTCTTATCCGTTTCTAATTGCGAGTCGTCAATGGTTGGTTTCACTGCATGACTTGGGAGCTGCTCGGTGAAGGCTCGGTGCGTGTCTACCACTGACGTCACAAAGCTTGATGAAACTGATTGCATAGTCGCTAATCGAGTTTTGGTGGCAATCGTGGCTGAGATTCGACTCGTGTTTGTGATCCAAATTTTTATCGTTTTATTGGCCATGTTACACAGTGTTCCTGGATAAGAAACTCATTGGACAAGCATTGTTTCTGCAGTGTTTCTATGATAATCAGTCCATTGATGAATGTGTCACAAATTGCCGTAATTCCAACTGCTGACAAGGGAGGAATGACGGTTGTGTCAACAGCACAGAGATAGTGAGGAGCCATTGTCTCTTTGTTCGTTGGGTTTTTCAGTTCGAGCACATTGTTGGAACAGTCAATGATTGGTTTGGTCGCCTGCAGGAAATCCCATCCGAGAATAATATCGAAATTACCGTCCTCAGCTACTAGAAATTCAAATGATGTATCAGTTCTATTGAATCGTAGTCTACCTTTAGTCTTTCTTATGACGGATAGCTGATTCCTGGTCTCGCCTCGGCAGGGCTTATCACTTTACTCCTTTTCTTATGGAATGTCTCTGAAATTAGGCCTACTATAGCACCAGAATCCACTAAACCTTGGGTCGGTTGTTCATCGAAGTACAGGTTGATGATTTTATTGTTCAGGTGTGGTGTAGCATTCGCGACAAATCTGCCATCATCACTTTCTGAGAGTGCGGGTCACTGGCGACGGCTGTTTCGAATGTTCTGTGGCTTGTGTAAAGCCTGATTGTGTCCCTGTTTGTATGGCGTTGGGTAGCGTCTGTCATTCGCTGGCAATGTTGATCTGCTGTTATGGGCCTGTGTGTACGTGGGGCGTACAGTTTCACGATACACTGGAGCATCATACGCGGGTCGGTACTGTTGTCTTTGGCGGAGTTGGTATTGATAGTTTGGAGCTGGTCGCTCAGCATTTGGCGAGTACAGCAATGGTTGATCACATGGCCAACTCGGTGACAGTAGAAACAAATGGGTTTGTCCTTGACTGTCCCCCATTCCTCTGGTCTGTGACGGGGCTGGTCTTGATTTGACGGCGGTACTGGTTTTCTCTCGTGGGAATTGGTTGCGTAGCTGCGAGGAGGGTTTTTCTTGTCTGCGGTGAAGAGTTGGTGCTCACTGTTGCCACTGGAATCAATAGCTGGTCTATCCTAACTTGAAGGAGTGACAATACGGCACTCCTCGAAGAATGTGGCTGTATTGTCGACTCAGTTCGCCAATAGTAGGGAGTAAACATCTTCAGCAACCTCTTTCGTAAGATGTTGGAGCTTCTCAGTGTCAGTCATGTCAGGATTTGTTGCCTTGCACACGTCCAAAACATCTTGGGCGTACATCTCGCAGGTTTTGCTAGCGATCTGCGCCCTCTGCTCCAATTCTTTCTTGGCGTATTTCGAACTGTCGAACGGCGTGATGAAAATTGCCGTGAATTGCTGCTGGAACACTGATCATGTTGTTATTGCCGATTCGTTTATCTCGAACCATTTCTTTGCGGTGCTGGTTAGGGAAAAGTAAACATTTGTCAACTGCACTGCCTCGTCCCATCCATTGAATCGGGCGATTCGATCGTAGTCTTTTAATCACCAGCAGGGATCCTCATCCGATCGGGCGTAGAAGATATTGGGTTTCCGAAATCGGTGGGTAGTCACTGGGGTAGCTGCAATGGTCGCTTGGTTGTGGCCGAAATATTGGGCATCGTATCATGAACTGGGTGAAGACCACGTAATCCTCGGCTCTGTCGAGTTGGTGCGGGTGGTAGGAGGCTCATTTCCGGTCGGCACTGTATGGTGAAAACTTGAGTGCAGAAAAATCAGGGTTTCGGGCACCAAATTGTGGTGATAGGTTTCGTTTCTGGTTCGTAAAAAAAGATAGATTGAGTCTAGCTGGATCTGAACTGGAATCTCTCTTTATTCAAGTAAAATCAGGGTTTTAAATAGCTTTATGTATATGGGCTCTGATTGG
>JAFIDM010010028.1:7483837-7498138 GCA_023159025.1 Thereuonema tuberculata | reverse complement strand
TTGCCTTTCTGATTCGGTTGAGGGAAGGCGAGGGTTGGGCTGATGAGTCCGTAGAAGGACGAAACGGCCGTTCCCAACTCCTTCCCGTAATCTAAAATCAGAAAGGCAATTTCCTCTTTTGTTAAGGTGCTGTTTTTCATTTTCTTTTTCTTTTTTCTTAGTTAAGAATTCTCACAGCACGTTAAATTTTCTTTATTAATGGTTTTAAGTTAAATTACAATAATATAATGGAATAAAAAAAAATTGAATAAACAACAAAAAACAATAAGATCGAGGAAAAATAAACAATAAAACATATGAAATACAATTTACAAAAAACATTTTATCATTTTTAATACATTTCTTGAATTTATTTAATGTGAAACAACTAACTTTAAGAAATTTATCTTTATTTATTCAAGGAAGTGAGTTTATTACGCATGATTTTATCATAAATCTTTCTCTTTCATCGATAATGTGATATAACGTAGTGATAATTGGGTCCAGGTTATGTTGACAAAATTGGCAGAGATCTGCCTGTTTGCCTGTTTTTTAGTTTTTAAACGCTCCAATATGTTCTAGCACTCTCCTTTAACGTTCTGCCTGTGCTTCCAAAATAAAGCTTTCCACAGTTCCTGCATTTTAATTCATAGATAACTCCCATGGTGGTCATATCATTATTATTCTATTCATTAATATTATTAATTTTTATTAACTTGTTGTTTCTGTAAAGCAGAATTTGAATATCATTCTCTTTACACACGTCTTTAATTGACTTATCTAATTTTATGCCTAATGGCAATTTCATGATTTTCTTAAATACTTTAACTTCTTCATTGGATTTTTTTAATTTCATTTTTGATCTATTTCTGAAAAAGTTATTAATTACTTTATTTATAAATTTTGTTGGATAATCATTCAATACATAAACTTGTTTCATTTTATTGATTTTTCTTTCCATAGACTTTTATTCTTAGTATTGGTTATTATTCTTTTAATATAATTTTGAATAATTTCTTTTTTGGTTCAGATGTTACTTTCAGATTTAAAATTAAGCGCATGATTACTTTGGAGTTGATTAAAAGCAAATCCTAGAAAGATAATCTTCCAGTTTTGTTCCTCTTCTGTTGTAAATTCTAAATTTACTCTTCTTCTAAACAGAATTTTCACAATTGTGAAAATTTGTGAACTGTTATCTTGTGCCTTGTCATAGAATTATTAAGTTATCAGCATATCTCATATATTTAAATTTTTCTTTATCCCATTTTAAAATTACGTGAAATTCTAACCAATTTATAAAAATATTACCTACTGTCCCACAAATTAGGCTTCCCATTGGGATACCTTTAATTTGTTTATAAAACTTGTTTCCGAACTTAAAATAACAATTCTCACAAATTAATTGTAACATTTTCATGAAAATATCTTTGTTAATGCATTGGTTGTCCAAGATATTCATGTTTCTTCACATAATTTATCAATGATTTCTAGAGTATCATTGATTGGGATGTTTGTGTACATCGAGATAATGTCCATAGGAAAAAGTCTTAATTTTTTCTTTGTTAAATTTTCTTCTTTTATATGATTAATAACATCATTCGAGTTATTTACTATAATATCATCAAGAAATAATGGTAATTCTTTTAAAATTCCATTGACAAATCTTCTCAGGTCTTGTGTAGGTGAACCAAAAGAGTTTATTGTGGGTCGAAGAGTATATTTTCTTTGTGTATCTTTGGTCTTGGTTGAAATTTTGCTGTAATACATAAATTCTGGCATATTGGAAATGGTTGATAGTATTGTTATTCTTCAAATCGAGTATTTCTTTTTTTTTTTTTTTTGTATAATTTGAGGGTAAATTCTTCTGGTATCATCCTATTATTAGGCAAAAGTTGTATGATCTTTGTAAATTTGTAGATTTGTAAATTTGTAGTTTTTGTAAATTTGTAATTTTAAATAACCAATCACACTGCAGCGTTGGAACACGTCAGCCATGACGTCACGCCCATGTTTAAAGTCTCTACTACTATGTCTCTACTATTTTCTGCACTTCACCACGACGAATCGCGATTACATAATTACTATCAGCGTATTGAGATTTTCTTTCCCACATAAATGAAGTTTACACTGAAATGCATGAAGTTCATGCGTCAAAATTTATCAGAGAGTTTGTAAAACCTCGGTTTTTACATAATTTCGGCTGTGGAGTCACTCGCTCACTAATTAACAAGTAGGAGACAATGACGATGCACGTGCCGTCATTGTTGTCCAGACAGAATTATTGGTATTGGCTGTTGGACATTCGTTATTGTTATTGTTATTGTTGAAACTGGTAAAACAATTTTTTATTTTATTTTATTTTAAAAAAATTTGGCTTAGTCATTCAAATTATATGTGGGCTGTTGCGAAAGTCATGGCTTTTAAAAAATGAGCTTAGAACATCTTTTTCAATCTTGTGTTTTTAAAAAATGTGGAATTTGTTTTACTTCCGTGAATATTTCACGGGTCGCAACTAGTTTCTTTGAATTCTCTTGATTCCAGTATTTTGAATGCTTTTGTTTCAAATTCTTTTTGGTCCATGACAACCAATTTATTGTCTTTATCTGCTTTACATATGATCCTAGATGTATTTTCTTTGATGTTTTTAATTAGTTTTACTTCATAAGTAGAAATATTTCGGTTTCCCACCTTATCTTCATTTATTTTTTATTTATTATTTATCTTTATTTACATTTTAATAAACTTGAAATTTTCTTCTGTATTATCTTTTAGCATGTCTTTTACTTTTCAATCTCTGTTAAAATTTTAACTATGTTAAAGGAAGTATTTACATTGAAATCTAGTACTTTATTAAGAGCAATTATCTCGTTTAATTTTACCTAAATTAACTACGTTGTTAGAGTCTTTGTATGTGTGGCAGAATTTGTCTTCATACATTTTTTTGATTCTATTCCTTAATTTATTGTTCTTATAGGTATTCAGTAGTCGGTATTTTCATGTTCTTGTTGGTATTTTAATTTTTTTTTATCGCTAAAGGTAACACAAATTTACATTCCTTAAAAAATATATTTGTAAATACTTTCTTCACATATTTAAAAGAGAAAGATTTCATTGACAAAAAGTTTCCACTGTAAGGGTATTCAATGTTTTTCTAGACTACAGTAATCCTTTAAAGAATGTAAATTTGCTAAACTCTCTTTCAATGAAAATGAAAGATTGCTCGTTCAAAAATCAACTAAAAGAAACTGATTAAAATAATTCATTTTCTGAGTCCTACACTTTTTTTTTTTAGATTGACATAAATGAAAGATTGTATAAAAGATCGGAGAAGAACTAAATAAAATTAAATGTTTAAAAGTTCATAGAACAAATATCATTTTTACTATTTTCAAACTATGCAATATTACAATACAATATATTTTTTTTTAAATAGTGAAAGGAACTTAAAAGGAACTTAAAATTATGTTAAAAATATTTAGAACAAACTATTTATTTATTCTTTTTAAATTGTTTATTAAAAATATTCTTAACATAATTTTAAGGTTCGTTTGTGGAAGTTCCTTTCACATTTAAATCAAAAATTATTTCAACACATAAAAAATCACTTTATTTATATAAAATAAGAAATACAAAAAAAAAAAAAAAAACCAAACTCACGAATTTCATCAACATTTTTATTTTTTTCAATTTCTTTGGTAGCATTTCATTTCTTTAATTTTCATTGGTCTTTATTGAAAACGATATCAAGGTAGTTAAAAACTATTTTGATTTTGTAACATTTGATGAAATAACAATGAAATTTTTCATTTCTATCTCAGTATTTGAAAAGTACTTTCAAACTTCCTTTTTTCGATTTATTTATTTATTTATTTATTTTAGTGTCAGGCAAGTTACAAATTTAATATTTCAAATATTATGTCGCTAACTTTGAAAACTTTTTTTTGTTTTTTTTCAAAAAATGAAGCATTATTTATTATTTGAATTGAAGAGAATTTCCAAGTTGCAATCCATAGATTGAGCTCAAATAGAAAATATAGCGTTGCCTACCATGAAGCGATTGGATTAATTAATTAATTAATTTTTATAATAATATTTATTTTATTTTAGAAATTGTTTTTCCTCACGCGAGTTGTTTCAAAATGTATTTCAGTGGATTAATTCTTTAATGTAGGTTTTTGTGTAATGTTGTGAGAATTCCCAGGAAGAGATTTGAATGGAATTTTAACGAAATTTTATTTTAATTTATGTGTAGACATCCGTCTACCTGTGACATTTTGTCTGTCCACATTCTAAATCCAGTTTTATATTGTATATTTACATAATTCAAACCAAATCAAGGTCGCTATTCACGGCCTTGTATATTTTTCGTTTGGGGCTGCTTTCGCTGCTTCTTACAAAAGGAAGTAATTATTTCATCAAAAAAGTTTTAACTTCAGCTAATTACCCAATTACAAGAACATTAATTTGTTTTGGAAATGAAAACTTACATAAGCTATAACGAAATACTTTGTTTGTTCAGAAATTTCATCATATTTAATTGAGATCCACTCACAAGAAAAACCTTTCAATAATTTTAGTTCATTTTCACTGGAGGACGTTTACCTGTGACATTTTCTCTGTCCAAATCCTAAATCGATTTATGTATTGGATACTGACTTGATTCAAACAAAATCAAGGTCGCTATTCATTGTCCTGTGTATTTTTCGTTTTGTCGGAAGCAGCACCAAAGGAAGTAATTATTTCAACAAATTCAGCTAGTTACCCTATTGCAAGATCACTAATTTGTTTTGTAAATGACAGCTATATTATAATCCTTTGTTCGTTCAGAAATTTCATCATATTCAAGTGAGATCTACACAAAAGAAAAACCTTTCAATAATTTTAGTTCGTTTTCATTCGATCAAGCAGAAGCAATTTCCTCTCTTCCACTAGTTTTTAAAAACACATCATTTTGAAGTCACAAAGGACAACTGAAACTTTCACATTTTCCTTGAAATGAAGGTTCTTTTGGTGTATTTCATACTTTTGTTGGCTTGTATTTGCAGATCAGATGCTGCAATGGATAAGTTTTTCAACGTTCCTTTCAAAAAATGTGATGATTCAGGTTAATTTACTTTGTCTCAGTCTGAATAATACACAGTCGAATTTGAGTTTTTAGATCACTTTAGTAGAACGTTTTTCTTAGTTTGCTACTTTTCCAGTAGATGGCGTCCTTTGTGTTGTGGGATCCAAAACGTTGTGCTTATAAGTGTACACATTAGAAATTACATGTAAGAAGGGTTAACGTGCATCAAATGTAAGATGAAAACGGAAAAAATACAGAAATGCACAAATTCGTTTGCTTTCACGCCTTTGAGCCATCATCGACGGCAATCTGGGACAGCTGTTTCGTCCTTATTAGAGCTCATCAGGCAGATTTAACCTAGACGATCAAGCTCAAAATGCCTTTTGTGCCCAGAGATTAAAGGGCTAAGATAATTGTGCTCTAGTAGTTATAGAGTTTTTCTATCGTCATTTACTTTTGTGGCGATCCTACTTCCGAAAGCGGAAGAAGGATCCATAGGCTTTCACGCTTTCTGAGCTTCATCATCGAGGCTAAACCTGGCTAATGAATCCTAATAAGGACGAAACAGCTGTCCCAGATTACCGAGGATAAAGGCTCAAAGGCATGAAAGGAAACGAAAGGAAACATTTCTATATTTTTTCCGTTTTTCATTAGAAATTAAAGAGAAGGATAAAAAGAAAATTTATGAATAGAATGAAATCTGACTTTACACTCTTAAAAGGAAAAGCAAAATGTTAAAAATATCAAAAATTCAAAGAGAATAGTAAGTGTTTCGAAATAAGAATCTAATATGAATTTACAATAATGGAAAACGAGTTTGTTATCTAATAATTTCATTTTAAAAAAAAATCATTTACAAGATAAACCCACTTTATTAAAATTTTATTCCTTAATATTTCTCTATTATTTTTCTTTTCCATTGTTTTTTTAAAGTGGTGAAGACATCATAAATTGAATATTTTTATTTTCAACTTCTACTATCTGTTGCCTACAAACAGCATTGATTTTTGCTGAATAACAAAAGTAAGTCAAGCGAATTTCATTTAAGTTGAGGAAATCTGATTTGAATCAAACCAAGCACAAATTAATGAATTCCATGAATATCTATAGTAGAATCCTTATAACTAAATTTGTTTAATAAATTTGTGTTGTGTTACTTAATTGGACTTGTTTTATTCTAAAGAGTTTTCCTTTTAATTTTAATTGTACTTCCACCGCAAAAATAATTTATCTCTAGCTCTGTTTATTTTTTTTTTATCTTTTGAGGTTTTCTTAATTTTTTCCCCCTCAATTTAAATTAGTGTGTTTTTATCCCCTCCTTAGTTTTTAATTGTTTACAAAGTGTTTTTTTTTTTTTTTTTTTTGGTAGCAGACTCTGCTTTTGTGACCCACGTTGTTTTCCCCCCCTCCCCTATTAAATAATCTCCAGTAAAGGCTAAAGAATTACCTAATCAAAATTTAATATAGGTCTTCTTAAAAAAAATAGCTGTTACAGTAGTTAAAAACTAATTTGATTTTGTAATATTTGATGAAATAACATTGAAATTTATAATTTCTGCCTCAGTATTATCTTAGAAAAGTTCCTTTTTCGATTTATTTATTTATTTATTTATTTCTTTCTCTATTTATTTAATTTAGTGGCAGACCGCTTATAAATTTTAAATTTAAAATATTTTTTCGCTAATTATCAAAACATTTTTATTTTGTTTTGTTTTTTCAAAAAATGAAGCACTATTCATTATTTGAATAGAAGAGAATTTCCAAATTGCAACCAAGTGACATCATGCTTAAACAGAAAATATCGCGTTTCTACGATGCAGCGATTTCGAATAATTATTCATTAATTATTGTTACTATATTTATTTATTTTAGAAATTATTTCCTCACGCGAGTTGCTTCAAAATATATATCAGTGGATTAATTCTTTAATGTAGGTTTTTGGGTAATGTTGTGAGAATTCCGAGAAAGAGATTTGAATGGAATTGAAACGATATTTTATTTTAATTTATGTGTAGACATCCGTCTACCTGTGACATTTTGTCTGTCCACATTCTAAATCCAGTTATATATTTTATATTTATATAATTCAAACCAAATCAAGGTCGCTATTCAAGGCCTTGTATATTTTTCGTTTGGGGCTGCTTTCGCTGCTTCTTACAAAAGGAAGTAATTATTTCATCAAAAAAGTTTAAACTTTAGCAAATTGCCCAATTACAAGAATATGAATTTGTTTTGGAAATGAAAGCTTACATAAGCTATAACGAAATACTTTGTTTGTTCAGAAATTTCATCATATTTAATTGAGATCCACTCAAAATAAAAACCTTTCAATAATTTCAGTTCATTTTCATTGGATGAAGCTGAAGCAATTTCCTCTCTCCCACTAGTTTTTAAAAACACATTATTTTGAAGTCACAGAGGAGAACTGAAACATTCACCTTCTCCTTGAAATGAAGCTTCTTTTGGTGAATTTCATACTTTTGTTGGCTTCTATTTGCAGAACAGATGCTGCAATGGATAAGTTTTTCAGCGTTCCTTTCAAAAAATGCGATGATTCAGGTAAGTTTACTTTGTCTCAGTCTGAATAATTCACAGTCGAATTTGAGACTGTGAAATAATTCACAGTCGAATTTAGTAGAACGTTTTTTTTAGTTTGCTACTTTACCAGTAAATGGCGTCCTTTGTGTTGTGGAAAACGTTGTGTTTATAAGTGTATATATTAGAAATTACATGTCAGAAGGTTTAACGTGCATCAAAATATAAAATGAAAAACGGAAAAAAATATAGAAATGCACAAATTCGTTTGCTTTCACGCCTTTCAGCCAACATCGACGGCAATCTGGGACAGCTGTTTCGTCCTTATTAAAGCTCATCAGCCAGATTTAGCCTCGATGATCAAGCTCAAAATGCCTTTTGTAACTGTGCTGTACTAGTTATCATGTTTTGTTCTATCGTCGTTTGCTTTTGTGGGGGTCCTACTTCCGAAAGCGGGATCCATAGGCTTCAAGTGTTCTGAGCTTCATCATCAATGCTAAATCTGGCTGATGGGTCCTAATAAGGACGAAACAGCTGTCCGAGATTGCCGAGGATGATGGCTCAAAGGCGTGAAAGCAAACGAATTTGTCCATAAATTCAGCATTGCTTAATTTGTAAAGTGCTGGTATGTAATCAACAATGTTTCATCTTCAGGGATTTTAGTATACATACTCTTGACATCTAAGGAAAATAAATGAAATTTTCTCTTGTACAAATGAGACAATTTTTTGACTAATTTACGAGAATTCCTAATAATTATGTCTTCACTTGGAAGTTTAAAACGGGAAACAATCTTATTCATGAATTTGGCTCTACTCTGTAATGGGCTTCCAAAAGCGTTGACCACCGGTCTCATTGGGTAATTATCTTGTGTACTTTAATACGTCCCCCCAATCTTGGAGTCCTGGAAGATTCTTTCAAAATGTATACACTTTGAGAATAATTTATCGAATCTTTATCCAATAGACACTTAGTTATCTCTTTAACCTTATTATAAAAACTAACTGCAGGATCTTTATTTAACTGAGTTTAGCAATTATCATTCAACAAATCATCTAATTTCTTAATGTAATCGATTCATTATAACTAAACGTTTTCCTTTATCTGACTCTGTTATGTATATCTCCTTATCGTTTCTAATATTTTTTAGAATGCTTAACTCCACAGTCTTTTGTTCAATTTTGTGTTGATGTTGTCTTTGCATAGTTTTGAAAGGTCCTTAACATAGTTACACTTAATCCAACAAGACATAAATAAACTCAAACATCTTCACTGTAGATACCGTTGATACCAATATTTCGTTTTAATTTCTAAAACTTTTCAAGGTTTAGCTTGATGAATTAAAAGTAAAATAAAATAACATAAAAAATGGAAAGAGAAATCTTTCTCTCACCAAAACAATATAATATATTACATATAAATCATATATTACTTAAAAACATGAATAAACAAAGCAAGTGATAAAATTGGACAATAAAAACGGCGACAATTGTTGTAAACAGATGAACTAAATGAGAAATAAAAATTCTTTTTATTTCATATTGTTCATCAATGCATTTCTATACATGGACAAAGACATTTCATTTCCTTTTAAAGACTTATTCTTGTTAAAACAAACGCAACAATTGATGAGGCAAGGTTCTATCATGAAATAAGATAAATAATTGGGCTATTAATAATAAAATGGCAATCAATGTAAAAAAGACAAAAGTAATGATTATAAAAAATAAGAATAAAATTATTAATAAAAATTTATATTGTTTTCTGCATAAAAAAGATTGCAAAAACTTGGAGGATACTCAACAAATAAACAATGTCCTTTGTGACTGCGAAAAGATAGACTTCGTTACTCAATATAAATACCTGGGTATATTCATAGATGAGAAATTTACATGGACTCCACATTATCAATATGTCATAAATAAATTGAGCTCATTGACCTACCTATTTTATCACATTAAACAAATTATTCCGTTAAAACAAAAAATAATAATTTATAAATCCCTTGTGGATTCGATTTTAGATTATAGCCTGGATAGTTGGATTTTCATTAATAAAAAACAAATTGAAAACATAAATAGAGCATGTTTTAAAATACTAAAAAATATCTTTTATAATTTTAATAAAAAAAGTATAGTCGAAAGGAATGAAATAAGGAAAAAATTCAAAATATTAATTATAGAAGAGAAATTTATTTATAAGACAATTCTTAAAAATTTCTTTAAAATAAAAAATGAAAAAAATTACAATAAAAACAATATTACTAGAAACAATTGGCTCAATTCAATTAATGATAAAAAAATAAAAAATAATTTTGGGTACCGTCTAAATGGTAATATTATGTATAAACTTTTTCATCAACTTAACTGGGATAATTACAACAACCAAAAAATTGGAGATATAAAAAAAAAAATTAATTGTCGACGTAATAGATAAAAATATAAAATTCATTATTACATAATCTAGTTACTAATCATATTTCTTTCTTTTCTTTTCTTTTTTTTTGTCTCGTTTTTCTTTATGGGTGGAAAATCATATTTTAGATTAAAATCTCAGAACCTATATTACAGGTGTACAGGTAATAAGTACACCTAAATAGGTCTGATAAACATTAAAAAAAAAAAAAAAATCTCTTCTGCTCATCTTGTACGTAATGAAGAATCTTTACGAAGGGGGGGGGGGTTTGGGTTGTGCCCTTTTAGCATGCAATGGTCAGCCCAGTCTGAAATATTCTTTTCCATATTATTGAAAGCGCGAACACGTTCCTGCACTCTTTCTTCAACCGTCCTGCCCTTGCTTCCTATGTATGTTGCCTGGCAATCTCTAGGTAAATCCTGAGTTAATCGTGATCCGCGTCTTCAAATAATCTCCTTAAATTAACTGACAAACAGTTAATTCAGTGAGATTTATTTCAACCAAATTCAGTGCGATTTAAAACTGAGCTCAACGACAGGTTTGGGAATTATTTCATTGAGATTTAGGAGACCAATCCCGCGGGAAGTATTTAATCGAACGGGATGAAAAGTAGTCTATATCCTTACCCGTGTCATAAACTACCAGTATGCAAAATTTCATTCAGATCGTTTGCACCGTTGGGGCGTGATTGAATGACAAACTAACAGATTTTTCCTTTTATTAAGGACCAGTTGACCCTTGCGAATAATTTGCAAAACAAAATTAAAAAAAAAAAAACACCTTTGAGTTTTTTCTTTTGTTGTGCATATTAGTTAAACACATTCTCAATAGATGGAGGCTTCTCCATTTTTTATAAAAAGGTTTTTGAAATATAGTTTTTTTAACGAAAACTTCACGTTCAACGCTAATGACGGAAATAAACACAGTGTTGAAAATTAATCTTCAAAATGATGTCTGAATCATTGATTTTGTTGAAGTAGTAAGGGAGATCTGGGGTACCGACACAAAAACACCTTTGAGAAATAATATATAACGATTACACTAGGCAACAGTGAAAATGTATCTTGACAAAACCATTTGATCTTTACTAAATCGACCATGCTTATCACGAAAATGACCTTTAAAATCTCAGATTAGCTCTAGTTTCATAGATGTGTGTGTGTGTGTGGGGGGGGGGGGGTTCAGAATGAGTTAATGCTAAGAAGTCTTTTTTCCTGTCCTGAAATTGCCTTGGAAATCCCACATACGTTAAACAGCGTAGCGTTTCTAACCCTTTTACTTCACATCATGCAATGTTGGAAGCCTTTTTTTATCTGCAGTGCCCAGCAACAGAGAAGGAGCAGGGGAGAGACCCTCATATATGTTGCATATCTTGTGCCACAGCTCTTCGTTCGTAGTTGAATCGTAAAAAAATCGTCAATTGGCTTTGCTATTCCATGATCATTAAACTACGTAAATGATTATTATTTTTGCATGATAACTCCCTTAAAACATGTTGTTTCAAAGAAGAAAAAGTCAGCATTGACGTATCCTAACATAAGATCAGCTAAGCATCCAGTGCCTCATGGAGATGGACTACCTGTTCCCATCCCACCTGATTCTTAAACAGTTAGTGACGAGGACAGCAGTGACTAATGCCACCTTCTAAACCGAGTACATCGAAAGACTCCGATTTCCAGTGTAATGAGGAGTCTATACAGCAACACAAAGTAACACAGTGTAAGTTGAATGATCTGGTGAGAGATTTGGAATTGCCTAAAAATAAAACAATTCCACTCTTGGCATCTAGATTAAGTTGAAATGTCCCTCTACAGGCCTGGTTATGCCTTTGGGGCGTGGGAGGTCAGGCTCCCAGCGTTTCATGACCAACGGGACGAAGTTGAGGTTGGGTTGTTTAGCCCGACGCCCGCCCGCCTTTAACTCCCGGGAAAAAAACCCGGTACCCATTCCACAGAGAACTGGGTAGACCCTAGGACCCGTTTGGAGGTGAAAGGAGTGTGGAAAAATCCCCGCCCTCCGCCGAGGCCGGGAATCGAACCCGATACCTCCAACCCGCAGCCAAGCGCCCTGACCACTCGGCTACTGGACCCACTGATATCTGGATTGCAACAGTGGAATTGTCTTGATCAATTGGTAAATTTCAGTGTGCTCCGTTCCTACCGTTTTTCACCAAACAAGATAACTTGGTATTTTGCGGTGATATTGAGGGTCTCATGACAGCTCTGAAAATTGACTATAAAATTGATGAATGGAGATTGTTCATAGATTCATCAAAGTCTAAAGGCTGTTCTTCTACACAATGGTAACTTGTTTCTATCTGTACCAATTGGTTACGCAGCCTTCATGAAGAAAACCTATTACAATATGAAGCAACTGTTACGCAGAGTAAACTATGAGAAGTTTAAGTGGCACATTTCCGGGGATCTATAAGTCATTGCCGTATTACTTGGCTTGCAACAGGGTTACATCAAATTCTGTTGCTTTTTGTGTATGTGGGACAGTCGTGCCACTGCATGCCACTACAAACAGAAGGAATGGTCTATGCTTCAATCAATTGAACATGGAAAAAGATAATGTTATTAACAAAACACCTGTAGAATCCAGAATTGTTTGCAGATTTTTGCTGGACACTCATCCGAGAATCACCAGCAACAGAATACAAACGGCAGGCAAAGCGATTGCGCCTTTAGAGACATTTCTCCGAGGCGAAACATTAAGGTAAATACATGCATTATGCTTTAAGGATAATTAGGATAAGTTGAGATAACTAAAAAACTAGAGCTAAACATATATTTTAATGGCCATTTTCTGATTAGCACACTCGAGAACATAAAGATCAAGTATTTTCATCAAAGATACAGAGAAAAAGTTTAATTTTGTTGCCTAGTGTTATTATTAAGGATTTTTTTTTTAATTTTGAGAATATTTTGTAATTAAATTAAAAATAGTTAAATTGTATTAAATTCACTGTAAAGCATACATTTTACAGATTCTTTTAGATTTTTTAGGTTTTTGGAATATTTGTAATTCCTTTGTGAATTCAGATAACGATTTCTGAAACTTAATGCGTTTATTTTAGGAAATATTATTTGTGAAACAGTTCAACTTGATTCTCAAATCAACAACATGGATGGGCGGTAAGAAGACGCTTAGGGCAAATACCCAAGAGGTAAAATAAGGTCCAGTTGTTTTTTTTTTTTTTTTTTTTTTTTAGTCGAGAAATAAGAAACCCTCAAGCTTTGAGGTGAGATACTCTGTCCCTGGCTACAAATAACGTCACAATTCTCCATCTTTTCAATTCTTGAATATTTGTTTATTTATTTTTGCAGGTAGCGAATCTGATTCTGATGTGGAAATCACTGGATTTCTTGAAAATGCAACATTTGCTGATGAAATGAAACATTATGGACCCTCCAATTGTTACTATGTTACTAAACTACAATTTAAGGCATCAGGTGAGCTAGTTTTAAAGTGTCTAAGTTCGTAGACGATTTAAAATGGTCTTCGCCCAAATAATAAACACTTTTTTGTTTAAATTGTTTTTTTATAAAATTTCATGATATCTAAAATATTTTTTTCTATATTTCTTAATTCTGATATGTTTAGATATTTTTTATCTTATTCTACGTAACATAGAAATCTAAAAGCACATAAAAAACTAGCCAGTAAAATTCAATTGATTTTTCTAGTAATTATGTATATATATATTGACACAAGATGTATTTCTTCAAAATCGTTGTTACCCTTCTTAAATTCTAAGATATTAATTTAAACATTGAAGTGTAATTCTTGTAAAGAATTTCAGTGCTTTGTATAGCTTATATTCTCTGCTAAGCTGCTTATATTCTCTGCCTTTGTCTCATTAAGAACTGATACGACATTTCATCAGATATTTGAGCAACATTCCTTACAAAAACCAAAATACTTCGTCCACTAATTTTATGCCATTTATTATTCCTACCAGCAGATTATCTTTTGATTTCTGAATTTTACAAAGTTTGCAAGATGTTATTGCTGAGATTTGAATAAGTTATTTTATTCATTCATTTCTTTCTGCTTATTCCTTTTAACTTTAAATATTTGTTTCTGTGAATTAAAAGACGGCATTTCATTGAGAATAGATAATGAAATTCAAACTTATAATTTATAAGAATATAAGTTAATATTCAAATTCAATATGCAATTAATTATTATTAATGATACAAAACACATCTTTTTTTCTTCGCAATATTTCGCGGTTTATTGTCTTTTAACCGCTTCAAAACACATCTTCAATAAACCGCGAAATATTGCGAAGAAAAAAAGAA
>JAFIDM010010028.1:7422841-7483827 GCA_023159025.1 Thereuonema tuberculata | reverse complement strand
GAAGCGGTTAAAAGACAATAAACCGCGAAATATTGCGAAGAAAAAAAGAAGATGCGTTTTGTATCATTAAGAATATAAGTTACCTAATTTCTATAATTCAATACAAACTATTTATTTGCTTTAAATTATAAAGTTTCTACACAACCTTAATTTCATTTCAGCCTTTTCTTTTTATTTGCTGGTTAGAAGATGTGTGTATTTATTTTGGAAGGTTTTTCCAAATAGTTTTGAAGCCTTTAAATCTTTAAATTTATTTTGATGTTATTTTATTCCGTATTCTGAAATTTCCACAACATTTGATATGAATAACTCTATGATACTTCAAATATCTTCTTTTCAGATCCATCAGACTTAACTGTGTCTATTTTGTCTGGAGGCAAACCTGACCGTGAGGTTGAGGTCTGCAAAGAGAATATAACTCCAGCATGTGGTAAAGACCAGCAGTCGAAGAGCTATACTTTATCTACATCATTTCCCGCAGAAGCATCAAAGGATATGGTAAGATATTATAATGAATAATTCATTTGAAATTAGTATTTCACTATCTTCAGGTTGTATTTTGCGCTGCAATAGCTAAAATAACTGTGGTTATAATGATTGAAATTGTTATCAGAGTAGTGTATTCCACAAAACTTACATTTCTTGTCATTTAATTCAAAATAAACGCACGATCACTGAAAATTAGATCTATTGAACTAAGGTAATGGACCAGCCTTTTAAGATGATGAAAATTTTTTTATTGTATCGATTTTCTGATTGCTGAAACGCAGAAGGGAGTGCCGGATTAAGGGGGGGGGGGCAAAATAGGACAACTTCCCCGGGCGGCACTTACGAGGGGCGGCAAAGTGGGAATGAAACATTTATTTATTATTGCATTAAATAGTGAAAAACAGCTACACAGGCGTATGGGGCTGACTTGCCCCCCCCCCCCCCCCGATAAATTTCCTAGATCCGGCACTGGCAGAAGGTAAGGCTCCAGTAATTCATTATCGGAATTGGAGATGACTAAGGACTAAGTGAACTTTAGAATCTTTCTAGAGAGAAAAAAAAAAACCAATGAAAAATTTCCAAAAACCTTCTGAATATTCCAATATTCAGAGATCAAGCATTCTAAATTTTTGAGAACCCTTTCTTTTCTTCCATTTAGAATGATAGGGTCTAATTTAACTTTTTTGTTTCTCCATTTTTTATTTTTTTTTTATTTTCAGATTTTTGAAATTTGATAGATCGTAATATGAAATACCACTAAAAATCTCATTTTCATAATATCCATTTATTACTACAGTTCCAGAGATGAAATGTATAACATGAACTAGCTATAACAACAGTAAATTGTTATTTGGATCTGGTAGACTATAATTTTAAGTTTATTTATTTATTTATTTATTTATTTTAATTACTGATATCTTTAGTCCTTCTCATGGTTCTGTAGACCATTGTTAGGTAACTAACACAGATATTGATCTATGGTTTGTTTTTGTTAGGTCATCAAAGCAAATTAAAAGAATAGATCCGTGCCTCAGGAATTTCTGATTGATTGAAAAGTTTACTGCAACTCTGCTAACTATAATAACATTCCTAGATATAATTTATGTTTCTTGACATAAAGATATAACTTTGGATAATTAATGATTTGTTTCTCTTTTTTTACAGGATGGAGATATGACTTATTCTTTTATTCTTAAGAAGAAGAACCAAAACCTTGCATGCATTAAAGTAATCCATTACTATTTTAAGTCATCTTGTTGTTTTTGAAATTATATCTAACCTCAAGATGAAATTTGTATCCAGGAATATATTATCAATATTTGAATAAAAAAATATTAAATAATTTACGCATTCCACTCATAAGAGTGACTTATAAACTTCAATAAAAAACTATTACAATAAAACTGCATTAAAACTATTTTGTGGTGTTTTATTTACATTTTAATTAATAAGAGATGTGTCAACACTACAAGAATGATGATCCACAATTAAAGAAAAAGAAACTGGTGTAAGATAAGCAAAAGATAAGAAGTTTCTGGAAGAACTTTGGATTACAAATTGGATTACTATGCATTCTAAATATCAATATTAATTCATTCTGATTGCTGGCATCTAGTTAATGGATTCAATTTTCATGATTTTCAACGGGAGCGTTTCTCATCTTCACTCGCAAATTTCTTCTATAGATTTATTTGAAAAAAATTGATTGTAAAATTGTAGATCATCTGTTATACGTGAGTGGCTAAAATATTAGACATACCATATTAATGATGAGTTAGTCCTCCTCTGGTTTTGATCACAGAGGTAATCTTCCAGGCATAGATTCTACAAGGTATTCGAACCGTTCAGCAGGAATATTGGCCCATGCTGACAGAAGAGCAGCCCTTAGTTGATTTAGATGGTTTATGGTGGCGTTTCTAGGCTTCGAATGGATCGTTCCACCTCGTCCCAAAAATGCTCGATGGGGTTGAGATCACGTGACTGAGCCGGCCAATGAATCAAGTGGATATCAAGAGACATGTTCACTGAACCAATCGAGAACGGTGATAGGGTACTTTGTCCTGTTGAAAGTGGCCATCTGCATCCGGAAATACTGTAGCCCTAAAAGGATGCACACGGTTGGCAACAAAATTCAGATAGCCCGGCGCATTAAGAGTTGTTTCCAGGGAATTAGGGAAGAAGTGTATGCCAGGACAACATTCCCCAGACTATTATTTCACAGCCACCAGCTTGTAGAATTGGCATTTGGCAAGACAGTCCATGGATTTGTACTGCCTGCGCTCTATCCTCATCCTGCCATCAGCGAACCGAGACCTTTTTCCAGTTATCAAGTGTCCAATTGCGATGCTCCTGGGCCCACAGCAGGCGCCATTTTCTGTTTTCCTTCTGGTCTCCTGCTGAAACCAATCAGGGACAAAGTCCGTCGTGTTGTGCGTTCATATATATGTTTTGGTGCACCTGTCTTGTACTCAGCTGCAATTTGTCGTGTTGTTGTCCTTCTGTTACCGTGGACGATTCGTCGCCTCATACGTCTTTCATCCAGAAGCCTTTCCGTTCACAGCTGAGCTTATTGCTTGAATGTTTTTGGCGAATTGCAGTTCTCTGAACACCCGCGATACTGTTGAACGAGAAAAGCCGAGGATCTTAGCAGTTTCCGAAATATTCTTCTTGCCCCACGATCACGTCTCGTTCGAAGTTGTTTCAATTGTTTTGTCTTAAAAACATGTCCCGGCCAACTGGACTGATACACAGTTCTATTGATATCGACCATGCCTTTTATACGCTATTTGTTGCTGTTACATCACCGTGCGTCACTACAGTATTTTTTTTTAAAAAAAAGGGTTTGACATATATGGTCATTAAGTAGTGATCGATTTTGTCTGGAACAAATGTCACCAGTGATGACGTCATCAACTTGACCTCCGAGCAGTCAATCCAAGATGGCGTCGTTTTGTGATCGCATAAGCGTGACCAAGAAAGGACAAACTTCTTTGATGTTTTTAATTGTTTTACTTCATACGTAGAAATGTTTCGGTTTGCCACCTTATCAGTATTTATTATTCATTTTTATCTTTCTTTATATTTTCAGAAACTTGAAAATTTCTTGTGCGTTATCTTTTAACATATCTTTTACTTTTTCAATCTCTGTTAAAATTTTAACTTTGTTGAAAGAAGTATTTACATTGAAATCTAGTCCTTTATTAAGAGCAATTATCTCTTCTTTTTGTAGTTTAATTTTACTTAAATCAACTATGTAGTTCGAATCTTTGTATGTGTTGCAAAATTTATCTTTGCAATTTGCAATTAATTTGCAATTTTTCATTTTGTTGATTCTATTCTTTAATTTCTTGTTCTTGTTGGAATTCAGTAGAGGAGACCGGGGAAGGTTTTCTTACTGTTTTTAATTTTAATTATTCTATTTTTTTTCAGTTACATTTTTTAAGGAGTTTTTAGTATCATTTTACTTCTTAAACTTTGTCCTACAGCCTGGTATAAGTAGATTTAATAATTTCATAAGGAGTTTTTGTGGAGGTAATGTTAATTGTATTCGCTTGACCTTCGAAAACTTAACCACGTGTACAGGCAAGTTTTCCGACATACATAAATCCTACAGGACGTAGGATTTATGCACGTTTTCTCATGCATCTAAAATAATCATAATTAGTGATAAAACTGAGTTTCCATTTAAATTGAAGTAATTTATTTAATACAAATTTATTTGATACATAATTTATTACGGATTGAATAGAAATACAGTAGACTAAACCAATATTTTAAAAACTAGGGCTACTTCTAAAAATAATCATCATCGTCGCTATTACAATGAACACAAACAGATAATCCCCCTTTATACAAGTTTCGTGTGCACAGTTTTTGCATCTTGTACATTTAACCCATTTTTCTTTAGGCTTAGAATTGTTATAATTTTCAAAACAATAAATACAAAAGGCAGTCCTCATCATTTTCATCACTAGACTGAATGTTGTCTTTATTTTTTGTAGATATTTTTTTTCCTTTCTTCACAAAATTTTAAGTCGTAAACAGTTGTGCTTTTACAGGTCTTTTGTTCCTTTTATTCTTCTTGGCAATTTCTTTGTCAAGTTTTTTCATTTCACATGTTCTCTGTTCCAACTGAAGCTGGTTTGTAACAGGAGTGTCAGGCAAAATCGATGATTTCCTTTTTTTTTCCTTCCCCGTTGTGTTTCCTTTCTAGGGCCTGCCTTCTCAAAAGGCCTTATTTCTTCTGGAGAAGGGAAAGGTAGTTTTGAAGTAAAAGAAATAGCTGGTTTGGACATGAAAGTCTGCGTCGATGTGGAAGGAACAGCTTCTTCGGATTTGAAAACCTCCTTTGATGTAGAAGAAACATTGGGTAGAATGATAAGCGCTGGTTCTGTATGAGAAATTTGAAGTCTGTTCAAGAGTGAAAGTGTTTTCAGAATTTCGTTCAGTCGGAGCAGGTCTGTCAGTAAAGTATGATGGCATGAAGTCTGTGTCTGTAAAAACTTCTGGGTTTAATGGAAAAATCCCTGAAACTCTGAATCCAGCCATCATGTCTACTGGTGTAACTGCTTGAGTGTGACCGTAGCCAAAATTGAATGGATGTCGTACATTGTCATAGATCTTTTATGAGTGCAGATCCAAGCATCACAGTGTTACTGTGCTTTTTGAGTGGTCCATATACACTCCGATCTAAAGGTTGGAGGAGCTTGTGTCTACAGTGAGGGGGGAAAGACAGCAAAGTCACTCCGTTGCCTTGAAATAATCCAACACTTCCAGAAAGATGAGATTCGTGATTATATAATAATAGCAGACATGGACGTTTATCAGAGCAACTGCATAAGACACAAAATGCTTAGCATACTTGGCAAAAAATTTTTCTAACATCCAGCCTGATGGGTTTGCATTACCTTCACATCCTAAAGCCCCCGTCACGAAGAAAATGATAATGAAATTTTGCCCTGGAGAAAACCATAAATGGCGGAATGCTATTTCCATCAGCACTTACAACAAATGCTGCAGTGAGCAAAGTCCCCCTTTCTGCTGAGGTCAATTTTCCTTCTGTTTGAAGCCACGCCGGCCTACTATCCTTTCTGGCTTTTGAACGGCAGTTACACCCATTTCATCCATATTCCATATATCGTTAGGCCCTAGATTGAACCGTCTTAACACTGTTTTGAAATTAGTGAAAAACATCTCAACGTTTGATCTGTTGAACCTCGTGGGGTCTGTGGCCTGTAGGGTCCTAATTGAGAGGGATTTGTTCTTTTTAAGGAAGGAGGTGAACCAATTAGGTCCTGCTATTCCATTGTTTGTCAAATTAGAAGGAACTGTACGGTTGCATGCCAGAGCAAAGATATAGGCGAATCGCCTAACTTTTTTGGGAGTTAGTCCAAAGTAGATATCAGAAGCCTTCGTAAGATATTTGACTAACATCTTCTCTTGTTAAGGATCAAAAACCTGCAAAGAAAACCACAAAAAAAATTTAGACTTCGTATAGGCTCGCATATAAAAATAAAAGAATTTAATACGCCCTCTATAAATAAAAAGCTAAAGTAGGTGTAGGTACACTAAGCAATTAAATGTAATTAGGTAATCTAATTAGGTTTAGGCCTACTGTAATTTAGGCTACTTAAAAATTTAATCTGGTTACTTATACTCCATTTTTTGGCATAACCAAACCGTTGTAAAGAAAGATGTACATTGGCGTCGGAGTCCGCCACAGATAGTCTCATCACATGAGAGACTTCCGGTCGAGGCACTTCAACAGGAGCTAATTCATCTGGAGGCACTTCAACGGGAGTTAATTCATCTGGGTGCACTTCAGCTGAGGATTCTGTTGAATGAACTTCTGCTTGTGGCACCTTTGTTGAAGAATCGTACTTCTTGCAATAGTTGTACAAAGTTCTGGATTGTATACCAAAGTCTATGGCGGCTGCTCTAATACTTTTTCCTTCTCTAATTGCTGACGTAGCTGCACTCATTCGATCACGGCTGTAAGAGCCTTCATCTGACTTACTCTTATAATTGCGAACCATTCTAAAAATGTAATAAAACATTGCAGAATTAACCTTTATAGTAATAAACATATCAGTTAGTTGAAATTCCACAAAATGTTAAAGCAATTGTAAGTTAGTCTATTGGATCCATCTCGACTTCCCTCATTACTTCTGATTATAGAAATGTAATCAGAATAATAAATAAAATATAATACAAAATAGGCCTATACAAAAATATATAACATAGAAATTTTGTAGGTCTATATGAAAATATATTAGACCTACCATAGAATTAGTCTGCCCTAGGCTACGTTTTATCAAAATTTTTTTTTTTTAAACGTGAAAAATTGTAATTTTTAAAAATAGATCTAGCCTATTATTAATTTAATCCGTATGTTCGTAAATATTGATTTGACATTTATGAATTAACTGGCTCGGTAAAAATAATAGGCTAATTTGGCGCAAAATTTATGTTTTTTGGGGCAGCTGACAACTTGCCCCAATGTAGTGAAGAATATATATATATATATATATATATATATAATACTTATAATCAAATAACTAAAAATTAATGTAAATATTCTGACTTTGATAACTATTTTGTATTGTAATGAAAATCATAAGAATTCTTTGATACTTAGCCTAAATCAAATTATAAAATTATTTATTGAATAATTCAATACATTTGTTTGTAATATTATATGCCACCTGATCGAGGCCCGGGGCATGCTTTCACACTGAGAAAACCTGCCCCATGCGGTGTTGGAAAACTTGAGCCGTCACCATACTTGAATTTCATTCTAACCATAAATGGTGAAGACGCAAGTTATTAAGAAAAACAAACATAACAAAAGATACAGAAGAAACCCTTTTTAAACATATACTCCAAGAGAACATTGAATATAACATATGAACATTTATTTTAAGTTTAAATAAAGGTGTGTAAAGTTTACTTACCAATGAAGAAACAACAAAAAGTTTCCTATTGTCGTAACGAAAGCACTTACACAAAAGGAAACAATGAGGACGCTTCGTCACGTTGTTTCCGCTCCATTCAGTCCAGCCAGAAGCGCGCCCTATCGGCATGTTCAGAAAATAAAAGATATTGGAAAATGTGTCCCTATAGAAAACCTGCCCCGGTCTCCATTAGGATTAAATGAATTTGAATTTTTTTTTATCTCTAATGGTAACACAAGTTTACTTTCCTTAAAAAATATCTTGAAAATCCTTCATATATTTAAAAGAGAAAGATTTCATTGACAAAATATCGTATGTAATTACAATAAAGTTTCCACTGTAAGGAAATTCAAAGTTTTTTCTAGACTACAGTAATCCTTTAAAGAATGTAAATTTGCTAAACTCTCTTTCAATGAAAATGCAGGGATTCCTCGTTCAAACATCAACTAAATGAAACTGATTAAAATAACCCAGATTCTGAGCCCTATACTTTTTTTTTTTTTTAAGACTGACATAAATTAAAGTATGAATAAAAAATTGGAGAAGAACAAATAAAATAAAATCTTTAAATGTTCATAAACCAATTATCATTTTTACTATTTACAAATTATAAAATATTACAAAATAATAATTTCTTAAAAATGGTGAAAGGAACTTAAAAGAAAATTAATATTATGCTAAAGTATTGAGAATAAACTATTTATTAATTCTTTTTGAATTGTTTGTTATAAATATTCTTAACAAAATTTTAATGTTTGTTTCTGGAAGTTCCTTTCACCATTTAAATCAACAATTATTTCAACATGTAAAAAATCACTTATTTATACCAAATAACAAATAATAATAAAAAAAACAACTCTTGAATTTCATCAACTTTTTTTATTTTTTTCAATTTCTTTGCTAGCATTTCATTTCTTTAATTTTCATTGGTCTTTGTTGAAAATGAAGTCAAGGTAGTTAAAAACTAATTTGGGTTTTGTAATATTTGATGAAATAATAGTGAAATTTATAATTTTTATCTCAGTATTATCTTTGAAGTTCCTTTTTTCGATTTATTTATTTATTTATTTTAGTGTCAGGCCCCTTTTAAATTTAAAATTTCAAATACTATTTCGCTAACTTTGAAAACATTTTTTTTTTCAAATAATGAAGCACTATTCATTATTTGAATAGAAGAGAATATCCAAGTTGCAATCCATGTGACGTCATGCTCAAATAGAAAATGTCAGCGAAAATACTACGCAGCGATTTGGATTAATTAATTAATTAATTTTTATAACAAGATTTATTTGATATTAGAAATGTTTTCCTCACGCGAGTTGTTTCAAAATATATTTCAGTGGATTAAGTCTTTATTATAGGTTTTTGTGTAATGGTGTGAGAATTCCGAGGAAGAGATTTGAATGGAATTTTACTGATATTTTATTTTAATTTGTGTGTAGACATTCGTCTAACTGTGATATTTTTTCTATCCACATTCTAAATCCAGTAATATATTGTATATTGACATGATTCATGCCAAATCAAGGTCGCTATTCAAGGCCTTGTATAGTTTTCGTTAGATGGTGCATTCGCTGCTTCTTACAAAAGGAAGTAATTATTTCATGAAAAGAAAAGTTTGAACTTCAGCTAATTACCCAATTACAAGAACATTAACTTTTTTCGGAAATGATAGCTTCCATAAGATATAACGAAATACTTTCTTTGTTCAGAAATTTCATCATATTTAATTGAGATATTTAATTGAGACTCAAAAGAAAAACTTTTCAATAATTTTAGTTCATTTTCATTGGATGAAGCAGAAGGAATTTCCTCTCTCCCACTAGTTTTTAAAAACACATTATTTGGAAGTTACAAAGGACAACTGAAACTTTCACCTTCTCCTGAATTTTGAAATGAAGCTTCTTTTGTTGAATTTCATATTTTTGTTGGCTTCTATTTGCAGAATAGATGCTGCAATGGATCAGTTAATCAGCGTTCCTTTCAAAAAATGCGATGATTCAGGTTAGTTTACTTTGTCTCAGTCTGAATAATTCACGTCGAATTTGAGTTTTTAGATCACTTTAGTAGAACATTTTTCTTAGTTTGCTACCTTACCAGTAGATGGCGTCCTTGGTGTTGTGGGATCCAAAACATTGTGCTTATAAGTGCATACATTAGAAATTACATGTAAGAAGGCTTAACGTGAATCAAATGTAAAATGAAAAACGGAAAAAAATATAGAAATGCACAAATTCGTTTGTTTTCACGCCTTTGAGCCATCATCGACGGCAATATGAACAGCTGTTTCGTCCTTATTAGGGATCATCAGCCAGATTTACCCTCGATGATCAAGCTCAAAAAGCCTTTTGTGCCCAGAACTTCGCGAGCTAAGGTAATTGTGCTGTACTAGTTATAGCGATTTTTCTATCGTTGTTTGTTTTTGTGGGGTCCCATTTCCGAGAGCGTGAGAAGGATCCATAGGCTTTCACGCGTTATGAGCTTATCATTGAGGCTAAACCTGGCTAATGAATCCTAATAAGGACGAAACAGCTGTCCCAGATTGCCGAGGACGATGGCTCAAAGGCGTGAAAGCAAAGGAATTTGTGCATTTTATATTTTTTTTTCCGTTTTTCATTAGAAATTAAAGAGAAGGATAAAAAGAAAATTTATGAATAGAATGAAATCTGACTTTACACTCTTAAAAGGAAAAGCAAAATTATAAAAATATCAAAAATGCAAAGAGAATAGTAAGTGTTTCGAAATAAGTCTAAAGATGAATGTACGGAAATGAGTTTATGAAGTTTTAGTCTATTGTTATCTAATAATTTCATTTTTAAAAATTCATTCACAAGATGAACCCACTTTATTAAAATTTTATTCCTGAATATTTCGTTATTATTTTTCTTTTCCATTGTTTTTTAAAGTGGTGATGACATTAAAAATTGAAATGCATATTTTTATTTTTAACTTTTCCTGTTTGTTGTCTACAAACAACGTTAATTTTTCCTGAATAACATAAGTAAGTCAAGTGAATTTCATTTAAGTTAAGTAAATCTGATTTTAAACAAACCAAGCATAAATTAATGAATTCTATAAAGCCTTTAATATCTATGGTAGGATATACTTACATTCATTGTTTAATCTCTAAGGCGTTTTTGTGAGAATTTTTGTCAACTTGTGCTAATTTTCGAGATGGACCCATAAGATTTGAAACAAAACAATTACATTGTCTGTAGTTTTAAATACGGGTAAAAACTTTAAAAAAGTTCCGTCCAACATTTATGAGGCGGACAAACACACACATAGACGTCACTTATCTAGGAAAGAAAATTCAAAATGATTAAGTGTCTGGAAGTATTTTTACAAGGAAGATTATTATAATCCTTGTGAAGCATTCAATTCAACTGAGAAGGTATTTTGTAATCATATATGATAATATACGATAAAGTATTTTAAATATTTCCGAATAGAAAAGATGCATAAGTAGCAGTTTGGAATATTGTTTTTAAGACAAGATGTATTTATCTGTTTTCAATAAACTCAGTTTCAGAGCATTATAATTGTAGCTACAGCAACGGAGAGGTAAAGAGAATGAAATTTTTTTTTTAGCATTAAGTAAGTTTTTAAAAAGGTATTTTCGTAATTTATTTATGAATTGCAATAATTTAAGTAAACAAATCATTTGTTAAATTGCATAACAACGGAGAGAGAAAGAGAATGAACTTATTACGCTTCAGATAAGGATCAGAAGGCTTATAACCTCACTTTGTCCATCCGTCTGTGGACAAGTATCATTAAAATATCATTAAATTATAATTAGCAACAATCGCAACAACCACAATAATCACTATAATTTGCGACTTTTGCAGTCGCAATAATCACATTTGTAATATAGCTCTGCAGCAATCACAACAATCACAATAATCGCAACTTTGAGATAGCGTTATTATATTTTCTTATACGTATCAGAAACCGTTGCGAAGCATTGTGATTGGTTTACTAATTGCTGTCACTACCTTGTTTTTTTTTTTTAGCAGTAAGTAAGTCTTTAAAAAGGTATTTCCGTAATTTATTTATTAATTACAATAATTTAATTAAGCAAATTAATTGTTAAATTGCATAATGACCAAGTTAATAAAGCACAGTAAATTTGGTAAACATAATAAAGCCTATTATTGATGCAATTATGTTCTTTAAAGATTAATTAAATCCAAATTAAAACATCTCAACTAATTAAAAAAAATCTAAAATTCAATTCAGAACTAAAACAAACAAAAGAAATAAAAATTTAAATAAATAAATAAATAAATAAATTAATAACTAAATTTAAAAAGCAAACAAGCAAATTTAAAACTTAATTTTAAAGTTACAACAAAAAAAGGAAAAAATAAAATAAATAAATCAATAAATAAATAAAAATATATTGAATATAAAAAAAAAACAAAAAAAAAAACAAAACACATATTTAAAAATAAATTCAAGAAAATCGTAACAAAAATATTTCAATAAAACTGAAAACTAAAGAGTAAATTATTTAAATAACTGTCTTTATTTCCAAGAAAGGCGTCCGACAGCTACTGAATGTTAAAATGTAAACAATACTTTGTAATTAATTAATTTTAATATCCAATTTTATGCTTTTGCTCCTATTTTCTAATATTTATTTTTAAATTTGTGTTTCGTTGATTATAAGTAGTTTAAAAAAAAAAAAAAAAAAAAAAGGGCTTGCCGTATATGGCCATTGCATAGCGATCGATTTTGTCTGGAACAAACTTCACCAGTCATGACGTCATCAACTTGAACTCCGAGCAGTCAGTCCAAGATGGCGTCGTTTTGTTATCGCATAAGCGTGACCAAGAAAGGACAAACTTTGCATAGCCAAGCAAGGGAATAGTGTGAAACGTTTGTAATTATTTCAATTGTAATTATTCCTAACTGTAGAAAATACAAAAACCAGAATGTTTTCGTAGTGTTTATAAGATTCAGTTACAGATTTTACCAATAGATGGCGCTGTTACTTCCTGGAAACATCAATTTATAAGTAAATTACGTTATCAAAAGCTCTTCTTTCATGAACTGAACTGTGGAATTGTCTTTTTTTTTTTTTACATATATTTTATTTTTATTCTATTAGTTTAAAATTTGAATTGCTTTTATTTTGTTTTTAATTAAACTTGATGTTTCGATTCAGTTTTAATTATTTAAATGAATGTAATTTTAACAACAGGATATTTTATTGGAGGATATATAGTATCACTGCACAGAAACTTTACGGAATGTTTGTTAGTGGGTCGGACAGACCAGTGGCAGTTCAATTCGCGGCAGTGATCTGGGATTTTTCCGCGGTTATTTCTCCTCCATATGGACCATAGGTTTACCCAGCTCTCTTTCAGCTCTCTTTCGAATGGGTACCGAGTTCAACGTGGCGAGCGTCGGGATGACTATCCATTGGTCGAGAATCGCTGAGCGCCTAAACTTCTCTCGCACCTACGGTACAGTTTAACTTTTAAGAATGTTTGATACGACAATTCGAATTAAAGAATTTTAAATCTATAAGCAATAGAAATCAAATACTGCACATAAATAAACATTCACGCCTTTGAGTTTATCATCAGAGGGAAACGGGAACGGCCGTTTCGTCCTCTTCTAGTGACTCATCAGCCCGATCCACCGTCCTTCGATGATAAACCCAGAAAGACGTGATAAAATAAATGGAAGTCACTCTCGCTCCCAAAAGCCTTTCTGTTCCTATGATCATTACGTCAAAGGTTATTTGAGTGCACTGTAGTACTTTAGTAATTATTTTTGTTGTTGTTTATTTTGTTCGGGAGTCACTTTTGGAGCGAAAGTGACTTCCATTTATTTTATCGCGCCTTTCTGCGTTTATTATCGTCGAGGAGGGTGGATCAGACTGATGAGTCCCTAAAAAGGACGAAACGGCCGTTCCCGACACTTTCTGATGATAAATTCAAAAAGCTTGAATGTTTATTTACAAGTAATTTCTACTTCTTATTGATTTTCTGCACGTTAAATTTGTTTTTTCCATGACATTAAATGTACTTTCCTAAAATCTTAAACAATATTAAAAAAAACAAAACAATATTAAATCCGTAAAAGTTTAATGAAATCGTATAAATCCAATTATTTTTAATGTTAGCTGAAGGACAGACGGAGCAATTTAAATATAGAACTATACTTTGTATGTCGTGTTTTTTTTTTTTCCCTTTTTTGTATTTGGATATGATTCAACATGATTTTTTTTTTTTTTTTTTGGTTCATATTTTGAGGTATGCTAATTTGCCACTTCCCGAAATAAAATCCTTTGTCCCTTCCCGAAATAAAATCCTTTGTCCCTTCCCGAAATAAAATCTAACAGCAAGGCATCAGAGAGATACCGGACACAGGCTCATGACAAATAAGCCAATTGTTTATGGCCAACAAAAGGACGATTACTTGAGTAAATTCTTCGAGTCAGTCATTATTAAAACCACCAATTGTTATAATAATGAACTATCTATCAAAGGGGTATTAGATTATAACTTGCGTTAATGTTAATTATTACGTAATTGATTGTTAATTACTTACGATGTTCTGTATTGTAAGGCTGTTATAAGCCTATGTTTTTCCGTTTTATGTTTATTTACAGTCTGACGATGAATTTTCGAAACATATCACTGTTATTATATCTTGATTTATAAATTACATCTTTCTTATTTGTGTGGATGGTCTTATATAATTAATTCAATATAACAATGATGTAAATTTACATCAAAAAGTATATTAAGAGAAATGAAGTTTATATATTTTTTATTAATAAAAATATCTAATGCTCTCTGAAATGTGCAATTTTTTTTGTACATCTAAACAAAATATATGCTATTTAAAATTTAAATTCTGTTATTTAATTTCCAATAGCAACCTTTTTTAATTTTATTAATAACTAACCTGCTATCTCGCTTCGCTCCGGAAGTCTTGCACATGTATTACTATAAAAATCAGCTTATAGAAGAATCACATATATCCTCAGTTAGTCGTGATCCGCGTCTTCAAATAATTAACTGATTGCAAACAAATTTAACGCGATTGAGAACTACAGGTTTTGGAATTGTTTCATTCAGATTTGAAGGCCAATCCCGCGGGAAATATTTAATGGAACGGGATAAAAAGTAGCCTATATCCTTATCCGTGTCATAAACTACCTGCAGGCAAAATTTCATTGAGATCCATTGTGCCATTGACAAGTAATTGAATGACGAACTTATAGATTTTCCTTTTATTAAAGATTATTATTAAGGATTTTTCTTAATTTTGAGAATATTTTTTAATTAAAATTAGTTAAATTGTATTTAATACGCTGCAAAGCATACATTTCACAAATTCAAGCATTTCAGATTTTTTAGGTTTTTGGAATATTTATAATTCCTTTTGAATTTAGATAACGATTTCTGAAATGTAATGCGTTTATTTTTGGAAATATTATTTGTGAAACAGTTCAACTTGATTCTCAAATCAACAACATGGATGGGCGGAAAGAGGACGCTTAGGGCAAATACCCGAGCGGCAAGATAAGGTCCAGTTGTGCTTTGTTTTTTTAAATCGAGAAATAAGAAACCCTCAGGTTTCTAAGCTTTGAGGTGAGATATTCTGAACCTGCCTACAAAAAACGTCACAATTCTCCATCATTTCAATTCTTGAATATTTGTTTATTTATTTTGACAGGTAGTGAGTCCGATTCCGATGTGGAAATCACTGGACTTCTTGAAAATGCAACATTTGCTGATGAAATGAAACATTATGGACCCTCCAATTGTAACTATGTTGCTAAACTTCAATTTACGGCATCAGGTGAGTGAGTTTTAAAGTGTCTATGTTTGTAGATGATTCTTCGCTCAAATAATAAACACTTTTTTGTTTAAATTCCATGTCAATTATTTACGTAAGTGTTTTTTTACAAATGTTCATGAGATCTAAAATATTATTTTCTGTATTTTTTTAATTCTGGTATGTTTAATCATTTTCTTTTCTTATCCTATATAACACAGAAATTTAAAAGCACATAAAAACTAGCCAGTAAAATTTAACTGATTTTTCTAGTAATTGTTGTAATTATGAATATATATTGATAAAAGATGTATTTCTCCAAAATCGTTGCTACCCTTCTTAAATTCTAAGATATTAATTTAAATATTGAAGTGTAATTCTTGTAAAGAATTTCAGTGCTTTGTATACCTTATATTCTCTGCTAAGCTTTTAGCCTTTGTCCCATTAAGAAATGATTAGACATTTTATCAAATATTTGAGCAATATTTCATACAAAGACCGAAATACTTCGTCTACTAATTTTTTGTACCATTATTTTGTACCATTTATTATCCATAGATTACCTTTTTGATTTCTGAATTTTACAAAGTTTGCAAGATGTTATTACTGAGATTTGAATAAGTTATTTTATTCATTCATTTCTTTCTGCTTATTCCTTTTAACTTTATATATTTGTTTCTGTGAATTAAAAGACGGCATTTCTAATTGAGAATAGATACTGAAATTCAAACTTATAATTTAAAAGAATATAAGTAATTTAAATTCTGTAATTAAATACAAACTATTTCTATGCTTTAAATTTAAATTTGTAAACAATGTTTTTAATTTCAGCCTTTTCTTTTTATTTGCTGGTAGAAGTTAAGATGTCTGTATTTGGAATGGTTTTCCAAATAGTATTGAAGCCATTTAATCTTTAAACTTTATTTTGATGTTATTTTATTCCGCATTCTGAAATTTCCACAACATTCGATATAAATAACTCTATGATACCTTCTTTTTAGATCCCTCAGACTTAACTTTGTCTTTTGTGGCTGGAGGCAAATCCGTCCGTGAGGTTGAGGTCTGCAAAGATAATATAACTCCAGCTTGTGGTAAAGACCAGCAGTCGAAGAGCTATACTTTGTCTCTGTCATTTTCCGCTGAAGCATCAAAGGATACGGTAAGAGATTATAATGAATAATCCATTAACATTAGTGTTTTACTATCTTCAGGTTGTATTTTGCGCTGCAATTGCAAAATAACTGTGGTTATATAGATTGAAACTGTTATCAGAGTAGTGTATTCCACAAAACTTACATTTCGTGTAATTTAATTCAAAATAAACGCACGATAACTGAAAATTAGATCTGTTGAACCACGGAAATGGACCAGCCTTTTAAGATGATGAACATTTCTTTATTACTTTGATTTTCTAGTTGCTGAAACGCAGAAGGTAACTCTAGGACCTTTCTGGAGAGAAAAAAAAAATCAATGAAAAATTTCCAAAAACCTTCTAAATATTCGAATATTCAGAGATCAAACATTCTAAATTTTTGAGAACCTTATCTTTTCTTCCATTTAGAATAAACAATCTAATTTAATTTTTTGCTTTCTCCATTTTTTAATTTTTATTATTTTCAGATTTTTCAAATTTGATATCAAATAGTAATGTGATATTTTACTAAAAATCTCATTGTAATTATCCATTTAATATTATAGTTGCAGTGAAGAAATGTATAAGATTAAATAGCTATTATAACAGCAAATTATTATTGTTTTTGTATGCTTTGTTTTTGTTAGGTCATCAATGCAATTAAAAGAATAGATCAGTGCCTCAGAAATTTCAGACGGATTGTAAAGCTTGCTGCAACTCTGCTAACTATAATAACCTTTCTAGATATAATTTATGTTTCTTGTAAGATATAACTTTGAATAATTAATGATTTGTTTCTCTGCTTTTTTATAGGTTGGAGATAGAACTTATTCTTATATACTTAAGAAGAAGAACCAAAACCTTGCATGCATTAATGTAATCCATTACTTTTTTAAATCATCTTGTTGTTTTTGAAATTGTATCTAACCTCAAGATGAAATTTGTATCCAGAAAAATATTATCAATTTTGGAAAGAAAATATTAAATGATTTATTCTATTCATCAGAGTGACTTATAAACTTCAATAAAAGCTATTACAATAAAATTGCATTAAAAATATTTTGTGGTGTTTTATTTACATTTTAATTTTTAAGAGATGTTTCAACACTACAAGAATGCTAATCCACAAATAAGGAAAAAGAAACTGATTTAAGATAAGCAAAAGATAAGAAGTTTCTGGAAGAACTTTGGATTACAAATTGATTACTGTGCATTCTAAATATCAATATTAATTCATTCTGATTGCTGGCATCTAGTTAATGGATTCACTCACTTCACGGGAGCGTTTCTCATCTTCACTCGCAAATTTCTTCTATAGATTTATTTGAAAAAAAATTGAATGTAAAATTGTATATCACTCTTATATAGTGAGTGGCCAAATTATCAGCGACATCATACTAATAACGAATTGGTCCTCTAGCTTTGATCATAGGCGTAAATCTTATGGGCATAGATTCTATAAAATGTTCGAATTGTTTCGCAGGAGTATTAGTCCATGCTGAAAGAAGAGCAGCCCTTAGTTGATTCACATTGGATGGTGGCGTTCTACGCTTCGAATGGATCTTTCACCTCGTCCCACAAATGCTCGATGGGATTGAGATCAGGTGACTGAGCCGTCCAAAGAAATAAATTGAAAACAAGAGTCATGTTCACTGAACCAATAGAGCACGGTGATCGGGTGCATTGTCCTGTTGAAAGTGGCCATCTGCGTCCGGTCTTGGGTTGGTGAGCCAAAAGAGTTTATTGTGGGTCGAAGAGGTATTTTTTTTATGTATCTTTGGTTTTGGTTGAAATTTTGGTGTATTACATAAATTCTGGCATACTGGAAAAGGTTGAAAGTATTGTTATACTTGAAGTCGAGTACAGTAGAGCTCCGATTATCTGCGGGATTGGGTGGCAAGGGCTTCGCGAATAACGAAACTCGCGGATAACCCGAAAAAGACTAAAAATGAGGTGTAAACACGAAAAAAAATATTTCAGCATAAAAACTATGTTTTATTATACAAAAACATAACATGCAAAACTTTTAAAATATGTACGGTACACAGAAACCTTTCTGCAGAGCAAAAGCCTGCCACTCATCCACAAATTCCGAGAAGGCCTGTAGGATTACGATGCACAATAAACCTGTCAGTAATTTTCGACCTTCGCATTGTAGGGCCTATTGTACTTTCCTTGTTGTTTGATTGGATTAAAATTGGTTTTTTTGAGGTTAGTAATTAATAAATTTTTTCGCGGCACTCGCGGATAATCGGGGCTCTACTGTAGTTCTTGTTTTGCGTTTTTTGTATAATTTGTAGGTAGGGTCTACTGATATTTCTTTGAATTCTCTTGATTCAAATATTTTGAATGCTGTTATTTCAAATTCTTTTTTGTCCATGACAACCATTTTATTGCCTTTATCTGCTTTACATATGCTCCCAGATGTATGTTCTTTGATGTTTTTAATTAGTTTTACTTCATACGTAGAAATATTTCGGTTTGCCACCTTATCTTTATTTATTATTTATCTTTATTTATACAGTGAAACTTGGATAATTCGAAGCTGAAGGGACTAGAGAAAAAGTTCGAATTATCCAAAAATTCGAATTACATACTGTATATTCTCTCAAGCAGAAGAGCTAAAATAAAAAAGATTAACTCCACGATCAAAGTTTTAACACATAAACTTTATCTAAAAATACTGCTACATTTTTTTTCTTTAAATCAAACATTTTTACTAGCTTAATTATTCATCATTTTCAAAAAAAAAAAGGCAGATATTTTTAATTGCTTCATTGAATGCAATGTTTGTTTCCTAGCATATATTTCCAACCTCAGGGTTGCCACATCTTCTCGTTCTTTTTCTATTTTTTCCATTGCCATTTTTGCTGCTCACGATTTTATCTTTGTTCTTCAAATACAGTCGGACCTCGATATAAGATCACCCGCATATAAGGTCACTTTTCTAAAGTCCCGGCTCATTGAATAGGAATTCTTTGATATTGATTATCGGATATAAGGTCAGGTCTTAAATACCGTAATCGCATATAAGGTCAGGTCTTAAATACCGTAATCGCATATAAGGTCACTTTTATCTGTGATTTCAGCACCACACTGATTCAATTCCAAGAATTTTTCCAAGAATCTTTTATCGGCGTGATTTCTCCTACTGACGGAAGGGACAGCTTTTTTCACAAAGCACTTCATCCCCTCAAATTCTAGAAAAAAAGATGATGAAGACGATATTCCTTTACCTGTGTTAATACAAGATCTCAGAAATCGCGGCTGTGCTATAGAAGGGGAAGTGAATATGTGAGAATTGATGATAAAATTGCTACCACTTCTTAAGCTTCGATTTCCGAAACTGTTTCTCAAGTTTTAGATTCCAATGCATTAGAAAGTGAGGATAACGACAGTGATACTGAAAGTGAAGCGGTGACACAAGCAGAAGCAGTCAGAGCATTAAATGTCGTAAGACTTTTTTTTTTTTTTTAGTCACAGCTGCTTTTGCGCCATTAAACACCCAACCAACAACAACTTTTTTTTACGAGCCATGAAGTAGCTGAAGAACAGTTTCAAAAACTACAAAACTTAGTAAACATTGTACAAAAGATGAAACCAAAATCGCGACAGTTCTGTATTATGGATTATTTTAAGTATGGTCAGTTGTACATCAGTACTTTGCTTGAGCTTACTTATATTATTTGTATACAACTTTATTCCGAATTAAAATTTTAAAAAAATAATTTCTTTCTGATTCCATTAATTTTAATTGGTTCAACTAAATTAAAAAATTATAACTTAAACTGATATTTTTCTAGGTATTAAATTTTACAAAGAATTATACTGTATTTATGTAACGCTTATTGACAAATGCGTATGAATCGGTTATAAGGTCATCCCGCTTATAAGGTCACTTTCGCGAGGTCCCAAGGGGTGACCTTATATCGAGGTCCGACTGTATGTCGATAACATGTTGGATGGAATTCCAAACTCCTAGGCGATTTCCGATTTCTTTTTAAGGCCTTTTTCCACTTCCTTAATCACCGCTACCTTTTCAGCTAATGTTAATGACTTATAAGGAGCTTTAGCTTTGACAACGGCATAGTAAGAGCATATAAACAATACTTAAAGCACAAAAACTAAAAATGTAAATTACCGCAATAAATCATTCACAGGAAGCGCATGTGACTCTAAGACCGAAGGGCTATGGGAGGGGGGAGGGTAACAACAGAGGGTGGACAGAAAAATCCTCGGAAATCCCCACATAGTGACATTCAAACTCTCGCTTTTGTTTTCCTTAGAAAGACCGTTAAAATAAATAATGTATCTTAGCTGAGAAAAGTCTCAAGAACAATTTTTACCGTAATATTTTAAGGACAATCGTAAGAAAAATTCGAATTATCCCAAATAAAATTCGAATTATCCACGATTTTTTAAGAATATTTTAATACAAAATTCTAGGGACAGAGCAAAAAATTCGAATTATCCAGAATTTCGAATTAAACAAGTTTGAATTATCCAAGTTTCACTGTATTTTCATAAACTTGAAAATTTCTTCTGTATTATCTTTTAACATGTCTTTTACTTTTTCAATCTCTGTTAAAATTTTAACTTTGTTGAAAGAAGTATTTATATTGAAATCTAGTCCTTTATTATGAGCAATTATCTCTTCTTTTTGTAGTTTAATTTTACTCAAATTAACTACGTAGTTAGAGTCTTTGTATGAGTTGCAAAATTTGTCTTCATACATTTTGTAGATTCTTTTCTTTAATTTCTTGTTCTTGTTGGTATTCAGTCTAAGATTAAATGAATTTTAATATTTTTTTTTTATCTCCAATGGTAACACAAATTTACTTTCCTTAAAAAATATATTTGTAAATACTTTCTTCATATATTTAAAAGAGAAAGATTTCATTGACAAAATATCTTATCAAATTACGAAAACGTTTCCACAGTAAAGAAATTCAAAGTCTTTTTTAGATTTTAGAATTTAAAGGTAATCCTTTAAAGAATATAAATTTGCTAAACTCTCTTTCAATGAAAATGCAGACATTCCTCGTTCAAAAATCAACTAAATGAAACTGATTAAAATAACCCAGATTCTGATTCCTATAATGTTTTTTTTTTAAGATTGACGTAAATTAAAGTTTGTATAAAAATCGGAGATTTTATTTTATTATGAACCCAGGATCAAGCACACCAAAACAAAACATAAAAAAACTTTATAAACATACATTACATGTTTCGAAGAGTTAAATCTTCATCATCAGATAAAATACAAGCAGAAAATAGGCCTTTTTATGGACCTAGAACATAAATCATATCGTACAAACAATCAGATTACATAATATCACGGACACTTTATTACAAAGTTAAAGACTTAGCAATGCCTTAACAATATAACGTGATATACAATCCAAGCCTCAACTGTAAAGAAATATATTGTTAAGGCATTGCTAAGTCTTTAACTTTGTAATAATGTGTCCGTGATATTATGTAATCTGATTGTTTGTACAATATGATTTATGTTCTAGGTCCATAAAAAGGCCTAGTTTCCGCTTGTATATTATCTGATGATGAAGATTTAACTCTTCGAAACATGTAATGTATATTTATAAAGTTTTTTATGTTTTGTTTTGGTGTGTTTGGTCCTGGGTTCATATTTATAGTTTTGAACACACAATGAATCCTAATTTTATTTTATTAGTTAAATAAAATCTTTAAAAGTTTATAGACAAATTATCAAATATTACAAAATAATAATATTTTTAAAATGGTGAAAGGAACTTAAAAGGAACTTAAAATTATGTTAAAATATTTAGAACAAACTATGTATTATTTTTTTGAATTGTTTGTTCTAAATATTCTTAACATAATTTTAATGTTTCTTTGTGGAAGTTCATTTCACCATTTAAGTCAACAATTATTTCAACATGTAAAAAATGACTTATTTATATAAAATAACAAATACAAAGAAAAACAAACCTCACGAATTTCATTAATTTTTTTTATTTTTTTTTCAATTTCTTTGCTACCATTTCATTTCTTTAATTGTCATTGGTCTTTATTGAAAACGAAGTCAAGATAGTTAAAAACTAATAAGGTTTTGTAAAATTTGATGAAATCACATTGAAATTTATAATCTTTGTCTCAGTAGGATCTTTGAAAAGTTCCTTTTTTCGATTTAGGCTATTTATTTATTTATTTTAGTGTCAGACCTCATATAAATTTAATATTTCATTATTATTTTGCTAATGTTCAAAACATTTCATATGTTTTTTTTTCTCAAAAAATGAAGCACTATTCATTATTTGAATAAAAGAGAATTTCCAAGTTGCAATCCATGTGACGTCATGCTCAAATAGAAAATATCGCGTTGCCTACTACGATTTGGATTGATTAATTAATTAATTTTTATAACATAATTTATTTTATTTTAGAAACTTTTGAATCACGCTAGTTGTTTTAAAATGTATTTCAGTGGATGTAAGTTTTTATGTAATGGTGGTGATAATTCCGAGGAAGAGATTTAAATGGAATAGATATTTCATTTTAATTTATCTGTACACATCCGTCTATCTGGCACATTTTGTCTGTCCACATCCTAAATCCAGTTATACTTTATTGCATATTTATATTATTCAAACCAAATCAAGGTCGCTATTCAAAGGAAGTAATTACTTCATCAAAAAAAGGTTAAACTCCAGCTAATCACTTAATTAGAAGAACCTTAATTGATTCTGGAAATGAAAGCTATAACGAAATACTTTGTTTGTTCAGAAATTTCATCATATCCAAATGAGATGCATTTAAAAGGAAAACCTTTCAATAATTTTAGTTCATTTTTCATTTGCTGAAGCTGAAGCAATTTCCTCTCTTCCACTAGTTTTTAAAAACACATCATTTTGAAGTCACAAAGGACAACTGAAACTTTCACCTTCTCCTTGAAATGAAGCTTCTTTTGGTGAATTCCGTACTTTTGTTGGCTTCTATTTGCAGAACAGATGCTGCAATTGATAAGTTTTTGAGCGTTCCTTTCAAAAAATGCGATGATTCAGGTAAGTTTACTTTGACATCGTTGGGGTTGTGGGATCCAAAACATTGTCCTGATTAGAAATTACATGTAAGAAGGTTTAACGTGCATCAAATATAACATCAAAACGGAAAAAATATAGAAATGCACAAATTCGTTTGTTTTCACGACTTTGAGCCAACATCGACGGCAATCTGGAACAAGCTACTTCGTCCTTATTAAAGCTCATCAGCCAGATTTAGCCTCGATGATGAAGCTCAAAATGCCTTTTGTGCCCAGAACTTCGCGGGCTAAAGTAATTGTGCTGTTCTAGTTACAGCGTTTTTTCTATCGTCATTTACTTTTGTGGCGATCTTACTTCCGAAAGCGGAAGAAGGATCCATAGGCTTTCACGCTTTCTGAGCTTCATCATCGAGGCTAAATCTGGCTAATGAATCCTAATAAGAACGAAACAGCTGTCCCAGATACCCGAGGATAATGGCTCAAAGGCGTGAAAGGAAACGAATTTGTGCATTTCAATAATTTTTCCGTTTTTCATTAGAAATTAAAGAGAAGGATAAAAACAAAATTTATGGATAGAATGAAATCTGACTTTACACTCTTAAAACGAAAAGCAAAATTTTAAAAATATCAAAAATGCAAAGAGAATATTAAGTGTTTCGAAATAAGAGTCTAATATGAATTTACAATAATGGGAAACGACTAATAATTATCTTATAATTTAATAATTGTTATCTAATAATTTCATTTTTAAAAAAATCATTTACAAGATAAACTCACTTTATTAAAATTTTATTTCTTAATATTTCCCAATTATTTTACTTTTCCATTGTTTTTTAAAGTGATGAAGATACAAATTGAAATATAAATTTTTATTTTCAAGTTTTACTATGTGTTGCCTACAAAAACCATTGATATTTCCTAAATAACATAAGTAAATCAAGTGAATTTCATTTGAATAAATCTGATTTTAATGAAACAAAGCACAAATTAGTGAATTCCATGAACGATTAATATCTGTGGTAGGATATAACTTATATTCATTATTTGTCTTTAACGCTTTTTTATGGGAATTTTTGTCAACTTTTTGCTCTAATTTTCGAGATGGAACCACGGGATTTGAAACATAAACAGTTACATTGTCTGTAGTTTTAAATACTCGTAACAATTTTCAAAAAGTTCCGTCCAGGGTCCAATATTTATGAGGCGGACAAACACACACACAGACCTTTCTTAGACAGGAAAGCAAATTCAAAATGATTAAGCGAAGTATTTTTTATAAGGAAGATTATTATAATCCTTGTAAAGCTTTGAATTCAACTGAGAAGATATTTTGTAATCATGAATCTTAAAAATCCACCATTGCTAAATATATGATAAAGTATTTCAAATACTGCCGAATAGAAAAGATGCATAAGTAGCAATTTGGCATTTTATTATTTTGTAAGATATATTTATTTGTTTTCAATAAACTCAGTTTCAGAGCAATAAAATTGTAGCTACAACAACGGAGAGGTAAAGAGAATGAACTTTTTAGCCTTCCGAAAAGGATCTGAAGCTTTATAACCTATCCATCTATGGATCCATCCGTCTATGGACAAGTATCATTTAAATATCATTAAATTATCATTAGCAAAAATCGCAACAATCACAACTATCGCAACAATTGCATTTCTAACTTCAACAAGTATCATTAAGACAAGTATCATTAAAATATCATTAAATAAATTGTTTGGTTTAAGAGGAATTTACCTTACCTATTTCTTCTCTTCTCTTCCTTAATACTTTAATAATCAAATAGAGTTGAATTCTTGAATTGCATTTTTTTAAACATCTCCGTAATCCATTAGGGATAAATTCAATCTTCTTACAAAAACCGTAAACTATTAAAAACATACCTTTTAATTCCTTCTAAATCATTACATCAAGACGGCGCAATATTTCAGAAAGCCTAAACGGCCTTTCCTTTCGCAAGAGATGTTATAAAAATTTTACATGTTTTTTCTCCTTTCCTTATAAGCATTAAGTAATAAAGAAGAGAAGAAATAAATAAGGTGAAAAACTTTATGTTTGAAAATACAGATGAATGAAAAAGATGTTTGAAAGACAAGAAGAAAGCCATGTTTCGAAGTTTATAAGAAGATGGTTCTAATATTATAAGACAATTGGAAGAATTTTAAATTTAGTTTTAAATTATAGAGACTTGAACTTGAATTTGAAAAATGACTTCAATTAAAAATTAAAAAAAATGACTTTTAATTATAAAGATTTTAATTTGAATCTGTATTAGACACGCTCTTAAATGTTTAATTATTTCACGTGTGCGAATTCTTGGTCTGCATTGTTATTATTATTATTATTATTTGAAGCTGAGGAAAGGAAGATGTTTTTTCTCCTTTCCTTATAAACTTTTATAACATCGCTTGAGAAAGGAAAGGCCGTTTAGGCTTTCTGAAATATTGCACCGTGTTCATGTAATGATTAAGAAGGAATTAAAAGTAAATTAATTAAATGTTTTTAAAAGTAGTTAAATTGTATTTAATATCCTGTAAAGCATACATGTTACAAATTTAAGCATTTTAGATTTTTTAGGTTTTTGGAATATTTGTAATTCCTTTTTGAATTTAGATAACGATTTCTGAAATTTAATGCGTTTATTTTAGAAAATATTATTTTTGAAACAACTCAACTTGATTCTCAAATCAACAACATGGATGGGCGGAAAGAGGACGCTTAGGGCAAATACCCGAGCGGCAAGATAAGGTCCAGTTGTGCTTTGTTGTTTTTTTTTTTTTTTTTTTTAGTCGAGAAATAAGAAACCCTCAAGCTTTGAGGTGAGATACTCTGTCCCTGGCTACAAATAACGTCACAATTCTCCATCATTTCAACTCTTGAATATTTGTTTATTTATTTTGACAGGTAGTGAGTCTAATTCTGATGTGGAAATCACTGGAATTCTTCAAAATTCAACATTTGCTGATGAAATGAAACATTATGGACCCTCCAATTGTAACTATGTTGCCAAACTACAATTTAAGGCATCAAGTGAGTGAGTTTTAAAGTGTCTATGTTTAAAGATGTTTCTAAATGACCTTCGCCCAATTAATAAACACTTTTTTGTTTAAATTCCATGCCAATTGTTTTTTTTTTTATAAATTTTCATGATATCTAAAATATTATTTTCTGTATTTTTTTAATTCTGATATGTTTAGACATTTCTTATCTTATCCTATATAACATAGAAATCTAAAAGCACATAAAAACTAGCCAGTAAAATTCAATTGATTATTCTAGTTATTGTTGTAATTTCGAATATTTATTGATACAAGATGTATTTTTTCAAAATCGTTGTTACCCTTCTTAAATTCTAAGATATTAATTTAAACATTGAAGTGTAATTCTTGTAAAGAATTTCAGTACTTTGTATACCTTATATTCTTTGCTATGCTTTTAGCCTTTGTCTCATTAAGAAATGATTAGACATTTTATCAAATATTTGAGCAACATTTCATACAAAGACCAAAATACTTTGTCCATAAATTTTGTACCATTTATAATCCATACCAGCAGATTACGTTTTGATTTCTGAATTTTACAAAGTTTGCAAGATGTTATTGCTGAGGTTTGAATAAATTATTTTATTCATTTATTTCTTTCTGTTTATTCATTTTAACTTTACATACCGGTATTTTGTTTCTGTGTACTAAAAGATTGCATTTCTAATTGAGAATAGATACTGAAATTCAAACTTATAATTTATATAATTATAGAATTACAGAATTTAAGTAACTTATATTCTTTTAAATTATAATTTTGAATTTCAGTATCTATTCTTAATTAGAAATGCCGTCTTTCAGTTGAATATAATCTATTTCTACGCTTTAAATTATAAAGTTTTGTGAACAACTGATTTAATTTCAGCCTTTTCTTTTTATTTGCTGGTTAGAAGATGTGTGCTTTTATTTTGGAAGGTTTTTCCAAATAGTTTTGAAGTCTTTAAATCTTTAAACTTTATTTTGATGTTATTTTGTTCCGAATTCTGAAATTTCCTCGGCATTTGATATAAATAACTCTATGATACTTCAAATACCTTCTTTTCAGATCCCTCAGACTTAACTTTGTCCATTTTGTCTGGAGGCAAATCCGTCCGTGAGATTGAGGTCTGCAAAGATAATGTAACTCCAGCTTGTGGTAAAGACCAGCAGTCGAAGAGCTATACTTTGTCTCTGTCAGTTCCCGCTAAAGCATCAAAGGATATGGTAAGAGATTATAATGAATAATCTATTAACATTAGTGTTTTACTATCTTCAGGCTGAATTTTACGCGCAATAGCTAAAATAACTGTGGCTATAATGATTGAAATTGATATCGGAATAGTGTATTCAACAAAGCTTACATTTCTCACGATCACTGAAAATTAGATCTGTTGAACCACGGAAATGGATGAAAATTTCTTTATTATATCGATTTTCTGATTGCTGAAACGCAGAAGGTAAGGCTTCAGTAATTCACTATCAGAATTAGAGAAAATGAACTCTAGGATCTCTCTAGAGAGAAAAAAAAAACAATGAAAAATTTCCAAAAACCTTCTAAATATTCGAATATTCAGAGATCAAGCATTCTAAATTTTTGAGAACCCTTTCTTTTCTTCCATTTAGAATGATACGATATAATTTAAGTTTTTGCATTCTCCAGTTTTTAATTTTTTTAATTCTCAGATTTTTCAAATTTGATATCAAATCTCATTTTAATAATACCCATTTATTATTATAGTTCCAGAGATGAATTGTATAAGATGAACTAGCTATTCGAACAGCAAATTATTATTTGTGTCTGGGAGACAATACAATTTTAAATTTTTTTTTTTTTTTTATTTATTTTAATTACTTTCATCTGCAGTCCTTCTCATGTTTCTGTAGACCTTTGTCAGAGATTGACGTATGCTTTGTTTTTTGTAGAAAATATATACAATATATATAATTGTATTGAATAATATACTAGTTAGGAAAACACTGCTTCTATTTAAAGAACTATCCTAACTCTCGATCATTATTTCCACATGAAAATTAATTTCACTTTTCTAAATCAGCAGAGTAATTCCACTTATTGAATAAAACTAAATGCTTGTTCTGTAATACTTCACTATCGTAAACATAGTAATGACACAACTAGTGAACCTTTTTATATTTAATGAACAACTGTTATAGTTAGATAACTTGATAGCTTCAAGTTTATAAGCATGATAAATTCTTATTGAACAAATTAATCAATGTCTCTTGAAAACGTGTCCTTAGCTTCACTATATTGCTAGGTGCTGATGAACGGGATTCAACACTATCAGTTGAATACGGGAAACAGTCAAAGTTCACTTAATTCTTATGACTTATAAAACATGCACTTTAAAGTTCTGGAAACATTAAAATCAGCATCCCATTGAAAAACGCACAAACTGCTGATTTTCACTAATTCTAACGCTGATGAATTTATTCTATTGGCTGTCTTCTCTATTCCTTTGTACTCGGCTTATGAATTCACAAATTATCTTCTGACGCACAAATTCTGACGTTTACGATTCTGACGCACAAATAAAGGAAATCGCTATGAAAAGTTTTACTTATGAATCTTCTCGGACTTGTCATAATAATCCGTTCCGGAATTCCTTGTATTGAAGAATTCGTTGTCCTTTATTTCTAGTGGATTTATATTTCCATCGATGTATCCTTATATCCTAATGATGGCTTTGGTTCGCAGTTCATTGCGATATCTTGTGAGCGTTGAACTTGGTTGAATTCGTCCTCGGCACATAGCTTTCGTATTCCACAGTCACTATGTTGTCTTCACTCGACGATTCAAACGGATCGCCAGAATGCGTCAAATAAAACGAGTATCGTTTCCTTATGAACTTTCCGATAGGTCCTTCATATCGTCAAAGGACTATCTCTTCGCCGCTGCCGCTGCAGACTGTTAATCCCAGAGATGTCGCAATTTACACCTCCGATCCAAGAGACTTCTCGATCCGAACTGCCTTCCGACACTCGGGAAAATATGCTTCTCAGCACGATGTGACATCGCGCATCTCGTGCAACAATTAAGTTGACAAACAAAAATGCTCGCAGATCTCATTCAGCATCTCCGTTCAAACAATGCACTGTCCGTGTTCCTCGACATGAAAAAACAGCAGACCTTCGATGGCTTAACTACTTATCTTAATTGGAAAATTAAATTGCCTTCAGTAAAATTTCTAGGGTTGGATTTTAGCACTATAAAATCTACATTTTTGTTAGGTCATCAAAGCAATTAAAAGAATAGATCAGTGTCTCAGAAATTTCAGATTGATTGTAAAGTTTACTGTAACTCTGCTAACTATAATAACATTCCTAGATTTAATTTATGTTTCTTGACATAAAGATATAACTTTGGATGATTAATGATTTGTTTCTCTTTTTTTTATAGGTTGGAGATGTGATTATTTCCTTAATTCTTAAGAAGAAGAACCAAAAACTTGCATGCATTGAAACAACCCATTACTATTTTAAGTCAGCTTGTTGTTTTTGAAATTGTATCTAACCTCAAGATAAAATTTGTATCCAGAAAAATATTATCAATTTCGGAAAAAAAATATTAAATGATTTATTCTATTCATAAGAGTGACTTATAAACTTCAATAAAGCTATTACAACACAAATTTTTTTTTGTGATGTTTTCTTTACATTTTCATTAATGAGAGATGCTTCAACACTACAAGAATGATAATCCACAAATAAGGAAAAAGAAACTGATTTAAGATTAGTAAATTATCTAATTATCTGAGTTGATTGAAAAGGTTTTGACAAAAATCGGCAAACCTATAAGCAAAAGATAAGAAGTTTCTGGAAGAACTTTGGATTACAAATTGGATTACGATGCATTCTAAATATCAATATTAATTTATTCTGATTGGTGGCATCTAGTTAATTGATTCACGTTTCATGATTTCCAACGAGAACGTTTCTCATCTTCACTCGTAAGTTTCTTCTACAAATTTATTTGAAAAAAAAATTGAATGTAAAATTGTAGATCATCTCTTATACAATGAGTGGCCAAAATATTAGACACACCATACTAGTAACGAGTTGGTCCTCCTCTAGCTTCGATCACAGGCGTAAATCTTCTCGGCATAGAATCTATAAGATGTTCGAACTGTTTCGCAGGAATATTGGCCTATGCTGTAAGAACAGCAGCTCTTAGTTGATTAACATTGGATGACCACCAATGTTCTAGGCTTCGAAGGGATCTTTCACCTCGTCCCACAAATGCTCGATGGCGTTGAGATCAAGGGACTGATCCGGTCAATGAAACAAATGGAAATCAAGAGTCATGTTCATTGAACCAATCGAGCACGGTGACAGAGTGCATTGTCCTGCTGAAAGTGGCAATCTGTGTCCGGTAACACTGTAGCCCTCAAAGAATGCACCACGAAATTCAGGTGGCCCGTGGCATTAAGAGTTATTTCCATGGAATTAGGGAACAAGTATATCCCAGTAGAACATACCCCAGTCACAGCCACCAACTTGTAGAATTATCACTTGGCAATGAGATTCCTACGGCCTGCACTCTATTCACATCCTGCCATCAGCGAATGGAGACCTTTTCCTACTCATCAAGTGTTCAGTTGCGAGGCTCTGGGCGCACAGCAGGTGCACTTTCCGGTTTTCGTTCCTGGTCTCCTGCTGAAACCAATCAGGGACAAGGTCGTCGTGTTATGCGTTCGTATATGCGTTTTGGTGCAAGTGCTGCAATCTGTCGTGTTGTTGTCCTTCTGTTGCCGCAGACGATTCATACAAGTCGCTTTTTACCTCTTTCATCCAGAAGCCTTTCCATCCACAGTTGCGCTTATTGCTTGAAGGTTTTTCGCGAATTGCATTCTCTGAACACCCGCGATACTTGGTGACACAAATATTATACATTGAACGAGAAAAGCCGAGGATTTTCACAGTTTCCGAAATATTCTTCTTGCCCCCCCTCCCATGATCACGCCTCGCTCAAAGTTGTTTAAATGTTTTGTCTTAAAAAACATGTCTTAAAAACATGTTTCTCAAAAAATGTCCCGGCGAACTGGACTGATACACAGTTCTCCGATACCGAGCATGCCTTTTGTACGCTATTTCTTGCTGATACGTCACCGTGCGTCACTTGTTAGAGTGAGGCCTGTCCAAGTTGGAGTGAGGGGTGTGTCTAATAAAGTGGCCACTCAGTGTATGGAAATAAAAATGCAAGTTTCGAGAAATCCATTTACTCCTTTAAAAGTTATTAACATTTAAAAGGAATAGACTACCATATAAAGGTATCTTTCCAGATATACTATTATATTACAGAAGTTTTCCTTCACTAAAGAAAGTAAGCTAAAAAATTTATTTCAATAAAATATGTTGAATAGTCATGGTTACATAAATCTAAATCTAGAATCATATCTTTATCTTCATTATCATTTCCTTTTATTTCATTTCATTTCCTTTTATGTTTCATATTTTGTATTTTTCGTTATTTAAGTTTTAAACATATGGATCTTGAGAAAGTCCTTGAAAAATAGGACGAAATATTGAAGACATGTTGATGAAGTTTGTATTTATTTGGAATTTTAAATCTAGAATATTATTCTAGATAATCTAGAACACTGATCTAATGGCTGGTGAAAAATAAATGTCTGATTTGGAATTTATCAATCTCTATAAAAGGTGTTTCAAAAGCAGAAATCATACAAAAAAATTAATTTTTTTAATAGTAACTATTTTAATTTTTAATAATAAATATGAAATAGATAAAGCTGTGTCACCTCCCAATGGATTACTTCTCATGTAGAAATCTCGAGCATTAAAGTTGCTGATAGACTTCGAAAATATGGTGTTTGAATTTAGAAGCAATTCCGTCTGGCATTCATTAATCAATGAAGTTTCAACAAACTAAAACTCAAATAAATTAAGATTAGACTTCCAACTTCAATCAAGATCGGGGGACCGTCTGTCACTCAACCAAGAAGATGGCACTTTCACTTTTTGGTTTCAATCTAGACACTTGAAACCTTTCTCATTGCTGCTTCTATAACACTTCCTGGAATGAATCAACTTAAGTACGGCACTGCTTGTTTTTCTTCAACAGAGACTAATAAGAAAATGAAAATAAAGCAGCAGCACTGGAATAGAATTGCCTTTGCTGATTCAATTATGGGGAGGATTTGGGAACGGCCGTTTCACCCTGCAACGGGATCGTCAGCCCAAACCCGCCTCCCTCGATAAAAGAACCAGAAAGGCGCAATCCTATCTGAAGGTCACCGACCAATCTGGCAGTAACCCCCAAAGGAAAAAAGGCAATGAAAGAAATTGATGTGTCGAGAAGACGTTAAATTTATTATTTTGAGACTAACAACATCATCAGGATTCTCAATCTTCACGAATTCTTTTAACCTTAAGGATTAAGGATAAACTAGAAAAAGAGTACTTGTTTTAATCTTGCTCGAATTTTATTCAGAAGCAATCGTGATAATTAATGCTAGAAATGAGCCGTTGATTTTGAAAGTGGAGCAAGTCCGTGTCATTGAGGCAAGTCCGTGTCGTTTCAACAATATTAATGGTTGAGGTTTGAACTGATTTAAAAATATTAGTAAGCAATAATAGACTTGCTTTATATGGTTTACGGTCTTTTTCTATAAAAATTTCAAAGGCAATAATTTTAAAAACAGAAATTTTAAGTTAATGTCTAATGAAAATTAGCCGTAACTCAGTTTTTTAACAAAATGGACTTTCCCCACTTTCAAAATCAACGGCTCAAATGTTGAATTGGTTACTTTAATTTGCTTGAAAATGCTCTTACATTCATTTTATTCACATAAACTTATTAAAAAGAAACATGAATAGATATTCTTAGAATTAAGATTTTTGATAGCGAGAATTGGTGGATGAATTAGAGTTAGTTTCAGCGCCGCCTAATCCACTAGGCCATGGTGAAACAGCTGGTTGATGAATACAGTGGGGCTTCAAAAGAGTGGGATTTCAAAAGACAAGATAAGAATCTTATTCTGAAAACTTTATAGTTACTTATTTATGAATAAGCAAATATTTAGAATATTGGCATAGCTATAGTTTTCAGTGAATGATCAAACTAGTACTGTCCCAGGAAAACAGACTCCTGTTTCCAACCAGAAAAGGTGGGTTATTTTTAAACAAAAAAGAAAAAGTAAGCAGTATAACGTTTTACCTCCTCCCCCTTTGAAGTGTTGCAGACATCTTTTCTTCAGTTCTTCAGTTCTTGCAATTATAGAAATTGATTCAAAAATCAATTGCCTGTATCTCTTTGCTTGTTCCTGCCTGCACCCATGCAATTATTATCATCCAGACATAGCAGTATATGTAGCAGCTTCTTCTAATAAAAACAAAATATCCTTTCCACACTGATCAAAACAATTAGGGAATATTGCAGAAATAACAGGAAGGGACAACCAATGTCATCCTTTTTCAGTGTTTAATTAATGAACAATGTAGTACAAGCATGTGCAAAAAGAATTACAGATATGCAAATTAGCAGAGCACATATTTATTATGTGGGATGACATTCAACTACAATTTAGCTGTAAATATTGGCTTGTTTGGATGATTGTGATTCAAAACTTTTAGTATCTTGGCACGAAGGAATTGCTGATCGAATGCGACGCAGCTACTGGATCACTTTCGTGCTTTCACAGGACGAAGGTGTGCAAACCATACGAAACTGACTTTAGCGTAGTGAACTGTATGCCTAACTAGCCAGTGGATATGTGGCTGTGGCTAGCAGTGAAGGCATTGTCACTGGAACAGTGGCTCTCTTTTCTCTTCGCAAATGATCTGGCATGAATGCTGAACAGGAAAACATCGGGCTGTTGAGCATGTAAGGAACGTCTTTGGTAGAGGTAGAGTCGCACTGACTAGTTATTAATGTTGACGGTTGCACTGATTTCCATATCATTCAAAATGGACCCCTGACGGCTGTTAGATATATTATTAAGATGAGACTCTGTGAACTCCACATACATCATATGTGGAAGCAGTTCTGCCAAACTTTGTTTTCATGGATGATAATGCACTCCCCTACTGTGCATAGATAGTGAACAACATGCTCCAGAACGCAGTGATCAAGCATATGGACTGGCCAGCTTGCTCAAAAGACCTAAATCCGATTGAACATGCTTGAAAGATGTAATGCATAACACCAACCCCTCTACCATTACGGTTCATCAGCTCACACAGGAATGGCATAGAATCCTATTAGAACTTTTGGACAAGCTGGTCTTGTCGATGCCTCATCGCTACCAAACTATTAGCTATCTCAGTGGCCCTTCGCCTTACTGAGGAGGTGCTACATGGAATGATTTTCTATGTAGACCAATACAATTTCATCCCAACTTGGCAAAGTTCTCTGGGATAATGGACATGTTCTGCTAATTTGCATATTTCAATGACTGTAGTTCTTCTTGCACATACTTATCTTACATTATTTGTTAATAAAATGCTAAAAAATGATAAATTGATTGCTTCTTCCCATTATTTTTTGCAATGTTCCCTAGTTTTAATCACTGTGTGCGTTGATAGTTAAAATAAATGATATACGTAATAAAAATTATTTTTTTTATAATTTTTTATTATATCATTTTTGTAATAAAAAGATTTCTGTAAGTGGATAAATGAATAGAATTGTTGTTTCCGTTATATAACATATCAGTTATATAACTTTAGATAGTGATCCATAATTCTTAGATTTTTAATAAATTATTTAGGATATCCTGTTTTGTCTGTACATTTCCTCTATCTTTGAAATACCTTGAAAATAGCTAAATCATCAATCTGCTATTAAGATAATGGTGTTTTTTCATTTTAATATCCTTGATTATATAAACTTAAAATAATGTATTCAATTTTGCAATTAAAAAAAATCTAAATTACATCTAATTTATATATAACTGCTCCATACCTCCTTCGTAGGTTTTTTCTCCTACCATATGTATTGTAATAAAAGATCTCCATCTCTAAAATAAAATGTAATAATTTACATTTATTATGATAAAGCAAATTTTCAATGGAATTTCAACAAATCTAATTTGTTGCGTGCTAAATGAATAATTATAAAATAATAAAATTCTTTGTCAATTTAAAAAATTATTTACGCTTAATTTAATTTCATTTAATAAGAAAACTGTTTGGAATTTATTGTACTGTCCAACTTTCAAGCAGTGGAATCGATATATTTTTTATTTCTTACATATAAATTAGTTACTAAAATCTTGTCAACTTTAAGTTCTGGAACGCTTCAATTCATGAATCTAAACCGAATAATTGAAATTAAATTTAGTGAAATAAGCATATCTAGATTGTGAAGATATACTAAAAAGTGTGTAGAAATGGGTAATTGTAACAGAAGTTATACACAATTAATTAAAATAAAAACTATTTACTTGAATGGCTGCATTCTTTTATTCAGTAGTTTTATATAGCTCGTTGATATCATAGAATATCCTAGCTCGGTTGAACGTAGGAAAATTAACTAGAATAAAAATTGACTTTCAGTTTAGATCAGTTTTAATAAACAATACAAAGAAATGATGCAAAATGAACAACAAACAGAATGGTGTATGAATTAAATCGTCGTTAATATTGTCACGTACTTTTTCTTGCAATACATAAATATAAACTGTAAAAATTTCTTGAATTAAAAGTTATTCGCTATGATAAAACCTTTCTGACAATGTATTTTTCCGTGTTACTACCTTTCCTGTGAAACCACGGGAATTAATATGGGAAAAATAACTTACCCGATGGCAGTTGCGAAGCATTGTGGGATATGTGTCCACAGACAGACAAACCGGGGATGTAAGGCGTCTTTCAGAAGACTAATAATTTTCGATTTACGACAAAATATGTTAAACTTATGATATTAAATAGCATATATTAAGCTTATGAAATACATACAGATAATCTCGTCGTAAATCGGTTATCCAATTTATTTCATATGTTTAATTATATATATATTTTCTATTCTCTTGATTAGTGGATTTTAATTCTTTGTCATTCATTTCGAAACACACAATTTCTAATTGCTGTTAATGTACGACAAAAAAAATCATTAGATTGTTCTGTTGTTGTATAATATAGAAGGGGAAGTTCAACTGACGCTCAACTTATTTCCACACTCTTGAAACAAAGAATTTCCTGGATTTTCTTACGATAACTGTTTCTATATAAATAAATGCTAACGGATCATTTGGAACCGTTTGGATCGCTTGGAATCATTTGGATCATTTGGTTGCTAACGAACGAACACTGCTTAAATATTATTGAAACTCCTAAGATTCTGCCATGAATTTTATTCTGTTCAGTTTAAGTCTTGTGTCTGTTGTAGTTGGTATATCGAATGCGGCCAATGAATTTTCCGTGTTGTCTCTACGGGAATGCAATGGTTCAGGTTAGAATACCTATAATATTTTTAAGTACTTATTATTATTAGAATATTTATTATTATTTATAGGATCTAATTTATTATTGCTGTTTTATTGGTGTCGAGGATTACTGTCGGGTGCGGGGGGTGACCTTCACTTATGTTCACGCCTTACTGGTTTGATATCAAGGATGGCGGATTGGGCTGATGAATTCCAAGCAGGACGAAACGACCATTCACGTTCTCTCTAATAACAGACCCGAAAGGCAATTTTGTTAATTCTTTGTGCAGCCCTTGGTTTTGTTTTTGATTTATTTTTATTATTTATTTAAAAATATTATTGTGGCACAACATTTAGGTCTAGAATGTGCCACGTAGCTATGCTGTTATGTTGAACTTGCAAATCAAAAGTTGCACCTAAAGACCATTTCGTTCTTCTTGGCATTCGTCAACCAGGCTTTTCCAAAATTTATAGGTCGCTTTATTTCTTTTGTGGCCTACAGATGCATTAGTTATTGCCCTTCCATAGTATCTTTTCTTACTTAATTTTTTGGATCTTTCATTGTATTTTAACATTATGATTTAATGCACTTTTGCCTATAATTAGAAACTTCGTTCTTACGACTTGAACGATGATTGTTAAAGGTGTTGTAAAAAGAGGGAAGCTAATGAAGTGGTGTTTATTAGAATTTCTTATTAGAATTTATGTCAGATTATTATTAAGATTATTGGCAAAGAAATGTCAAGTCAAGAAAAAAAAATATAATTCAAAAAGTGTGTATATTAAAAAAAAAAAACTCAAACCCTTACTTAACAGAAGATACTGAAAAAGTGTTAGAAAGTATTGAAAAGGATTATCTCACAACAATATTTGTCCTGCTATATAAGGAATAGCACTTGCATAATTTAGCTGCATCATTTTTTGATACTATTTGGTTACTCTTGCTATTTTGTAAGCATTCAGTTGTCTTCTATGTAATTTATTACTTATTTCACTTACCTCCAGTTTATCTTTACATTCAATAATATAGTTATTTTATTAATGATTTGCTGTAATTATATATTTTTAATTTCTAATATCATATATGTGGTAAAGGATAGATAATTTATTGATTATCTTAGTAAAGTTTTACTTGTGAGATAAACTATTATCGTAAGTCCTGTTTTTTCATTTCCATATTTAATTTTTTTCCCTCTCGAAAAAGCAACAATAACAACTAAAACGAAAACAAAGAAATATAACTCAAAAAAAGCTTCCATTTAACAGAAAAACAAAATTAAAATAATAATAAAAAAAAAGCATATTCTAGAAATCAACCACATCTAAAAATTAGAAAAATATTGTAATTAATAAATACTATAAATATATAAATAAAGATTTTTAAACTCTACAGTTCTTAGTTGAAGGCAGGGCCTGATCGTAAAATTTTTGGCCCCTCAGCGAAAATCCTTCAAGGGCCTTGAAAATCCTTCAAGAGCTATTTCGAGCCGCACCCAGGCCACGGCGCATTCCCCCCTTTTCAGCAGCCCCCTCCCCCCCCCGCACTGTGGGGACTGGCGGTACCTAGATCCGGCCCTTGTTGAAGGTATCACTCAAATCGAACGAATGATAATTATGGATAGTACAGAGTGAGTGCACAGTACACAATAGATGTAGACCAACTGTAAGGTAAAAAAAAAAGTAACAAAAAAATCCCACCATAGCAGTACAAAAAAATAATAATAATAAAAAAACCACTATAGCAGTACAAAAAAATAATAATAATAAAAAAACCACTACAGCAATACAAAAAAAAATCCCACCGTAGTAGTATAAAAAAAAAAAAATAGTAAAAAATCCCACCACAGTAGTACAAAAAGAATAATATAAAAAAAATCCCATCAAAGCAATACAAAAAAATAAAATAGAAAAAAAAATCCCTATAGTAGTACAAAAAAATTAAATAAAAGAAAAATCTCACCAAAGTTGTGAAAAAAAATAAAATAAAATAAATCCCACAATCGTAGTACAAAAATGTTGGGATGGCAAATTGCCATATTGTTTTGTATAAACAGGAATCGGAAGCCGGCATGACTTCCGATGTTGTGTAAAACAAAGATATCGACAGACAACCGAATATGAGTAGAAATAAGTCTTAAAATATATATTCAAATGAAATACTCTGGTGACTTGTTATTCTTTAAACACATAAAACCAACAGGTTAAGGCCCCAGGCAACGCTGCACTGCGTCCTGAATTATCTAGAAGGAAATTACTAAAAATATTGTTCATGTGTTTGAATGAAAGTTATAAGCCTATAAGCTTAACTCGGATTTGACGGATCGCAAAAATTCAAACGGAAATGATGTAACCGCTGACGAAAGATAATTTCGATATTTGGAAAATGAAAGTTAAAGCCTTACTCATTAAAAACGATTCGTGGGCGTATGTAAATGTACTAGAATTAAGCCGAAACTTTTAGAAGGAGATTTTAAATCTCAGAGAGCAATCGAAGACAGGGGTATAGCTGATGAAAAAGCAAAAGCAGATTTAATTCTGACAATTAGTTCAAGGGAACTAAAACAAATCAAAGGATGTGTCACGTCACACGGGATTTGGAGAAAACTGCATCAGATCTATCAGTCCCAAGGACCCGCTCGAAAAGTGATGTTACTAAAGAAATTAATTTTGCTCAAAATGCAAGAAGGCGAAAATATGAGTGATCATTTGAATAATTTCTTCGACATCGTAGATAAGCTTTATTAACCTGAAGCTTGTAGATGAACTACTTACCATATTACTGCTATACAGTATCCCTGATATGTATGACTCCTTTAGAACAGGTATAGAAACTCAAGAAATATTACCTACACCTGAAATGCTTAGGATTAAATGATGGAAGAGATTGAAGCTAGAAAGCGAGGTTACTTGGAAAGTGATTCATCAAATAATACAACGTATGCTTGCAGAAAAACAAGAGCGCGAAATGAAAATTGTAATGAAAAGAAAATTACTAATAAATAGGAGGTCAAATTCAAATGCCACAGATGTAATAAGTTTGGTCACATGACAAAAGAATGTAGGACTAAATTACCCAGTAAGAGAAAATAATAATTCACAAGTTGCCAAGCATCGAGATACATTGAAACATCAATGAAAGTTAACGCTGTTAATCTGTTGGTGTCTAGATTTAGTGGCATTGTGTCATATGTGTTCAGATAAAGAATGTTTTCTTAAACTTGGAGAAGCTGAAATTTCAATTTTAAGTCTGGCAAATGATAAGACGAAAGAAATAAAAGGAACAGGAACCGTGTAAGTGAAAGTAAACAAAAAACTCAATAATTAAACTTCACGATATGTTGCTTGTACCTGACCATCGATCGAATCTACTCTCCGTTAGGAAAATAACAAATCACGGTTTCAAAGAAATATTTGAAAAGAATAAAGCAGTTGTAATAAATCCAAAGAATAAAAGGAAAATAATGTCTGACAAAAGGAAAGAAGGTCTTTATTTTGTTAATGAAATGACAGAAAAGGCTAGAATTGCAAACAAGAATGTAATATAATCACTAATTATAATGATGTAATACAATTCAAGAATGGCACAAAAGGTTTGGACATTTAAATGAAAGGAACTTAACAGAATAAATGCTCCAGAATAAAGTGTACGGACTTTGATATAAAATTTGATACAAAGGAAAAACTACATCCATGTGAAGTATGTATCAAGGGAAAACAAACGCAAACACCTTTTCCAAAAGCAAGCGAAAACAGGTGTGAACAAACGTCGGAATTGATCAATACAGATAATTGTGGTCCAATGCCAACTTAATCCCATGGAGGCTCCACATATTTTGCTATTTTTATTGATGATAAGTCACGATGGTGCGATATTTACTTCCTGAAGAAAAGAAGTGAGATATTAGATGTTTTTAAGCAGTTATAAGGCTTCAGTTGAGAATCAAACTAAGAAGAAAATTAAATGCTTAAGATCGAACAATGGAACTGAATATTTCAGTGGAAATTTTAGTTGACGTGAGAATGGAATTAAATGTCAGTTAACAGTGGAATATACACCTCAACAAAAATGGAGTAGCGGAAAGGGAAAATCGAACTCTAGTCGAAATGGCCAGATGTTTGTTAATCCAGGCGGGATTACCTACAATATTTTGGGCAGAAGCAATACTTACTGCAACCCATATTAGAAACAGATGTCTTTCACGTAGTTTAAAAGGTGAAATTCCCTACACACTATGGACAGGTAAGAAACCAACAGTAAAGTATTTCCGTATTTTTGGAACAAAAGCGTTCATAGTTGACAAAACACCCAACAAAGGAAAGTTCAAGTTAAGGTCAAAGCAGTGGCGTCACTAGGCGGGTGCGGACCGCACCGGGTGACACCATCACAAGGGGTGACATCAAAATCCTTTTTTTTTTTTTTGGTTGAACAGATATTTTTACAAGCTACCGCACTCGCCTCTAGTCAAAGGAATGTATTTTCATTGATTATTCGCCGAATCAAAAGCCTACAGAATTTGGGATCCAAAATCAAGAGAGGTCTACCAAAGTAGAGACGTCAAATTCATTCATGACTTCCAACCAAAAACAGAAATGGAAGATATCATTGATGACGAAATTTTGTTCAACCGGACAAACACAACCAATAAGGAGGATCATTTTTCAGACGAAATGTTACTCTCTCTGACGAAGCTGAAAAGGAAAAGGATCCAGAAGATGTTTCTAAGAAAAATATTCAGAAAATGAAGAAAGGACAAAGTCGGCCAAGAAAAATTCAAACTGGAAAACCAGGAAGACCAAGAAAACAATATGTGATGATCTCTGATACGTCAGAAGAACAATCTGAAGCGAATGAACAGGATGTTCAGACTAATGACTATAGCCTGTAACATATAGAAGACAAATGGGGACCACTACCTACAGAGCAGATTTCGGGTCCCCAGCGGACACAACACACAGAAGAAGACGAAAGAAACAACCATGCCACGACCGGGATTCGAACCCAGGTACTGGCGCATTGGACGCCACGGCTGGCCGCCGCCGAGACCGCACGACCACGACTAATGACTAATGAAAACCAAAAAGAATAAAAAAAATTAATAAAAAAAAATCCCATCTTAATAGTAGAAAAAAATAAAATAAAATAAAAAAAATCCCACCATAGTATAAAAAAAATTAATAAAACAAATCACATCGTAGCGGTACAAAAAAAAAGAAACTCCAGCCACATAATGGTCGTTTATTCCGTAGTCGAATCGACTGTTCTTGAAAGACTTTATATGTAGTAGAAAAAAAGTAAATCAAACAAAATGTTCAAAGAAAACTTTAAATATCGAAACAATATTTTTTTTCCTCTGAAATTGTCATTCATTCAATTGACAATTCGAATAGGAGATTATAACAATTTAATTAGCCTCCCGAAATAGAAAAAAAAATAATACTTTTGGAGTTTGGACCTGGATTTTTTTTATTATTTCAAAATCCAGGAAATACCTATGTTGTTATTGCTTTAAACTTTCAAAATACTTCGGTTTGCACATTGAAAAATGATTATTTATTTATTTATTTACTTATTTACTTATTTATTTATTTATGTATTTCAGACGCAGTGAGCGATCAGAAAGTGAAAATAACAAAAGTACTTATAGATGCATTATTTGTGCAGGATGATACATATTATGGACCTCAGCAATGCAATTATACTGTTAAAATATATTTAACTACAAAAGGTAAATATATTTAAATCATAAAAAAATAAATAAATGGAGATTCTACAATCGTAAATTACAAGTAACCTGTGTTAAACTATCCCTAGATTTTACAATTTTTATTAAAACGATAATACTTCAATTTTAAATATAGCTTGCTATAAATTATCCTGAGTTTATTGCAGTGCCTTAATTTATTTTTTTATTCGTCACTAGATGCCACTGGACTGAAACTGGCGATTATCCACGATGGCATGGCATTCCCGGAAGTTGATATTTGTAGCCTTGCAAAGCCACCCTGTACTGACGGCAAACAACAGGATTACTTTTTCACTGTGGTTTTTCCAGGCTTTGACGACAAAGTAAGCCAAACAAAATTTAAAATTCCTGAATAAATCATTCCTATTTTTTTAAAAATCAAACAAACAAACAAATCTGTTTTTATAAATTTTAAGGATTTTTCATTTTTGTTTTTTACATTTGAATGATTTCTGACAACTCAAAAGATTAATTTTGCCTGATTTGTTGAGATGAATGTGTAGTAATATGCAGATGCATCTTCAAGGTATTGGCTCATGTATTAGAGCTAATGTATTACATGGAAATACATAATATGAAATAAGCCAAAACATTTTAAAACATGAAAACTAAACATTTCATTCTTTTAATATTTTTTATAAAATGGAAGTTCGCTTGTTCAGGACATAATTATTTATGCGTTTCTTTTTTTTTTCTTAGGGTGGACGTAAGGACGTTACCGTATTTACGAAGAGAAACGAAAAAAAGCTTTCTTGTAATCGAACAACACATCAAGTTTTTAAATCATCATGTTGTTATTGAAAATACACATAAGTTTAAAATAAATTTATAAATTATGTACACCATAAATTTATCTATTTTATTAAAAAAAATGAAAAAAAAACCCTATTGTTACAATTTATTATTTACCCAAACTAATTGATAATTATTTTGCGATTCATTTCACTGAAAGCAATTTGTAATAAATTGGAGTTTACAGATAATAATTAGCTTCCACTACAAAGATTCAGTTTCTACCAAACATCAACTATAGTATGTAAACGTCTCAGCTTTCTTGGAGATACGATTTCTTCAATAACTACTAAACCTAAATTACATAATATGAAGAATCTTTAAATATAAAACTGTATTAAACATCTTTTTTTTTTGTTTCATTTTGTTTAATTGTAACCTACAATTAATCAAGATTATTTTAACATCATTATCTCTTCAGTTTCAGTAATACCCATTTATATAAGTACAATTTTAATTGTTATTTTCATAAAAATAAAATAAAATAAAGTTAATTTAATAAAAATGAATTAAAAACAAATTTCGTATATTGCTATAACTCTTTTTTTTCCCCAAAGAAAAAAATTAAAATATCTTCAACATTTTTTGTTTTGAAAATGGCCGCAAAGTGAGTGATAATTGCATGTTTATCAAATATAGTAGTTTCAGTTTTTTCAAAAGAAATACATTTCAATATAAGACTGAAACGTTTAGCCTTTTTATTTAATTTAAAGGTTCAGAGAAGTAATTTTATGTTTTCCAAGCAGTTCTTTTTCAATTATAATAACTGCAGAATTTTTGAACAAAATTGGATGGGAGATATTTCACATATTATTCAATGTTATTCTAGAGTGGTCTCCATATAAATAGAGGCTCAGAAGACTTTAATATTAGACAAAAACTAAGAGAAGTATGATATGAGAAATGATGTATTAAAAGAATATTAAGCACAATTCAAGAAAAATCACTGAAATTAAATAGACATCGGAGCAGAAGTATTTAGATATTCTTTTTAAGTAAATAATTTTGAAGTAGCCGCCTTTACAACAGACAATATCTCATGAAACCTTAATTTTATGATATTTTATGAAAAGACTTTTTCAAGTTCATCAATACAAAATATCAAAATTGTCTCGCCTTCTAATAACTACAAGATTTCATGTTTTACTTCATCTAATTATAAATCGTATTAGAGAGATTAGAATACAGTGGAACCTCAAACACAATCCGTTTCAGGAGACAGTTCGGCTTTCAAGTTAAATTTTCCCATAACTAATAATGTAAATTGAATCAATCCGTTTCAGATCCCCAAAATTTACCCAATATAAAACAATATAAGTGCCTATTTCAAAAGATCACATTAGTAAATAATGATAAAACAACTATTTTAAATTTCAATAATTGAATGTTTTTTATTTATAACTAGACGGGTACCGTCGCTTCGCTCCGGAACCCTTGCATGTATAGCATTAAAAAAAAAAAAAACCTTTATTTAGCAAATTAATATGGAGATCGGAGAATACATGACTTCTCAGCTCGTTGTGGGCTTCTCCGCTTAGCTCAGTTGTATTGAGCGTTGGCACTGATACGGGGGATTGACGCAAAAACACGTCATTTTTGCATGTATTTTCCAAACGCAGAAACGTTTGTGAATGACTGATATACCGTTCGATAGAACTTTCAAATACCAACATTTTCTCATATAATGTTCTCTTCCAACTTTTATACTTTTTTCGAAAGATTTTTGTAGCATTTTGTTTGTGTTAAAAAGCTCTACATTTTATCCATTTACATGACCCATCTATCTCTTATAGTTTGGTCACAAAATTGGAAAAACGTAAAGTCTTATGACAATGACAGATAGAATAACGCTTTTATATAATATAATATTACATGCATACATAAAAAAATATTATATAATAATCAATCAATCAATAATAATCAATCAATCAATAATAATAATAGGAGGGATAATACTATTCACTGGAAGGTGAATTAACTGTTCTTTCTGGAATCCACTAGTCGAGAGTTGCAGTTCATTAAAATTACCATCACTTGATTTTTCTTTGGAGGAAAACTATCTAATGTTATTTGTTTTTGTCCATTTTTAAAAGTTTTTTTGTTCGAGTTTCATTGTTGTTCGAACATCAAATCGTTCGAAGTTCGAGGATCCACTGTTTGATCTTAGGAAAAGATAATAACAATGCTTACCAAAACTGAAACTGAAAAGGAAGGGAAAAAAATGGATAGTTACAGACAGGCACATAGTTAGGGTTATTTTAATTGTGGTAGTTTTCTTGTTGCACTATCACCTAAACAGACAGACAGACAGATATCTAGATATGGGAGGCTAGATATGGGATAGCAAATAGACCATTCTAAACATCCCTGTAAAAAAAAAAAAAAAATCCAAAAGGGCGAAATAAGGCGCTGTAGAAGAGGAAATATAAACTATTAGCAAATGAACAGCTAAGACAAAGCTAAGATGAAATTTCAAATGTCTATGTTTGCTCTTTCAAAAACTGAACAGAAACTTAACAGAGCAAATACTGTCGATGCTCCATACTGTCCCGCTGATGATTTCAGATGTGCTTTGCACTGGTTTGGATCAAAAACTGCATTCGATTCACAGTCTACTTGACTATGTAACAACCGAAGTAATCCTCCCTAGATGCTGTGTTTATGTTGACAGACAGGTTAGGGATATTTTCTTGAAAGACATTGGCCCTGACATAATTTTAAAGCCAAAAATCACACCGTGTTAGATCAGGAGAGCGTGGAAGCCATTCAATGGGAAAGAAGAAACCAATTTCTCTTTTTTTAGTAAAATGATATAGTAGCAACGGCTATACTGGTCATACAATATGAGGAGGAGCTCATCTTGCGGAAATATTGCCTCGTCCAGTCAAGCTGTTTTCTGAAGTTGATGAATAACGAAAGTGCGCAGTATATGATGATATCTTTGTGCTGTAAGGGAAGGGGCTAATAGTCTTCGAAAAAGAATGTTGCTGGAAAGAAATTTGAAATAACACCAAACCAGACAGTGAGTTTTGCGAGTACAATGGGATTCGATGAATAAGATGTGATTGTTCTGAAACTCATACAAGCAGCAGTTTTGAGGTTTGACAGTCCCGTCAAGATGAAAATGGGCCTCAATTCCCCCCCTCCCTCAATGTTGCCCATGCATTGTCCCTTTACGTTCTGACTAAAAGGTTTTATTTTATATTTTATTTTTATATTGTTTTTTTTTTTGGATGTTTCTTTTTAAATTCGTTATTTACGCACATATTTTTTTTTAAATTTTGATTTTCATTGATTTTTTTTAATAAAATTTTAAAAGACTTTATTGGGAGAATGGGGAGTGTCTTGGGAAAATTGTTTAATTTTTCATTTTTCTATTATTTCTCAAAGTTTTATGGCCCCCCCAAAAAAACAAAAAATATATTAAAAATTGAAGAGCATAAGATAAAAATGTTTTAATTAAAAAAACAAAACAAAACGAAAAAACCTTTTTTTAATGAAGGCTTAATGGTTACTCAGAAATTAGACTTTGTCAGATTTTCGAAATTACATCAGATTCAAAAGTATGACAAGAAATAAAGGAAAGTCTATCACATTCTTGAGAAATTTTACCAAATAACTAGGCTACATCCTAACATTAGGCCTATTGAAAAAAAAAAGTTTCTTAAAAGTCGTGCGAAGTTTAATTCGAACTCTAAATTATAATGCAGAATCATTTTTATTTCGTGATTTTTTTTTTTTAAATAAATTTTTTTTTTCAATAACAAATGTGTGTATAAGGAAAGTTAAGCAGCATCTTGGAAGAAAATCCGACGATTGTTCTTTCTTATCGTTATATATTATTTAAACTTTGGTTACAAGGACAAATCAATTGAATCAATCTCCCAACCTTTTGTTTAATTAATCCACTGATGCAGAATTCCGAAGGGTTTATTAACTTTGATATCCTGCGTTTCCCAAAAGCGACTTTTGACAAAATCATACGGCATTCGAATTGAAATATACTTGAGAATCGTGTGACCGAATCACCTTTTTCCTTTCAATCAATCAGTTTTTCAGATAAGTATCTGTTGCTGCGCGCCTGACAAGGGTGTTGATAGCCTGACAAGTATTAGTTGATAGATAGATGGTTATTTAATTAGAAATAGATTTCATTTAATGTAATCTTCCAATAAAATGTTTTCCAAATTGCTTCAAAGGAATTTTAATATTAAAAAAAAAAATAAGAATACTGTTACACGAAATTTTTACCGTACTTCATGAGCATCTGATATCTGAAAGCATTTTGGTAGAATTTAGCTTAAAATTCAGATTACGGATCAGTAAGAGATTATAAAACTGTAAAATAATAATTACTTTGTTGTTTAATGAATTCTAATTCTATCAATTCTGATTTATTTCGAAAAGTAAGAACCTAATTACAGGATATACAGACAATTTAACAAAGTAGTTGACCTTAATGAATTTAATGCTTGGTATTATGTAATTTACCAATATCTAATGAAAAGCTGGATTTCCACGTATGGATTTATGCAACCTTGCTCTCTTGAAACAAAGAACTTCCTGGACTTTGTCTATAATATATGAAACCAATCACATGGAAAGCAACACTAATTACCTATTCCTGAAACACAGTCGATTCTAAGTTTTGGCATGAATTTTATACTGTATTAAAAAGATTAAGGCCAATATACAAATTAAATTTTTTTATATTGGCCTTAATCTTTTTTAATAGAATATCAATTTTACACACGTAAAATCTCAGTTACAATTTTATACAGTTTAGTTTATTTTTTTCTATTGCTTTAGTTGGAATATCTAATGCAGATTATCAGTTTGTCGAGATACCGCTGTTGAAATGCAATTGTTCAGATTAATAAAGCTTAATATATTATTATTATATTTATTTATTAGTAATTGTTTTATTACTTAAGTATTTTAATTTTTTTTTTATTACCATGAACTAGTTTCTTCGTTGAGGGGATTTCTTCAGAGATCTTCATCGCTGAAGAAATTCCCTCGAGAGCAAGAAACTAGTTTATTGTAATATTTTAAGTTGTATAAATGTTTTTTAAGAAGTATTCATGTGCATTGGTTTTAATATTGACTCTTACATGAAATATGCACGTAAAATCTTATTTATGTTTTTATTATTATTTACGTATTGTTTCACTTCTGTTTGTTTTAGAAGTTAATAGGTTTTTAAAATAAAGCTTTACATTTTATTTGTTAAATTCTTTAAAAATATGTGTATGCCTACAGTTTTTAAGATTGCGTTTTTATAAATTATATTATCTACACCATCCTAAAGTGTTAAATCAGCCTGAATTAAAAAATATGATAAACAATCTCTACTTAACACGAATGGTTTTCAAACATCAATGTGCGAAGGTAATTAATACTGAATGAATTTAGAGGCTGTTTCTCTAAATAAAAAAGAAATGTTTAGATGAAATTGGAGTAATACTGTAAACTTGTGCGTTAAACTTATTTTATTCATGCAAATGCTTTTGTACTTATACTAACTTACTGTATTGTTCAGTAAATGATTCTTTTTCTTATCTTTATAATTTATACTTATTTATTATTCTTAAAACTTTTATGTAAAACTTTTATTATAAAGCACACTAACAACTATGTAATTATACTATGATATGAACTATTTTTTTTATCAATTTTCATTTTTTTTTCAATTTTTAAACTTCTTTTTTATAAGAAGTTTCTAGGTTTATAACAGGTTTAGAATTTTTAGACTTTATCTAAAATGAAATGAAATGAAATATGAATGAATGCTATTAGAACGGCTTTGTTCTTTTTGTTTCTGGATGGCAAAAGTCTTCATAAATTCATCGAATTTGAAAAAAGGATTGACCCTAGGATTGACGAACTGATAAAAACACTTAAAAAGTTCGTGTAGATAAAGGACTGACAAGAGAGTCACGTGTGGAAGGAAACCAATGATGATGTGGCAGAAGTCGCATAGGATTCTTCACCCCCATTCCATGATATGGACCAGACAACAAATGTCAGAATGGAACTTTCCACTTCGACTTCCGCCACATATATTATATGTATGTGTACGCACGCGCGCACACACACATTATATATATATATTGTATATTATATCCTTGTGAATGAACATGCATTGATTTTTTTTAGGGTTGTATTTTACATGACATAACCACGAATAACAATGCACTTATTTTTGTGTCACAGACTTCAGCATGCATAACTAAAATAGTTGATTTGCTGTAGAATTTCTATAAAAAAAAATTAAAACCATCAGGAAAAGAATCAATTGGAAACTTTGTGAATACTATTTGTTGAGATAATTCTATTTCATGTACCAAAAGAAACCTACATGATGCTTCCTTCATATGGACTCAGTGGCGTATATAGAATATATTTTCGGGGGGGGGGCCCAAGATTAATATAATTAAGTAGTTCAACCAAAAAAAAAAACGTTGGGAGGACATACCTTCATTATTTCGGGGGTGGGGGGCCCGGGCCCAAAAATCTATTCAACCAAACAAAAAAACCTTTGTTTTTTAGTATTTATTTTATTTTAGTTATGCATGCTGAAGTCTGTGACACAAAAATGAGTGCATTGTTATTCGTGGTTATGTCATGTAAAATACAACCCTAAAAAAAATCAATGCATATATATTTGCGTTAAATGGGGAGCACTTTCTCGACACTTCCAGAATAAACAGTTTCTAAATGCATAACACAATTACCAGAATTATTTAGTATTTATTTTTTATTTTTCAGATGGGACCTCTTGATGTTGTAATTGTTTTCAAAAGAAACGGGCAAAAGGTTTATTGTAGCAGAGCAATATATTACACTTAACTTATAAGTCATCGTGTTGTGACTGAACTATCTTTACCATTAACATAAATTTTGAAGATTGTAATAAACGAAATAAAAACATAAAGATACATTAAAATGGTGATTTGCTGTAGTTTTTAATGTATATGATTTCATTGTACTCTATGAACTTGTCTAAAATGTTTGATAATTCAGAATAACATCAGGAAATCATTCAAGATATTATCAGTCAACAAATCCGCATTAACATACATCCAAATTATTCAAGGTTTATTATTAAGCATCTTCCACGACACCAGAAATAAATGTTAAAACACTCTAGTTATTCAAGGTTTGTTTATAATCGAGAAAACAAAATAAACTGAACACATGATATGTTAATTGTGAAGAAAAAATTAACGCTTTCACTGTAAAGACATTGTTAAAAAATCAGAAGTACAGATTGTTTTGTAGGAATTTCTCAATATTATGTAAACGAAGTGATTCTTTTTATCTCTTACAAAATTCTAGTATATATAAGGGGTTTAAAGAGAAAATGGCCAACCTATATTTTGTTTAGATCAGTGTTTCCCAATCTTTTTTGTGCTATGCCCCACCTAAGCCTTTCTAAAATTCTTATGCCCCCTATTTAACATATACATAACTTTTAATATTCAAAAATTGAATTGTTACCTATACTGGATGTTTACCAGCTCGAGTAGCGACTGAGAGTCGCCATACGGTTAACTTAAACTCTGAACGAGTCCATTTTCAATTTGCCCCCCCCCCCCCTTAACAATCAAATGGGCCCCACGTTGGGAAACGCTGGTTTAGATATATTACGCTGCTGCGTAAATTTTTCTCCTGATAAAATTTGATGATTTCTTCAAGAAAACATCATTGAGTACAAATTAGTCATTAAAAAGTTAAGTCACTTAAAAGTTTAAAATATTTTGGTTCAATGTTCAAATTTAAACTTTATAAAAGCCTTTCTGTAGCTTGATTCTTCCTAAATTGTTTGTTTTGTTTTTGAAATCTCTTCTTTTTAAAAATGATTATTATACTATTCTGCTGTTGTACAAATTTGATCTAAATACTTACAAGCTTGTAATTGAGTAACGAAAGTACAAAATTAGAATCGACTTATGTAAATTATGAACACATAATACATAAATATACCATAAATAAGACGAGCTTTTAAGAATTATGTACAAAATTTTGACATCTACCTTTAACATGAATTCAGAAATTCAGCTTCTGATTAATTCAATGCGCTTTGCTGCTACTATGGAGTGGAGAAAGTATAAAAAAACCACTTCAACAATTGAAGGGCTTAGTGGAAAAAAAGGTATCCTCACAAATATGTTTCTGAGATATTTAGTGTTTAACAAAACACTATATATTTTCTATATCTCAACACATAAAATATTAAACATTAAAACAATTGGAGTATGAAGTTGGTTAGACATTGTAGTAATTTTCTGCAAATGTTTTCATATTTTCTTTATTTTCGTTCATAGATAATGTTACTAACTATCATGTGTAACTTTTTATAAAGAAGAAAAAAGTAACTTAAACATATGAATCATAAGACACTCTGAACAACATCATGTGCACTGTTACGTGCGTTCTTCCCTACTCTACTATCCTACACATGACATCAGGTTGCTCCCTTCTCTCCCAAACAGACTACCTTCACCGACACAATCAGATAGCGTCGATCGTCCGTCAACAGCTAGCAAACAAACACTTATTAAGAACCCGGTTCCATACTACAAATACAAAGCTTGTTAAGAGTCACCCTCACATAAGCTGTACTGGGACCGTCCCACTCACACAAATAAAACCATACACCATAACAGACCTGACATCACACTTGTTAATGAGACCAACAAACAGACCTATCTCATTGATATTACAGTGCCTATCAGCAAGAACATTAGAAAACTCACGCAGACAAGATCAGTAAATACACCGACCTAGCACACGAGCTCCAGAAGCAGTGGAGGCAGGACTGAGTACGTATTACCACTGGTCTGGTACCTCACACACTGCACCACAGCCTCAGCACACTAGGACTTCACAAAAACACTTTTGCACAACTCCAGAAGGCTCTGGTACGCAACACAACGCGCACAGTTAGGAAATTGATGGACACAACCAGCATCCCTAAATCTTGCACACTTTTTTACATTTAGCAGTATGTGCTTTGGTCCTTGACCTGCCTTGTTGTCGTTGTTGGAGAAACCCAAGAATAGAAATATTTTCATAAAATTAATAAATATAAAAGTAAATACGTAAATAAAAGAAATTAAATAAATTAGATAAAAGAAATTAAACGAAAGCTTTTATATTTTTATCAGACCTTTTAGATTTTTTGATTTTTAAAATGATACTACCCACACTATGATACTTCCAAAAGCTGACATTGGGTGGAGCACAACTAACTAATTTTTGGACAAGATGAAGGCTATTCCACTTTTCCACTACGCCCGTCAATTGTTACGTGTGTAATGCTAAGCTCTTCTGCTATTGTCTAAACGGACAACAAAATACTAAAACATCTTTAGCTTTGAAATCAGATCGTCATAATGACTTTGGAGTGCCTATATCATCAGCATTTTTACATGTTTGACTGTAGTTTTTGTTCTGCTTTTGAAAATTAATTATTAACTCTCAATTATTTATATATAATTGTAATTGTTCTGCGGAATTAGAGTATGCTTTACGACTAGTATAATAAAAAAAGTTCAAGACTTATACGATAAATTTAACAACAAAATTTAATCAATATTCACTAAAGTAACTTCTTCTCTTTTACAAATACAATTGTAAAATCTTTTTCACTGTTGAAATTATTCATGAAAGTTCTTTTAAGTAATACTCAATTACTAGTCTCATAGACTTAACTGCTTATCAAGTTCAAATATTCTTTAAACACTATAGTTCCTTGCTTTTAGAATATTTGGATGCACTAGTTGATTCAAATTTATTACTCTAAAATAAAACAACGGTCACTTTAGAATTCACTAAACGAGTCCAATTGACTTCTTCCACTTCTCCTCAGGGGTGGAGCATTTTCAATAATATATGATACAATAATATTTCTATTATGGAAAAGAGATACTGCGAGAGAAGGAATGCCAGCGATCTAAAGGGTTATTGACAGACTGTCATCCTACAAACATCAGCTGAAGACTATTACATCACTAAAGTAATCATCAATAGTCCGTATTATTACTGTATGGTTGTGTCACAATGTTATTATGCAAGGTGTATAATAAGTGTTGTACGGCACGTGTGTTGTTGATCTTTGTTGTTGTGATTACAAGATGTCAACAAAACATGTAGTTTTCTAAATGTCTGTATTTATAATAACTTTTTTTTGCTTACGAGAAAATGTCTTTATTCTTACAACTAAACATAGATAATCAACACATAAAATGAAAATATGTATGACAGAACCCAAAAATAGAAATTAGGCAATAATTAGAGATTGATGTAGTCTTACAGCTGAGATTTTCATATCATAGTCCCTAGCAATTATTAATTTGAAATGATATTCTGTTCAAAAAAATCTTTAGAATGAAGATGAATAATCCTCTTTAAGATGATTTTGTCATCAGCATAAGAATTACGCAGAGAATTTTATCTTTAGATTTAAATTTCAGATTTTGCTTTATTTTTCTATTCTTATAATATATTATGAATAAATTAAAATAGATAAACGGTCAACTATCGTTCAACTAACGTTCAACTATATATCATATCTAGTGGCTACTGGGATGGAGAAGGGGTGGGGGGGATCGCTTTTAAAAATAGGAGGAGGAGGGAAATCAAAATAACCGTGCTCATCTTTTAAGTTGAAACTACAAATAAGTATCTTACCGAATTTTAAAGAAATCAGCCATGTTGTTTTAGCGTGGTATTTTGAGGATTAGTTTTGAAAAATTGTATGGGTGGAGGACAAAATTATGTTTCTTTGTTTAAGTTACATACGAAGCTACTTATCGAATTTTGTAAAAATCCATCCAGCCGTTTTAACGTGATGCACCAACAACAAACAACCAGAGTAGAAAAATGTTCAAGTGGAATATTCAGAATACATGATGGAGACAGTGATCCTTTGAGGGGTCTCCATCATGTATTTTCAATACCTCCCCTCGTACGCCTTTAGAGTCTGGAATATTCAGAGTTCAGAAGTTTAGCGAAGTCAGTCAACAACACCAATAAAAAATCAAAATCACGTCTCCATCCTTTATTTGAGGAATTAGTTATAATTTCGATTAAATGCCTAAATTAAATTCTTTTTTGCTCCAACTACTGAATCGATGACATTAAGAACTTTGTAACCAATATTTTCTCTCACATGTTTTCACCAAAGAAATAAAAAGAAAAAAGAAATATTGTATAGTGATGATCCAGTGATGAGAACAAACAGGTAAGTAAGGACTTACCTCATAATTATGATTAAATAGTTAGAATATTAAATAAGTATAAAATAAGAGATACTTTTTATTGCAAGTATAGTTTGGCTTTTTATAGTTTTGTTTTGGTTTTTCGTTGATTTTTTGTTATGTGATCATTGCAAGTGAAATCTACGATCTTTTTTCGTTTCTTACACCAAAAACTATTACTTTATATTAATAAAATGCCAACACACAATGTTGAGATAAAATTCTAGTTTATAAAAGGTTAAAATACTTACTTTTAGAATGGAGCTTTCGGACTCCTGTGCGGCCTCCCTCATCAACATGATTTATAACTACATAGGTTCACATTTAAAGCATTTCATCTGATGTCATCTGATTTATGTCAAGTCACGTCACGGTAGTCTACGTGGTCAGCTAACAGTCACGATCCGTTTTCTTTTTTGTTTTTCTTTTCCTTACGTTTGTAAATCAAGCTCCACTACATAGAAAACGTAGTTTTAAAAACTATTACTATAAAATTTTAGTTTGTTCTTTAATAAGCTTACACATAGTTTCGAAAGAGCTGACTCTAAAGTAGTATTTCTCTAATTACCCCATACAGGATCAAACATATATTATTAAAACATATATAACGTCAAGCAAGAAATGATAATGAATGTGATTGTGATTGATCGTGATCTTGTGCCATCATTAGAAATGCACTTGAAGGTATAATTATAATTAATAATTAAACTCATTAAATATTATCAATATTTCAAATATATAATGACATTTACGGAAAATAAGTAATGATGAAACTTATATAATCTGTAATGTAAAAAGGAAATTCATATTTAATGAAGTATTTAACATTAGAAACAAAAGACTTTTGCGCTTCCTGCTCTTATATTTTTATATAACTTCCTGTAGATAAATTTCAATGTAAAACATTAAAACGGATCATTTGAATATAAAGGATTTATTACAGCACTTTCTTTCTAAGGATTTGCCATGGCTTCTATTCTCTATAGCTTCATTCTTTTATCTGTTGGAATCTGCAGTGCTGATTATGACTTTGTCGAGATGCCATTGTTTAAGTGCAATGATTCAGGTTAGTGTAGTTTTATAACTGAAATATGGAAAATGGCATAATTACATAACCATGGGCCTAGATTCAAAACTATCTAATGAACAAACCGAATTTGTTTAGTCTCTTACTCGATTTTTTTTCATTATCATATATATATCTACGATGGTTCGGGCTTAAGTAACTATCTTTTACCTGCCAAATATGCGGCACCACTACAATTCCAGAATACACGTTTGAAAGATTGTTGGATGTGCTTTTGATTGGCATCACTAATCTGGTCTGGGTCAGTGAAGGAACGTCATGAGAAAAAGTGGAAAATACGTATTTGAAAATGATCGTTTCATAAGACAGTGTAGCCAAGGAAGAAAAAGGAGCACAGGAATGTTCAATACCATTGCTAACACCCCTCAAAGTAATCTCCAAGATTGTCTACCATTCGTTCACAGCGTTTGGGAACTGCTGTCCAATGCAATCATTCTTCACCATAACACCACATGTCACATGCACAGGCTTTGTTACATTAATAGGAATGGGATGTCTTGGAACACCTCCGTATTGCCTGACCTGTGTCCATGCGACTTTAATTTGATTCCAAAACTCAAGCTTCAGTTACGTTGGAAACCGTGCGAACAAAGATGAAATTTTCACGGAGTTTCGGCGAGAGGTCTAACACTTAATGACTCAAAAGCAGCAAATGGTATTCTCCTTCCCAAAGGCTAGCAACATACGATGGACAATCTTGGAGATTACTTTGATGGATGTTAGCAATGTGTATTGAGCATTCATGTGTTGCTTTTTCTTAGCTACACTGCATTGCCTTATGAAACGATGATTTCCAAATACATTTTTTCCAAGGACGTTTTTTCACTGTCTCAGACCACGTAAATGGTGCCAATCCGAAACACATCCAACACTCTTTGAAACGTGTATTCTGGAATTGCAGTGATGAAATACGTAAGATACATGCTTAGTAAGTAAAATATGCTCAGTGCAATGCTTCAGGTTAGTGCAATTTTGTAATTCATTGCAGTGTTAAATGGTTTCAGGTCTTAATCAAATTGTCTTAATCAACAAAACATAATTTGTTTAGGGCCTCCATTTATTTTCTTCATTTTTAAAAGCAATACAGTTAAACAATTCAGTTAAACATAAACTCCCTGGTCGATTGGATCCTTCTCGATCTTGAACTCAACCAATCCCATTGCTTTCATTTATTAATGGTGTATAAGTGATTTTTTTCCCTGTGTTCCTCTTCATCATGCTGTCCATGACCATGTATTAATTCTCGAGTGAATACAGTGAACTCTTAAAGCCAATATTACTTTGGTTGCTCACTAGAATAATATATCCTATTATACACTAGAATATTTACATATTCTTATGCAAACATTTAATAAATAGGAAAGGAGCAAATCATTCAAAAGCACCGTTGAAAGATTTCTAGTGATCTGAAATGTTTTTTGTTTTTTTTATAAATTTTTTTAAGTTTGGTTCTCTATTAATATTCTGCTAATACACTGAATTGTTAATGCTAATGTAAAGTTCCCATTTTTTGTATATCTCAAACAATATTTCTTTAATATCACATATCTAGTACGCTTGCAACGTTTGTAATAAAAGAATCGTAATTGCCATATTACCCTAGTTCTTTAAAACACTTACTAAGACTAGACGAATGGTAAGCATTGCGTGAAAATGGATTCTCTGAGTTGAAAAGAAAGTAACATCAAAGAAGATAAAAGTCTCTTTAACTGAAGTAGAAGAATGAGAAAGAAATACCCTACTAGGTCTAAGATGACATAGTAAAGAAAAATACGAAGAAACATAAACCACTTTGGAAACAATCAAATGAAAAGTAAAAATAAAGTTGGAAAATATAACGTCCATCTTACGAAGGGTTTTCCTCTTTATTTTTTGATATCATTATTCGCTTATTCACTTTAGCACTTCGCTCCCACTCGAAGTTATTCAGTGATTATTAAGAAGTTATTCGCAACAATGTTTCCTTAAAAATCACACTGCTATACTAAGTGTTCTTTTCTTCTTTTATTCGTTGTTCTGTTTCATAATGTAAGGCATTTACTCTGTATTTGCGCAGTATTTATAGTTTGTTGATGTGATTTGGCTTCTTTCAAAACCGCTGTTATTCTGAATCGTCCCAAAATAAACCAATGCAAAACGAAGGAAACTTCTATTTATTTATTTATTTATTTAATTAATTTCAGATGAAGTGGCCAATTCAAAGCTGAACGTATCAAAGATACTTTTAAAAATACCATTTGTACAGGGTGATAAATATTATGCACCCGCCCAATGTGATTATGAGATTGAAGTGTATTTTACAACCACAGGTGAATCAATTTTATTATTTAGAAATATTCATTTTCTTTCTAAATCTTAAAGAGTGAACAAAAAAATACAAAGAGATTTTACAATTGTAAATGAAAAAATAAGATTTCTCAGACAGGTTTCCTGTTTCATTTAAGGATTTGTTTAACACGTTTCAACTTTAGTTAAACAAATTATCTTTCTATTAATCGCAATGACTGAATTTAATGGAATTTTCATAAATAATCTACACCAATTGAAGTGAACTTCATTTATTACATAGATGCCATTGGAGTGAAACTATATGCTAATCATGGTGGAGAAGTAACTCCGGATATTGATGTTTGCAATTATACAACGCCAGCTTGTGTTGATGGCAAAAATCAGAATTATGTTCTTCAGTTATTATTTCCAGGTCGACCCCAGGATACTATGGTAAGCAAAAAAATATAAATATCGAGAAAAACAGTTTTGTTGATAAAAAAGTAAATATTATTTTTAGCAGTGGCGAATATAGAATATATTTGGGGGGAGGGGCAAGATTAATGTAAGGGCCTCGGGCAAGATAAATTTTAACAACCAAAAAAAAAAAAAAAGGGCAATCCAATCTAAAAAAAATTTCGGGGGAGGGCCCGGGCCCTCCGAAATAATAAATATAAAAGGAAAATCCTGTTTTATCCTCTTTCTTCTTACCTATTTACTTATTTTTTTCTTTATATATTTTTTTTTTATATTCATTATTTCGCGGGGGGGGGCCTTATATTCGCCCTTGATTTTTAGCATTTTTAATGCAAATTAAAGATATTATTAGTCACTACAGCAATCTATTCGAGTTGCATTACCTTTTTATTTTTTTTTAGTCTATTTTCTTAGGGAACTGAGATGCATTAAGTAACAGTCTGTATGTGTGTTTGTTTGTCTCCTAAAACTTTTGAACCTCTGGATCGAGATTCTTGAATCATGGGATGCATAGTTTAGTACATCAATGTACATCGGTATGGCCTAAGTGATCTGATTTTACATTGGAAATTTTTTCTGTGGGGATCCTTGTCAAAAAATCACTTCTTCAAGTTAACAAAAGTTCATATGAACTAAAGCAGTGATATCTAAGCTTTTAGCTAATCCACTAATTTCGTGTGATTTGATATCATTAACTTTCTTCTTATGCTTGTGGTTTTTTTTTTCATTCCAACAGTATGTATGTACGTGCCTAAATTTCTTAAATATCAAAACTTTTAAAAATTACATTTATATTAAACAGAACATAAAAGTTAATGATAAAATCCTTAATTCTGTTATTGAAGTACTCGATCGAATAAAGTTGTTACTATTAAAATTTGTAAATTTAACAAAGTTTCCCCTGGCTAAAAGTTTTCAGTAAGTTCTATGATAAAGGCGATTTTTTAAGGAAACCAAATAAAGAAATATCAATTCCTAGAATTCGTCTCGGATTTCTGTTTCTCATTGTAAGAATGTTACAATGACGTGGACGTATGCTTTCTTTCAGTTAGGCCGCCGGAACAACGAATAATGCCATTTAAAATTCATTATTATATTGTTATAGTGATTTGACAGGAAGAAAACGGACATCAATAGTTTTTGATAAATAGTACAATAATGTATAGAAAATCTCAAATGGGTATAATAAGTATTTATTTTGATAAAGGAGAAAGGTACAAGCAAACTATCCATTCGAGTGTTATATTATTAAGAAGCACATTGTGCAATAAATTAAGAAAGTTCCGCATTATTAAGAAGTAGATTAGCACTTCTTTAATGCACTTAAATACACAGTATTCTTCTCATATATTATACTGGGTGTAAAAGATAGAAATATTTTCGAGTGGTATAGCAGAAGAAATTTATGTGAATCTATAAGAAATGTACAGAGCCGTTTCTAGGTGTTCTGCCACCCTAGGCGAGAACTGAAAAATGCCGCCCCCTCCCTTTCAAATGCCGCCCCCACCAAAAAAAAACCCAACAGAATCTTCAATTCAACAACCAAAAAAAAAACGATAATCCTATTTTAACAACCAAAAAAAAAAAAAACTGAATCCGTCCTTCGGCCGCCCTAAAATCTTGCCGCCCTAGGCGGCCGCCTAGTCTTGCCTAATGGTAGAAACGGCCCTGGAAATGTATATGGGGAAATTGATTTGATATGCTTTTATAAAAATGTGCTGTATTTGTTGCATTACAGATAAATCTTCCTGAAATAACAACAAATTATAGCAATTTCTTCATTTTCTGATATTAAATACTATCGTGATATCTTTCACAAGTTGTAGCATTAACTAATAAGCCGTCAAAAGATCACATAAACATAAAAATTATTTATAAAAGAAATAATTGCTAAAGTATGTTAGAATTTTTAAAAAAGGTTTTAAGCAGTTTAATTCATAGTTACTCTTTAAGATATTTAAAATATCACAAATTATCTCAGAGCAGGGATGGGAAACCCTTTCTTACTGGAAGGCCGTATGTTATATAGCGGCGATTTGATCAGGCCGCTTTCACTACAGCCCTACCTATACGTATGCTATTAAAATATTCCCGATAGATCATGAAACTCATATTTATTAACAAAGTAATAACCATCAAATTTCTAAGAGCGTATCTAGAATTATAGCATTGGGGGGAGGGGGTATGGAAAATCATTCGTTTAACGAAAAGTAAATTTCATGACACGTTTTCGAGGAACCTAACTCTGTCGTTAAGCGAGATATGATTGTATATTGAAATAAAAATATTTGGGCGACTCTTTATTTCTATTAATTTGAAAATAGTCTTCTCAAGTTTCTCAATTTTCAGCTTTGACTTTAATTGTGAGCTTTCAATTTATATGTATATAATATAATTCTTTACTGTTCTTAATAAGTAGTAAGTCACCTATTAAAAAACCCATTTTGAAATTGCATGCTAAAAGCCGTAATCACAAAAGGCCTCACCACATTTTAGAATTCAATAATTATTTCCAAAT
>JAFIDM010010028.1:7384473-7417021 GCA_023159025.1 Thereuonema tuberculata | reverse complement strand
GATCCGACAACCCTTTTAACGTGAGGCGCAAACAAACAGACAAAAGATCAAATAGAGGACAAAAATATTTAAGCGGAACTGTAATTATCTCCATTGTCTCCTGCTTGTCCGGGATGTACTTGCTTCATTGATTGATCAGTACTTGAATATTGCTGGAATAAAACAAAAAACATCCTGGAAACTTAACTCCAAAAACCATTCGTCATAATTTATTACAACATCAGGTGGTCGGCTAACTAGATTCTCTTAATTAGATGCTCTTAACCAGATGTTGATATGATGTCCATTTGTTTTACTAGTTTACTTGTGTCTGCTGCAATTTTGACTATAAATGCTGCAATCGATAAATTTATCACCGTTCCTTTTAACAAATGTAATGATTCAGGTATGATGTATTTTTATTTATATAGACACTAAATATCTTAATTAAGTGGATTCATGAACATATCACACTTTATGAAACTGTACAAAATATATTTAAAACTTAATTCTTTCTGAATGAGCAATATATGGAATTTTATCTTCATGAAGAGAAAATTTCTTTGTTTAAATTGCAACATATTTTTTTGATTGTATTACAATGTGATGTGGCGAGTAGGGAGATATATTAATAGATTGCGGTCACCAGAATATCTATTCATTGGTCGTTTTTAACTTAAATCCGTATTTGAAATTAGTAGCATTAGAATAATGCTAAACTGAACTGTGCAACATTCCAAATAAAACACTGTAAAATAGAACCTCGAATGCTACTGAATTGGATATACTTCCTTTTTTTTTTTTGGTTTGATGGCCAGTTGAGGAGATCTTTGTCTATCCAGAAATTTTGAAGGTGACTTTTTTTTCCTATTTGTTGGAGGATAATTTCTTTTCGTAGATCGAAAGACCAAGGAAAAATAAACTTCTAAGTGTCTCACCTCCCAAGTTCCGATTTTAGTGAAACTCTTAAGTTGTTATTTTTTTGTTATTTAATAAAAAAATTACAATGAATTTTTACCTTTCGTATATTGAGGGACTGAGATGCAACGATGGGGAGGAGGGAGGATAAATGTGAGGACTGGCGAGAGGTGAACTAAACAATAATCGCGCCTACATCGGATGAGTTGGACGACGTAAAGCATCGTTTACCAGAACATTAAAGAAATTACTCCAGCAGTTCTTAGCGAGGAATTTCGGAGTTATTTTTGAGGGATCAGATGAGTGGAGGCGAGAATAATAAAAAAAATAAAAATAAATAAAAACCCTCTGTTTTAAATGAGAACCTAATTTTATGGAAATCCGTCCTGTCGTTTTAGTCAGATGCTTCTTCAAACTGATAAACAATAAAAAATGTTATTAACAAATAGGATAGAAAGATTCACATGCTTATTCCAAAATAGTTCAGTATAAAAATAGTCACCAACATCTGACTTTAGAGTAATCTTTGCTATGCATCGTATAGTGGATCTGAGCTTGCTCAGCTGGGACATTTATTTTCAGAACTGATGAAGGTCGGTGCAGATTAAAATAGTTGTGCTCATATTTTCAGTTGCACCATAAAGAATCACTCAACTTAGCGTGAGAGGATGGAGAATAAAGGGATCTTTTAAGTTAGATCATAAATAAATTACATTTCAAATTTGAAGGAAATCTGTCGAGTTGTTTAAATGTATGTACATAGAAAAAGATAAACAAAAAAATTGATAAACAAAAATGATAAAGTGAAATAGTTCCTACTCTTAAATGTTATTACTAAAGTTGAGATTTTACATTTTACAAGAGAAAGCTATTAAACATTATTACTTAGTTTTCTCTTGTAAACTGTAAAAACTCAAACTTAGCTTTAAAACTGAAATTTCATTTTAATTGATTTTAAAAAATAAAAATATACATTTAAATATAAATTTACTCTAAATCAATAAACCAAAAAGGCACCAAAGTAAACAAAACATTTCGCAACAGTGGGAGTGTGGGACGGCCGTTTCGTCCTCTTTATGGACTCATCAGATACACAAACCCTCTGTCGAAAGCTCAGATCGCGAAACCAAGTAATGAATCCACCAACGCACCCACTTCTGGATTTCCAATAAAACAAACGAAAATAAAAAATCAAAACTAAAGAAGAAGCTCCTATTCCTGGTCTGCGAATCCGTCAGGCTCAAAGGAAATTGAAGACTACCGCTGTTGATAGCTCAGGGGCAAAATCTTTTGTTTACTTTGGTGCCTTCTTGGTTTATTGATTTATTTGTAACAGGCACATTAAATTTCTTTATAAATTTACTCTATAAGATAGGCTAGAATATGTCTATAAATGGGTAATGATACTTTTTCGTCGAAGCCAGTGTCCGAATATTTTTCAATTCATTTTATATTTCCGTTTAAGTTATTTTTTTTGTGTAACAGGAAAAAAAAAAAATTTATTCTTTTTGTTTTTAAGATCTGGAACGTAAATAAATGAAGCTTTAAATAACGTTATAAGAAAAACAAATATAATATACTGAATTCAGAAATACTATACTAGTTTCAAAGTTGGTTGTTTATGTGTAATTTGCACTGAAGATAATAGATAATAATTTTATTATTGTCGGCAAAGTTCACGGAAAATTTCCCATTTTCACAAAATTATTTAGTACTTTATTTTTATCCGCGATGAAATTTGGTTGAATTTTTTTGATATCATGCGTTAGAAACTGCAGGATTTGTCTATTAACTCAATATGACACAATTTTTCTCACTTCAATTTTATTTCTTTAAATGAATGTGTTTTTAAATAATCTTCCCCTGTATGATTCTCAGTGTATGTCAGATCGTGGCCTCTTAAAGATGCTTATCCACTGTACTCTTCAGACTCCAGCTTGCAATACTCAAGATTTTCAAATCTTCCTCAATCCAATCGAAGGATCTTACAAAAATCTAAATAGAGGTCATCTTATCTTCCATGATCCTTCTTTACACATCGCAGTATATGACTTAGGATGAAGATATCCAAGCCATCTCAATCTTGCAATTTTAATTTGCTTCACCATATTCAGGCAATTAATAATTCATGTAGTTTAAAAAGTATCCTCTTATATCCCTCAATAAGTTTTAGTCTCTTTATCTTCGCAGCCCTTTAGCTGTAAGTATATATACTCTATATAAAGTATAATTTTAATTATCCCTTTTCATATGATGTATTCTAAATAGTTTATTTACCCCCAAATACTTTCCATTTTGTATAGTTACTCTACTTTTTATTTCTGTAATAACATTATATCCTATCAGTAATGATCCAAATTATTTAAAACTATGAACTCTTTCAAATACCTCTCCATCTGTTTCAAATGTCTTTGCAGATGGAATATCCAAATCTCAAGTGAAGTTCATTGAAGTACGAGAAAATATAACGTTTGCTGATAGTGTGAAACATTACGGACCCTCGAACTGCATCTTTTCATCTAAAATAAAAATTAAGGCCTCAGGTGAGTTAACTTTAAATCTACCTAAATGGATATTATCGATCCTATTAAATAAAGTATTATTTGGAAAATAATCTTTATGAAGTATATCAATATAACTTATATACATATGAACTATGTATGAGATGTGATCTGCTTTACTGACGTTAGTAAATAATAGTAGTATTCCAATATTTCACTAAATACTTTGATTTTTAATTACTATATTCATTTATACGGATTTAATATTTACTACATCACCTAACGAGGAAATTTGAATATTTTTGCCATTAACCACAAAACTGTGCTCTTCTAAATGCTGAAAGAACATCAAATTAAAACGTATGACTGTAGAACCATACTTTGAGAACTGAACTAATCAAATATGTCAACAGTATAGAAAGTGAACATTAATTAGTAGGACTTCCTACTAAATCCTACTAAAGAGGATTTGAAATCCTCTTTAAATCTAGACAATTAATGCCTAGATTTAAAGAGGATTTCAAATTCATGCTTGCAAATGCTTAACATGTCCCTTTCAATCATTATCACGTAATTTTGGAAATTTTAGCAGTACTTTGATATTCTCTAATATTTCTTTGCTTTATTCTCAATTAAGGTCTTTTGTTTTTTATATTTTATACAGATACTTCCAACTTGAAAATGTTTTACAAAAAACCTAACAGCAAATTTAGTACCGAAGTTGATGTTTGTCAAAACGTAATACCCGCTTGTAGTAATGGTCAAGAAAAGATGTATACGATTTCATTGATAGTGCCTCGAGAAGAAACAAAGGATTTGGTAAGAAAATGAGCTTATTTTGACTGATTTCATTCGTTTTGATAAACTGTTAGAAAATTCTATTCTCTGTAGTTCTACTATCTATCTTTCCACTCACAGTAAAACCATTTTGTTAGAATACAAGATACTACGCGACTGTGTCATAAAAGAGAATAATAAGATCAAGGAAAAGATTTCGATTCTATGATGTCTTAACCTATGAAATAGTTCGCCATCATTTACGAAAATAGGCATTCACTAAAATGACTTGACAAAGGTGTTGTCATACTGAATGTTTCCTTTGGATTTCACTGTATAAAGCTTTTTTTTTCTTTTCTCTTTATTATTCGATTCTCCATAATAGACCTAGAGGCCCATTATGGAGACTCCAATAACTAAGAGAAAAGAAAAAAGAAAGAATAAACAGGAACAAAGGAAACGTCCACACGGACCCTGGAATTGAACCCAGTTTCAGACAAATTAAGCCAGTTACTAGTTACTGTCCATAGACCACTCGCCTACGCCTGAATGGTGTTATGTTGAAACGGTTCGTATTCTGAAGTAATAGATTTCTCGCTACAAGTAGGTGTATTGCGTTTCCTTTGTTCCATTTGTTTTTACCTTCATTACTATAGCAATATTTGTACTGAAAGTCGACTATTGCAAAATCTTACTCTTGTTTTCGTCATTTGTTTCCACAAAGGAAATGCAATCATCAAAATTTGCCCTCCAAATAGTCATATCCCTTGAGACACAGTGAAGTATATTCATGTAAGCTAAAAATATTGCAGCTAGATTTATAATAAGCAAGGTTTTCGTGAATCTAAAAGCAATCTTTAGTTGGAGCTTCTACGTACATAGTTCTATCATTAACTGGGAAGCATTTATAAAAAAAGTGTTTTAAATCCTTATTTTTCAGATGAAAAATGAAAATTTAATGAGATTTATTCTTAATGATCTTTAGACGTAACAATTTAAAGCTACATTAACAAAGAAGATACATTCGACTTTAGGCGATTTTTGTCGCTTTTTAAGTGCGGATCCCTATCAAAAAAGTAATAAGAAATAGAAGGAAGTAGTATAGTAGAAGTAGTATAAAATTTAAGTTTCACAGATCCAAAGTCAATTTATTTGACCAACGTCTATTCAGTCAATAGGACAAAGTGTTCCCTCAGTGTTGTTAAATCCATCTTTTTCTTTTATTAGTGCTGCATTTTTGACAACTATAGATGACCACCGGCCTTTCTTACTGCGCAAGGGAGGATAGTGTGATGATTTCCGGCTACTTTCAGGAATGTAAACAGTTGGAAAATAAGGTAGAATTCTCTAGAACACTAGAAATCCTTGTGATCCCTGAGCCTTTGAATGACGTAGGAAGTGAACAGAACATTCATAGCTTGCCTGGGATTTGAACCAATACTTTTGGGGATCCTTGATTTACTTAAAATCAAAGCAAAGATTCGAAAATTTACTTACAATTAAATAATAAACGCATCTTGATGCATTATACTGCATTACGAAGAGACAATTACAAAGGAAGGAATTATGAAAAAAAAAATAAGTTAAAAAATATATATACAGTTTTCTGATTAATATTAATAGGTCTCTATTATAGCATTGATAAAAGTAATACAAATTTTGGCTGATGTTTACATTCTAAACAGAAAACACAATGGCTTTGTTTTTGTTCTTATTTAGCAGAAAACTGTTCATGAAAAAGCTTATGGCGCAAAATAAGGAAATAATAAAATGAGATTTTTATCTACAAAGCTCCATCAAAATTGAAATGAACTTCATTAGCTGCTACAATGTTACAGGGCCGAGTGCACCAAACCTCCGTTAACTTTGATCGCTGCTAAGCAACGATCAAGTGACATTTTCTGTGCACCAACGTTCGTGAGGGGTTTTAACAGCCGCTAACTCCCTGATCAGATGCCAAGTTTTAGAAGCTCGGAAACTGGCGAGTTAAAATTGCGGCATCCAATAGAAAACTCCCATCAGCCCCCCGCCATTCAACGTTTAAAGATGGCTGGCGTCGGCCTCGATTGAAACCGACTCCTGTCATTTTGACGAGGAAGTAGCTGCATTTGTTCCTGTTAAATATTCCTAAAATAATGTTGAATAAGTTTACTTCCTGGTAAGATTCTTATCGGGATATTTCGTATCGGCAATAAAAAAAAATTCTGTCCACATGTATTTTTTCTACTCTGTGGAGGCTGCCATTTTGTAACATACTGCGCCTATGCACAGACATCCGGAAGTGACGTTCATTATTGTTAACCAATCGCAGCCACTTTTATAAACATGTTAGATGTTTAGCGAACATCAGTAAATGACTGACGAAACATCGTTGGTGCACAACAACTCTTACTTGACGGCAGGTTATTCACTATCGCTTCCATAACTAATGACTGCTTCGTTTGTTAGTTGGTGCACTCGGCCCACAGTTTTCGTTTTCTTGTTTAACTGTTTGTATTTTTTATTTTTTTTTTTTTTTTTTTAAAAAAAAACCAAACAAACTTTACAAATCTTGAAAAACCAATTTCAGTTTTGCTGGTAGTAGGAAACGTGTCATAAGATACAATTCTAAATAATTCGTATTTTTTTGGAGAATTGATTAGTATTTTTTTTTTTTTAGGTTGGAGATGTAACAATCAAATTTTTTATCAAGAAAAATCAGCAAATCCTTGATTGCATAAGAATAACCCATTACTTTTTTAATTCCTCCTGCTGTTTTTGAAATATTATTGAAATTTTGAATAAGGAATCAAGCATATTAGCCTTTCTTAATAAAAAAAAAATTAAAAATTATTTTAACAGCTCGGCTCTTAGTCATTTTTAAAAGGGATTTTTATTAAGAATTAATAAAACAAACTCGTCTGTTTCAGTTTCTTATTTTTTTCTTATTATTTATTATATATAAGGTGTTCAATAAAAATATCAACGTAAAGAAAACTTTTTAGCTTTATTTACAGTTATTAGTCTGGAATAAAACGGTTTGGCTAAAACACGTAAATACAGTGAATTAAATAAATAAAAAAAAATATTTTTACAAGCACATGCTGAGTTGTTATTATAGCAAATCTGGGACAGCTGTTTCGATCTAATCAAGATACATCAGCTGAGATGGTGCGAAACATTGAGCGTTTTATTCATGCATTAAAAATAATAGCAGTAAGAAAATTACAAAACAAACTCAAGTGAAACAAAATAAAGCTTTGTTATCAGAATTATTATTATTCACTTACATTGCCTTTAATTTTATGTTATAATAGCTATAAAACAATAATATATCGAAACAGTGGCGTCACAAGGGGGGTGCGGGGGGTGCGGACCGCACCGGGTGACACCATCACAAGGGGTGACACCAAAAAGCTTTTACAAGGTTTTTTTTTTTTGGTTGAGCAGATATTTTTACAAGCTACCGCACTGGGTGACACCAACCCTAGTGACGCCTCTGTATCGAAAACTGCTCAGTAACTGTGAGGAAGAGAAGGACAGTTTTGAAAATGTTAATATTGATAAGGAAAAAATGTTTAGTGATGAAGAAACGGACACTGGTGCAAATTACAGGAATTTCCTTTAATTACAAGGATTTCCTAACTTTTCTTTTCTTTATTTCCTTATAAACGCTTCGAAATATAAGACTTTGCTAATCAACACGAAAAAGGAGAGAAGGGAAAGAAAGAAGGAATAGCAACAGTAAAATATAAAGACATTTAATGAGTAAGTACGGGTTAACGTGACATTGGTAAATTATCCATTTTCCGTTTTAACCAACTGTACGCAAGGAAACGAGGAAACACTGTCGTTCCTAGAGACACATAAAGCTAACTCGTACCATGATCTTTGTTCTGACTTGTAATTTCACTGATTTTGGCACTGCATTGTAATAACATCAGGAAAACAAAAATTCCACAATGATTTGAATAATGATTAAAATATTGGTGAATTTTTTAACTAATGAAATATTGACAAACCAAGGTTAGTATTAGGAAGCTGTAGGCTTAAGATTTTTCAAAAAGAAAATCAGAATTCTTAAAACGAACTGTTATTGTAAATATAAATATTTTGTTTGCTAAATAATGAATATGACTGTTATCTTCTCTTCTCTTCTCTAATTTCTTAATGAAATTTTGATTTTTTCTCTCCTTCACTAATGGATCCGTTAAAATTACGAAGAATAAATGACATTACATAACTCTGTAGACAAAAAAATAATAATTAATCTAAAGATAATAAAAGTTGTATCTAAATAATTTATTTTATATACGTTAATCGTATTTAATATTGATCTGATGAATAGATAAATGATTTCAAAGAAGTTCATGGAAAGTTGTTAAAATTTGCAAAAATGGAATAAATTGGACTGCTTGTCCTGAATCAGCAGCTTCTCAGCGAAAAAAAACGAAAGAAATATAAACAAGGTAGGGCCTAATTAATGCTTTTAGACAGTGTCAAAAGCAAAGTGGCCCCATAATATCCACAATTTTATAAACACAATTTTATCTGAAGCGATCAGATCGTAATAGGCGATATGCTTCAACATTTCTTTCTCGTTCTCTGTCTCTTGTCTCTTACTTTGAGCGAGACAGTTGTTTACGCAAGCGTGAAGCTTCTCGCTTTGCATCAGCATCTCGTTTTTCCGCATGTCATGTTGAAATTTTTCAATTTCAATCACAATCCCACGAATGGCGTCTTTTGCATGCGCAATAATCACATTTATAATAATAAGGAAATTAAAACAATAACAGGTTTCTTGGATTGTAGCAACCCGTTACTATCAAACAACTCCTTGGGGGGGGGGTTAGGGAATGGTCCTATAGGTCTGATTTTTTGGACATGGTCACCTACTTTTGGTTGCTGAACACAATGGTGAAGGTTTCATTCTAATATCTAACCGTTTGGCCACTACAGAGTGTGACATCCAGCATAAAAACAACACCAATAGCGATTCCTTTTTTTTTACAGACAAGCTGTACAAAAGGGGCCGCTAAAAACATTTCTGCTTTACATTTTTACAGAAGAAAAAGAAGAATTTCATTAATAACAATTTATTTCTGTCCGTCATAATTTCTTATAAACGATAGAAATAAATTATTCTTTAAATTATTATCTATTCTAAAACAAAATAAAAAAATCCTTATTGATATAAATTTATCCAAAAAGTTATTTGTTAAGTTGGTACAGTAGAGATCTTAATAAATATCAGGAAATATTTAACTTAACCAATGTCGTAGTTAATTACGAAATAAATTTAGCCAGACTAAATGACTAGGTTTAAAAAGCTTATATATAAAAAAAAAAGAGACAATGAATTCAAGTAATTATCTCTTTTTCAAAATATATGCTTTATAACCTATGTGGGATTCTGTTTATAGATATCAGTACTTCTACCGAATTCACAGTTTGATAGTTAATGAACTAATCATACGAAACATGTACTTCTATTTATAAAACTGAAATAACGTCTAATTAGCAAGGACTTTTCTATTATTTACTCACGAGGAAAGATTTTCCGGTCAGTTTATTTTATCAAGGAAGGAAGACTGAAAATGTTCCATTCAATTCAATGTCAAAAGAACGACCTTTAAAAGAAACCTTTGTTTTTTTTGTGGCGCTTGTAATAATTTTCTGAGCTTACATTTGCCAAGAGTGGAATAGTTGTTTGGACTCTCGACCATTTCAAAGGTAAGTTATTTTTATGTACCTAATTCATCAATCGTAACAGTTTCTAAATAAATGGAAGTTGGAAAATTCTATTGGAAGAAATAAAAAAAGTAATAATAATAATAGCAGTGTCCAATCCAACGATTTATTTCAAGCGGAAAGGTTAACATTAAAAAAAAAATATTTACCTAATATTAATTGTTCTAAAGAAGATGAATTGATAGGTAAGAAGACAAGAAACATTAAAATATAATACTTAACTATAGATCGACTATCTCTTGTTTAATTGGGATAAATATTATTTAAATAAAAAACTAGATACGCTCTCACAAATGTTCATGTCGAATACTGACGCTTCGCATGCTCAGTAACAATACGAAAATAAAACAAGAAACACTTAAAATTTAAAAAAGAAATAACATTTCTTAATATAAATATACTTTTAAATACTTTTATTTCATTTGCTTAGATTTCCCCTATTGGCGATTCTAGGGTCCGTGTTATTACTTTGAGAAATGGCGGGCGAGCGTCGGACCAATCACTAGGCTTCGATTTATTTCCCGTAGGTATTTTACATTAATTCCTGTTATTTTAATTTTAGTACTAGAAGACACAATAATATATTTATGTCATTAGGTGTAAATAAAATGGAGCAAATGAAATTAAAATAGAAATTTTGTTTTGTTGAATCTGTTGACTTGCATTTTAGAATTTAGATTTATGAATTGCTACAATTATCTCAGTAAAAGTAATATTACAAAAAGAAGTTTAAATTGTAAGAACATTTATTTAAACTTAAGAGGCAAGTTTGAGGACATGGCAATACACAGTAATCTGATGACCTGAACCTGTTGCGTAAACTTAACTGTTTTTTTTTTTAATCATAATACAAAATAACCAGTCCAGAACAAGTCATGGAAACGGGAAACACGGAAAAAACATACACAAAAGAAAGGAAGACGAAAATTCACACCAGCCCGGGATTCGATTCAAACTTTGATCTTGTCATTTGCTTGATGGTTCATAATTGTCACCTTTCGGCTTTGACTTAACAGTCACGTGACATTGCATTATGACACTGTCTATGAATCTCTTACTACATTTCGACAATTAAAAAGAAAGAAAACAAGAAAATATTATAAAAATAAGCAAAAGTAAGTAACAATTGAAATTAATTAAAACTTTATAGCTAAAATCACACATACAATTAACATTTAAACAGTTTAAATCTGCCTAACTAATTTCAACAGCTATCGCAGCGGTTTTTATCAGACGAAGGGAGACCTCATACGTCCGTTAATAAGGACTTGTTAAAAATCAATCAACCAACTATCGTACAATTATAACATGCAGGGATCATGAATGTAAAATATATGATGATAGAGAAATGGGGAAAAAAAATATATAAATAAATATTGTTTGGTTTCAAGCTGCATAAGAATTATTTTTAATTTTTTAGGTTTATAGCTTTGAATACATTAAGTAATACACTACTTTTATACACACGTTAAATTCAGATTACAAACAAATGAAAATTTAATATTTAAACTCAATTACATTAGTATTTTAATTAATTGAAATCGTTTACGATTTTACATATTTTCTTTTTTTTTTTGGAAAAATTATTATTGGCGTAAAATAATCTTGATTTGCTTACTATATTTGCCTGTTTTATCTATGTTTTTATTATTAATTTAATGTATTTATTAATCCTCTTCAGACTGATCGAGAAGCTTTATTAAATTTCATATTCCCTATGTAAGCAAATATTTTTTCTAAAGATCTAACTGTAGTTAGAATTTCATTCTTTACTCGCTTGGTAGCTACCACAGGGTTATACAGTTTGAATAAAGTGATGCTTGAGTAGCCTACTCTTTAGTTTGAGTTGAAACGTAGCTGTAATGCCCACAGGGATGATTCTTACTGGTTTTGTACAATTATTCTTTGATATTTGTATATAATTTTAAGACATAATTACAATCTTAAGTAGAATACAGAAATATTGATTAAATGGACATATTTCCTTTGGATATTATTAAGAAAAAGACATTGGCCTCTTGACACCTTAAGAATTCCTTTAGAAACCTACTTTACTGTTCTACGGACTCTTGATAATCGTGATAGCGAATAATATCATTGTCTGTACGTTATTATTTGTGTATTTCATCCGAATGTGATTGTGAATTAATTTACTTTTCACCTTTAAATCCGTTCATACAAGTAGGTCTTTTTATTTTCCTATCTAATGGTCAAACATCGTACTGTATATTGCAGGCAGACACGTGACGAGGGCTTTGAACATTAATTCTAATTCTGAACATTACAATGAATAAGGCAATTGAGTAGGACTAAGTATCATTAGTTTAATAGTTAATCATTATCTCATCTGACAGCCGCGCTCCTGGGCTTTCAGAGCACAAAAATATTAAGGGTCCAACAACAATCCTTTTTAGAGACTCAACTAAGCTCCAAAATTTTACAGGAAATTTATTCTAAAGTTTAAATTTGTTATTTACCAAATATTGTACTGTACAGTCACAGATTAAAAAAAAAAAAAGGTTATTAAATCAATGACTAATGATAAAGAGATAGACTTAGATTTTTTTTCACAAGATTATTCTTTGTTGCTATTAATAGATTTGTAGGAAGATGAAGATAAAAAGTATGGTAGGAAATGTATGATAGATATTACAACTTGTTAATGACTATCATTTAAAAGTAATTACGTTGTATGAGATCTTCAACAATATCTCCTGATATCTAATTTATGATTGGGATCTTTTCCTTTTAGATAATGATGAGATCCAAGATGCTTTTTCAGTAGAACTCCTAAGTAATTAAATTTACAGATCTAAAATAATTTCCCCAAACATTCGCTAGAATTGAAACACCAGTAAAAGTCTACTTACCACATTCACAAACATCAATTAATAGCCAAAACAAGAAATTCAAAAGAACTGAAATCTTACTTTCCTGAAAATGGTATTTCTTAAAACTTTTTATTTGTCAGACTCAGATGAATGTTAATTCTATCGAACCACGCGCAACGGATTATTAAATGGAATAATATGCATTGTTTAAGGCAATGAAATATTAATTGAAATAGAATAGAAATTAAATTCCATTGGAATTGTTTACATTCCAAAGCCTTTTTAAGTGAATTTCTGATTTCTTAAGAAGGATCCATGTAGAAAATATTTCAAGTATAAATTCGCCACTATTTCTCAAACCTGCATACCATGTTACTAGAAGATCCATCCATCGCCTCAAGAGTTAAGGGACACGCATACAGACTGAGTGATTTGATGAGCCGCCTATTCCTATTGGAAGTAGGCTAAATAAATAATTGGTTAGAATAAATAAATGCTTTTCACAATTATTATTATTATATCGAAAAAACGTTTCAAATCATGGGTTTCCCCAGCTAAGACAATATGGCGGGTCAGGACCAAAACGCATATTGCCAAGTATAAAAAAAAAAAAAAAAAAGGGTTTGGAAGAATAGTTAGGGATGTGTGCTTATTATTATTATTATTATTATATTATTATTTTTAAATATTTATTTTTATTTTATTTTATTATTAATTTTGATTCTGAAACAGTTCTTTAACTTTTATCCTATTGTTAACTTTTTTTTTTCAACCTACCCATAATGTATACTGTATTGCATTTCTATCTATCAAATTAGATTTATTGTTTTTCTATTATATACTATCTATATTTTAACATTATTTAACCTAAGCACCTGTGGGTGGGAGCCTGTAGCTCCTAGCCGGATTTGAGTGCAAAAATAAAGCAATTAAAAAATTATTATTATTATTATTCTTGTATAAATAATTATCTTTTGATAATTCGGTTTTAGATGAAATTTTTCAATTACTTGCTAATTTACTATTTTTATCAAATAATAGTAAAAATTATTTTATTTTTTATTTTTAGTGATTTTCGTTGTAATTTTAAACTTACTAATTCAAAGAAGAATGGGCAGATCAGATCTGCCCCCCCCCCCCCTACTATATAGCGATAAGATATATACGCAAGGAAAGATCTCCATAAATAGAACATTTTTTTATTATTACGCCGTGTCTCAATTATTAGTCCGTTCTGAGTTATGTAAGTCTAAATATGACGTTGGAGTGATTGATTGTGGCATGCAAGTCAACCACCTACAGGCGGGGGGGGGGGCTGGGTTGTAGGTGGTTGGCTTCCCTGCCACCCACATTCACCACAATCAATCAATCGCACTGTTAATAAGTATTATACGTACCGGTAATTAATAATTAACATTATCATTTATTTCAAGTAAATAATAATTATTTACATGTAATAAATGAAAATAATATTTAGTGTTACTGAAAATAATTATTAAATGATAATTAAATAAAGATAAAAAATAAAAAAAAAGATGTCAACGAGATAAGTCATATCTGGACGTACATAACTCCGAACGGACTAATAATTGAGACGAGTCGTAATAATAACACATGTTCTATGTAAGGAGATCTTTCTGTAGATATATATCTTATCACTACACGGAGTGTGGCAATTTCCGATATAGTTTGCCCATTCTCCTTTTGCTTAATAATTTTGATAAATTAGATTACAAATGTTTTTCCTAATTGTATTTTTTTTATATTTTTTTCTAATTGTGTCTCTTGAAGGAGAAAGAACTATTTAAATTAAAAATCCTATATCATCCTTTTATTAAAATTTATTATATTTAATGTTAAAAATATATATAAATGATTTAACATAATAATAAAAAAAAGAACAAAAAAAATCTAAATTTTAAAATTAATAATATAATATTATTTTTATTTCAATGCATTTCAAAAGCTTTCGTGAAAAACATTGAGTCACTCACTGAAAACCCTGTGAAGTTTAATTTGTTTCCCCTATGGCTATTAAAACGAAATAACCTTTGGGAATCCCCACTGCTCGCAACAGCCAATCCCTTTCGTTCCATGGGGTGAATCTTAAGTCTTACCTTTACAACACAGTTCATTCAGTGAACGCCGATGTAGTTCCAGGAAAGTTTTCGCGTGAATTTTGCCGGGGGCGTGGTATTTACCCAAACGTCATCAAGACAGGATTGGAGTGAGGAACTTATATTAAAAAGATAATGCTTTATTGACTGGATAGATTCAACCACATCGCGCAACAGCTAACTTTAAGTTTTAAATAATAAACCAAAGTACAGCGAACAACAAAACAAAACAAAGGTAGCGAAATAAACATCGACGTTATACGCGACTACGACGCTGAGACGGTGAAGTTCAAAGCGACCTTGATCCAACCGGCAGAAGAAAAAACAGGTAAAACAAAAATAAGTAAAAAAAACCTGTTAATATCTTTTTAATAACCACAAAGTAGTTAATTACATATCCTAAAGCTTATTTAGTGCTTCAGCATCGAAAAGATACTCAATAGAAATTTTCAAATTCAGGTTTGTTAAGTTAATAATTTACCTGACGTTGTATTCTAATATTTACGTGATTTAGGCATCAGTCCGTTTATTTCCTTACAGAACTTGTCTTCTTCGAGAACTTTTTTTTCAATTTCCTATTTTTTCATTCTGTTAATTATGCGGTTCAGCAAAGAAAAAAGTAGACTGTTACTTGTTATCTCTTCCAAGATGATAAATTTAGCGAATTTAGATTGAAATATATTGCGATCATAAAAAGATTATCTACATCCTTTGAGATTTAGATCGTCTTTATCTTTCATATCGACTTGAACTTGGTTTTGAAAACATGCACTTACAAATCACTTGAAATTCTCCATTTATATTCAGTTTTTAAATTTAAATGCACTTAAAAATCAAAATATTTTTGGTAAGTTTATCTTATTTTTCTTAATAAACCATATTATCTAATAAGCCAGCTTTTGTACGAATACATGAATATATGATATGAGGTGTACATTTTATAGAATATATATTGTTATACACTACCATGTAACATATTTTAATGCCGTAATTTAATTGAATAACATATTTTGTAATAAATCATATATTTACTTATATTTACTACTTACTTTATCATTTATATTGCTATATAATAATTTATATACAAATTTGTTTAATTAATTCAAGTTACCGTAAACTACATTAGGAGTGTTTCCCATTGGATAGTTCGCGAACCTCAAGAGGTTTCTGATGGTATCTAGGAGGTTCGTAAGAAAAGTTCTGTAACGACGTAGTTTTTCTTTTCCGGTTGGATGATAGAGGGGGGAGGTCGAAAGATGTCCATGAAAAAGTTTGAGAATACACAAATTGCATGGATTTTTGTTCTAGAGAGTTCCAAACAGAGGCATAGCGCTTGTTGAATTGTTGTATCCTGTCGGCATTTGTCCACGACTTCTACTGCACAGATTTTCATGAAACTTGGTATGCCCCCTATATTTTACAGGAGAGCTTCTCAACTTCCTTAAATGCTTAAAATAGACAGTTATATTCATTTGTATTTTAGTCTTTGTTTTTTAAAGAATTGTATTATAGCAATCACAAAGCTTAGTGTGACGCAGTGTGTTAAGAACAAGGTTTGGTGTACAGCGCGATTTCTGCAAATACAAAAGTGAAGCAAAAAAGGTTGAGGAGCACTGTTTTAAGGGTGATCAGAAATTTCATCGGATCGAGTGAAAACTGTTTGTAATCAATGTAATCTTTTTTAAACTAGCGTAACTAGCATTTTTATTAGCGTACGTTCGGAATTGTGAATTTTCATGCAGTTTGATATTTTATAATGCTCACAATAACATAAATGTATCATCCACTGTCAAAAAAAAAACAAAAAAAAACTGAAACGTGCCTGTTTCTTCCACACAATAGAATATTTGAAATGTAAAAAAGAATTCGTTTATAAATTTTTACTTTTTACGAATTTTTACTTTCAGTTTTGAAAATTGTAATTAAAATTGGGAAAGAAAAAAAAACCCGAATATAACCTGTGATACATTACAATAAAAATCTAAACCAAAAGGAAGAGAAATTTTTTTGAATAAAAAATATTAGAATAAGAGTAGATTTTTAATTAGAATAAGCATTAAATACATAAGTCTATAATCAAACAGAGGCTAATATTTTAAGGATACATTCAATTGTGAAATTCTTATTTTAAACATCTGAATTAAACAGCGATAGTTCACAAAACGGTTTTTTTTTTTTTTTCCTTTCTTTTTTAATTTATCAAAGTGAAATTGAGTGCTTGAATCGAATTCACAAGAGATTACATCGACAACAAACCAACCCCTTATTATAGATTCTTTAGTAGATCCTTTTTATAATTACAATTTCCCTGATTAAATAAATGTTAACGTTTTTTTTTTAACTAAGTTTGATCCTTTTTGAGCCAGGTTTTTGACGTTCCGAACAAATTATGAAATACTGGCCCAAAACCTCAGTCTTTGTTTTCCAACCAAAATAAAAAAAAAAAGCGGGTCCTACAAAAAATCAAACAAAACATGAGGATCCCACCCATTTTCAAGTGTATCCTAGCCCCTCCCTTTCTCTCCATGTGTATGTTATTGAGTTTGACAGCTTTTGGTCAGCCAATTTTTAATATTGATAATCAAGCTATAATTTTAGTGCTCAAGAAGTAAGATTTTTTTTTAAATATAACAACAACAATGACAAAGAATATTATTATTAAAAAAATATTGTTGAATGACTTTTAATCAATAACTAGTTGACCCGTGCGAATAATTCGCACCAAAAAACCCACCTTTGAGAAATAATAAACAAATCCAACAGCTGTCGTACGTTAGTTAAACATATTGTCAATAGCTGGCGCCTTTTCCATTTTTATAAAAAGGTTGACCCTTGCGAATAATTCGTATGGTATATTGAAATAATGCTATATTAGAATACTGGAATATTTACATGGTATATTGTAATAATTCGCATAATTCAGACACCGAATGGTAATGTAGAAATACATTACTGAACAGATTGCCTTCTACATTTTTATAAAAAGATTTTTAAATAAAGTTTTTTAGCGAAACCATCAATTTTAAAGAATTTGTTTATTTTTTTGTCATTAACGGTGAACGTAATCTTCAAAATGATATCTCAATCATTTGATTTTGATGAAGTATTAAGGGAACTAAACAAACAAACAAAAAAAAAACCTTTAAAAAATAATATATGAGAAATTGACAAATTTTTTGTTTTTTTATTCTAATAAATCGTAATTTTTATTAAAATAAAAAAATTTTTTATGTGTTCTTATTAAATAAACGATGGAAAATCATTTTAAAATGCATTTTTATTCAAAAAAGGATATATTTGAATTACGACGCTGCAGTGTTTCGGTTTCGAAAAATAAGCCGCTTCTGTTAAAGCGTTTCTCCATTTTTATAAAAAGGTTTTTAAAATTAAGTTTTTTAACGAAAGCATTAACTTTAAACAATTTGTTTATTTTTCGTCAGTAGCGGGGAACGTAATCTTCAAAATGATGTCCCAATCATTGATTTTGATGAAGTATTAAAGGAAATATGGCGTTCCGACAAAAATACACCTTTGAGAAATAATATATAGTGATAATGTGTTTGAAGTTTAATTTTTTTTTTTTTGCTTTAATATTTCTCTTAAATATATTAATCTATTTAATTTATTCGACTCTCTATATTTGTGTTTAAATATCGTTTTAATTTTTTTTTTTATTATCAGTAGGCCTAATTATAGAACTCACTTCTTGATTTAATGTAATTAATTATAAATATTATCTACAATTGCATTTCATTAATGCATAATTTTCTAAATTTTAAATATTAACTTAATCTCGTGTTATTAACTTTTTATTAAATTACATAAATTTGTATAAACTGGCTATTATAAACATCCTTAACGGTATCATCTTTACACTATATATATTTTTTTATATTTATTAATTTAACTTAATTAACTTATAAATTATCCAATCTAAGCACCTATTGATGCGATCTTTTGGATCCTAAAAGGAGTATAGTGTTGTAATAAAATATTATTACTGTAAAGTAGTACTAATAATAATAGTAGTAATAAGAATAGCATGAGAAGTCTTACCTTCCAATTAAGCATTTTTCTTCTGTTTTTATCTGGATGTGCTAAAATATCTGGATGAATTTCTTTTAGATTTGATATGAGACTTATTTAGGAACAAACTTAAAATTAGGACGCTTGTTTTGTTTTTCAGACTCAGCCTCTATTAGAAAAGAATGAAAAAAACCTCCCTCAGAAAATAACTTCAGAAATCGTTTCATGCTCCCTCCCTACTATTCCTTCGATATCCTGAAGCGTAATAATTTTTCATTCTTTTTCTTTGAAGAAAAAAAAGAATTTCTGTTAAAATATTTTACGTGCGCTTAGTGAATTAAAAAACAAAAATAATTTAGGCAGATACACCAGACTACAATTTTTTTCAAACGTTTTTTTAAATGTAATTTATAAATAGACTAGAAATTTTAAATTGTAGACTAGAAATTTATTCTCGTCTGTTGTGTCGGCCTAAAAAAAAAAAAAAAAAAAAAAATTGCGACAAAATTTAGAGTGATTTCAATTAACTTTTCTAAAAATTTCTTATATTGTGAAATTATTCTTATTCTTAGCTCTTTGTATATTTCAAATATTAATGCCTTATAAGAAAACTACAAGATTAATTGCGTTCATAAATGTATTCTTCTTCCGAAAAATAAACTAAGCATTCTGCTTTGAATTTATTGTCAATATTAATGATAATAAAAATAAATTGAATATTCTTATGCATTAAAAAGACAACATAAAAGCGAATGTTCATTCGAAAGCCTATAAAACGAAAAATTCAATCGTACTCTTTTATTTACGAGCGAAGAACTTGGTTTTAAGCGCTTTTTTACCATAAGTTTCAGTTTCGATTTCATTTGTTTGTGTTCTGACAAGTTGTTGGGAATTTTGCAAACTAAGATTTTTAAGATACGTAATTTATTTAAAACTTTGCCTAATATTGAGGAAGTTTAATATCTTTCGTAGTTATTTATTCTTTTAATTTTGAAGGGGTACTTTGAGATAGTTAATGTAAATAGGTCGATTAAAAGGATCGAAATTAAAAATACGATAATAAGAGTCTTAAGTAAAGCGGAGAGGAAATAAAAAAAAAACAAAATAAAGAATCAAAACCATAATTCCGGATGTTGAAATTAAAAAAAAAAAAAAAAAAGATCTCCCTATAACTGAACTTCTATTTACTGTAGGATCGTTTTACTAATGAGTGCAATTCCTTGTATCGACTCTGTAGACAAACTAGTAGTTGTTTTTTTTTTTTTTATTTGGAATCCATATTGAGAAATAATATAAATGTCGATATATTCGACTAGGAAATCAGGTAAGTATCTAAAGTTTATTAATTGTTCACTAAATGTAACGTCATCTGAATATTCAATTAGTCATACAGTTTACAATGGCGCCTGGAGCACTGAGCTAATCGTGTATTCACTTTATCTTCAATCTCGCATGAAACATCTAATCCTCTGGAATTCTTTATCACGTTCAATGTCCACTGAATAATTGTAACACTGATATCCTGGAGCACTATAACACTGTAATACTGCAATACTGTAGTTCACTAATAATCTTTACATATCGGTTCCAAAATTTAGCTTCGACTTGAAGCCATCAGTATTCGCTAGTAGTAGATAAATATAACTATAATTTATTCACCAATTTACACTTTAAATTAATAAATAAATCACTATTTATAGCGTTCGAATAACTTCTTATTGAGTTATATCTTTCGTTGCACACACTTAGTCTGAAGCACTAGTATATTGATTTATTTCACTGTAATTCTTCTTCACTAATTCACTCGCGATATCGAAGCACACTTGACTTGATACCTTCAGCTTGCAACGTTCGCAATTTAATGTATAGTTGAATCTTCTCTTACGTTAATTCGTCTAATTTAATTCTGCTCTTGTCCCGTAGAAATTTCTAAAGTTCTATCTTCGCCAACCCGGTTTCCTTTAATATGAAAAACAACACTCACATTTCTTGAAGTTCGTCTTCTAGTGGAACCCGGGAATTGACAACTCTCTTCGGACCGTCATTCTTCAAACTTCCCGCTTCTCTGTCGCTACTCCGTTTGACACGCTCTTCTGTCTGGTAGAACCTCTCTCTGCACTGCGCAAAGCACTCTAACCAATCGGGAAGCGACGATCCTCGCATACGTGTTCATGACGTCGATGTTCATGCCTTACATCAGCGACGTCATCACTTAATGTTGACTAACTGAACGGGGCTGCTTTGCATCCTTTCGTCTTTTTATTCAATAGCATTTCTTCTGTTATTTACTTCAGGATTTATTTACTTTTAATTTACATTAGAAGCCACAAATAAATAAATCTTATTAAATAATAATACTTTAAATTATAATTCCTTCAGACTCAAAGTGAAGATATTGGATTTAATCACTATTTTTCATATTTAATTTTCTTAAACAATTGCATTGAAGTTATCTATGAAAGAATTACTATATGAAACAAAATAAAACAACATGTTTCTATATGTTTTAGATAGTGAATATAAATCGTTGTAATTAAGCCGTTAATTTGCGCCCATCCAATTTATTTGCATTTTAATATCATTAAAATTCCTTCAATTTAAGTAAATAATGCTGATTTAACTACTTAGTAGACGACTATCCGTTGCCTAGCTCTCATATGTAACGGAAAACATTTAATTTATTCCAAAAAAAAAAAAAACCCAAAAAAAAACCAAACAGATTTCGTCAAGTAAACTAAAAACTGAAACTTAAAATAAAAATAAAAATAAATTGAAGTGTAAATTTTCAAAAAGACATGAATATTGAAATCCATTTCTAACAGTTGGAAATTTGCGCAGATGTTTTTTGAAAATAAACCTAGGATTTTCGGTTTGACGACTTTACAAAAAAAAAAAAAAAAAAAAAAAAAGAAGAAGAAGAAGAAAGAAAAAAGTAAAAATAAATTCTAAGAAAAGTAGTGTTTCAGTTCTTTTGGAAACTTCTTCTTTTACAGTTATTTTAGTTTGTCGTCCTTGTATTTTTATATTTTCGTTAACACTTTTTTTTTTACTGTGATTATTTATTTCTCTTTCAGGTTTGACAATTTGAAGAAGAATGTACCTTCACATACACAAAGTTTTCGATTAAAAAAGTATTAAAAAAAAAAGATTTAATACTTCATTACACCAGTTCAGTAATTGTGATATGCCACAAAATTGTTATCATGGATTCCATGCAGTCATATCATCCTCTCACAACATGGGATATTGTAGCTGTTGTCATGTATTTCGTACTTGTACTAGCCGCCGGGTTTTATGTAAGTAATTGTATTTTTATTGCCAAAACAATACTTTTGATTAAAAAAAACTGCAAATTATCTATCAAAAAATATGTTAATTCACATATAGTAATTTAGAAAAAGAACTCTCACATGGGAAGTATTATATTAATTTGACTTATGAATAATAATAAAATTATGAATAGATGATTCAAGGAAAAGTGAATCAGAGTTTAACATTTTTTAGTTACTCTTTCTGTTTTTTGATTAATTTCAGTTTTTGTTTGTTTTTCTTTTTGCTCCTTTTAATGTTTCCCTGACTTTATACTTACGAATTACTTAATTATTTAGTGTGTTTAGTCTATATTCAAAAGGAAAATTAGGCTTACTAAATCAGTAAGTCTTTGTATACGTACCGCAGTTTGTGAACTTTTTACATAAATTTTTACGTAACAAATGATCCTCTTCAAATATGGCATGCAGCTTTATATTTTTCTTGCAAATATTAACAAATTATTAATGTAGATTTATTATCATTCATTTATAAGTTTGCTTAAATACTAAATATCAGTACTTTCTCTTTTGTTCCATGCATCTTTCGTCAGTTTTCGTTCTATTATTCTTTTTAGCAAAGAAAGACGTATAAATTATCATGTTCTCACAAACTTACCAGTTACTGTAAGCAATGACATACCGTATTGGCCCGAATGTAAGACGGCTCGAATATAAGACGAATGGCGTTTTTTGAGCTCCGATTTGATAAAAAACTATTGGTCGCGAATATAAGACGTTATATCTATTAACGAGGCGTAATTCGACAAATATTTCTAGTAAATTATTTAAAAAAAAGTTTGTTGACAAATTATCTTCCCACATCCAGTTCATGATGAAATCGTTAATACTTTTGGTTGCAGTAATAGGCTTAATGTCAGTAAATATTTAGTTAAATCTGTGACTTCTAAGCTAGGCGAAATGTCATTTATGAAATTAAATTAAACTATTTTTGCAAAAAAGTACAACACCACTAAGCGTAGTAGAATATATATATTTTTTTATTTTGGAGCATGTTGGTTTGGCCTACCATCGACTTCAGCCAACCCCACCAGGTGGCGTTGCTTCAGCGCCAGAGCACGCTTGGTTTCGGTTTCGGTTTCGTGCGTTTCGTGCGCGCTCCAAGTTTGGTTGCGAATATAAGACGAAATAGTACTTTCGTGGATGAGATTTTGGAAAAAAATGCCGTCTTATATTCGGGCCAATACGGTATTAATCTGGCTGTATATTTTAATAGTAAAATGTTAAATTACAATCCTTAGTTGTTGTTTTTTTTTTTTGTAATGTAATTTTTAATAAATATATTTTCTATTTTAGGCTATGTATCGATCGAACAGAGGCACTGTTAGCGGATATTTTCTTGCAGGTCGACATATGACTTGGATACCGGTAAAACATTTATTATTATGCAACAACTTTACCAGTTAGTATCACACGACACCAACGCTATGATCTGAATATAGAGTAATAAACAAAAACTTCCCTAAAAATATTTGAAAATGACAGCATCTTTAAGTTGTCATTTTCGAATATGTAACCCCACATCCCACAAAAAAATCAGTGCTCCACAAAACCAAAAAAACAAAAAATCAAAAAACAACCCATGGTCCGTCAAGCAACAAAATAAAAAAAAACCACAACGCCACGAATTCTAACAGCCAATGAAATCTTAGTGACACTAAACATTAAAGTTTATGCCATTATTATTATTTCTTTTTTGATAAACGTATATCTATCAACACTGAAATCGATATATTTTAGTGTGGAGTTGAGTCGATCACAATTCTTGACTATCTTTTTGTAAAGTAGAAAAAATGCAACCGCATTAGCATTTTCCCCTGTTTTTTGTTTTTTTCATTACTTTGACTGGATGGCAAAAGCAATCCGAATTATGAATATGTGAAGTAGTCATATGTGATGTAAATAAAACTTCCCCACTCAAAAAAAATTATTTCTGACTTCTTGATACTGATTTGTACCTACTTTTTAATTATCGATTAATATACAGAATAATTAATATCCAACTGTAGCCCGAGATACCTTTCGAACTACAACCGTTCACAGTTACGACAGTTATTCCATACAGCCTTCACAAATCCTTTCGAGTGGCAACGTCAACGGTCGTAGGCATAAGTATTTGCGAATCTAGTTCTAAGCGTTTCTGAGTAAACAAACCGATTGCGCTGCTAGAGGAAGAATGATACAGTATATAATATCATACTTATAATACTCTGAGTAAAGTTTTTTACAACTTTGTTGCTCAGTATTATAAGTTTGATATGTACGTATCATTTTTACAACTATAAACAAACAGCTATTTTACGGATATAAATCTATGTAGTTTTTATTATTGTATGTTGCTGTTAATAGTCTTTCTCTTTACTGGAAAAATATACTGTATAGTACAATATCATATTGCATTAATTTAATTGTAATTATTGCTATAATCGGGTTATTTAAATAATGTACATGTATTTTACTAAATAGTAAAAGAGCGATAGTATTTTAAATAGTATTCTAAATAGTATTTTAAATAATATTTTGAAAATTCTTGCATGTTACAAATCATCTTTAAATGTTAATTCACATTTGAATGACTCAATATTGTCCTGTGCATTGTATATCTTGATCTACAATTTTCGACTATTGGCTTGACCTATTGGTCAAACGAAAACCCTGTCGTAAGTCGAAATATACCTGCATACAGAAATATATGATTAAAATATATTATCCGGAAAATACCAGAACTGCTAAAAAAATCCGATAATTAAAAATCATTATGGAATTTTATCCGAAAATCTATTTATATATAATATATATATACGGGATAAAATCCTTTGTACCAATGTAGCCTACTCATATTTCTTCTTTATAAGGTAGTCAGGAAATGTAAAAAGTTCTTGGCATATTGATTTAAAATGTTACTAACAGTTACATGTTAAAAGTCTTAACTTTTTTCAATTGATTTTGCTTGAATATTGTAGCTATTAATAATAGATCCTCAAATAATACAGAAGCTTCTAAAAATATTATAAAAATATTTCTTCTTTCGTTTTGAAGGTAGGGGCATCTTTATTTGCCAGTAACATAGGAAGCGAACATTTCATTGGTTTAGCTGGATCAGGAGCAGCGGGAGGAATTGGAGTTGGAGCTTTCGAACTAAATGTAATTAGAATAAGGTTTTTTTTTTTTCTTTTTGTTAATATATATATACATACCTTTGCATTAGAAAGTTAAAATAATCAGTTAAAATGCATTCGAAATATACTGTAATTATATATTTATTTTTAACATTTTATATATTTTATCTGCAGTATTTTAAAGATTCTAAGCTAGAAATTTATGTAAAATATGTTTCTTTAGAAATATTACTATATTTTCTTTCTTATGTACGGTATGTATTATTTGTCTTTTTTATTTATTTATATATGGTTAATATATGTACTATTCTCTTAAACAGAATGTCTGTTAGCCATGTAGGCTACAAGCATTTAATAGATATGTTTAACTTACATATCTTTTAAATAGAATACATGATATCCCAAGAGGAATGGTCATTATTTTGGGAGGTCATAATATTGGTCATTGTTATAAAAAAGTTTATATGAACATGTGTCCGTGTGATTTCCGAGCTGTAGATATTTGAATTTACAGTTTGTATAGATATTAGTGCCCACAGAAAAGAATTTTGAAATGCACTCAATGATCACACGGCATATTATAACAAATCATACGCGAGTTGCAGAGTGCATTGATGCTGACGGTGGGATTTTTTAAAGTTTACTGTAAACTGCAAAGAAATTTGCACTTGAACAGTAAATATTAGAAACAGTATGTAATATTTATTTCAATATCAATAATTTTGCAATTCTACATTCATTCAACTCTATCTCGGATTCTTTCGGAATAGGGCACATGTTCATACAAACTTTTTTTTCAGAATATGGATCTTTCCTCCTAAGACACTACAGAATAGTAGATAACGTAAGCTAATGTAACAATGTAAGAAGTGTTCAAGGAAGTTGCGCTTCCTTTAATTAAATAATTAAAAGAAATAAATAATTAAATTATTTAAAAATAATTAAATAATTTATTCCCGATTTTTGTTAAAATTAATAAATCATATCAATTTGACAAAATTCAAATTTTTTGTTAAAATTTGATGAAATTTGATAGACATAATCAACATTCAGTTCTTTGTTATTGCCAAAAAGAAATTAATTATTATTTTTATTTTCAATGTACAATTTTGATTTACAAGTCTTAATAATTGTTATTTTTAGGCTATTATTTTTCTGCAGTTATTAGGATGGGTGTTTTTACCAGTTTATATTGCCAGCAAAGTAAGTTTATTTTTATTATTATTTATTTCTAAACATTGATTTTAAGAAAATGCCTTTTTTACATATATACCTTAGCTCATTTTCCGACATTTGAATATTTTTATGATTTTCTTTGAATAATAATGAGAAACAAGTTAATATGCTCTGTTAATTAATTTATATTATGCTTTTTGTAATATTGAAATTAAATTTTATTCAAATGTCATTAATAAATATTTGGAATTCAGTCTTCGTTTTTTTTTAAACTTAATTTTCAATTTAAATTAAAAATGGGGACCAAACACATTACAGTAAATATAAATACATTTATAAAATTCATATTAGTCACATATTCAATTGTATAAAATTCTTAAAGAGTATTACACAAAAGGATTTGTAAAAATTATTTATTTATTTATTTATCTTTCAGGTCAGTACACTACCTGAGTATATGTCGAAAAGGTTTGGAGGGCAACGAATTCGTATATTCCTGGCCGTTTTATCTCTCATTTTATATATCTTCACTAAAGTATCGGTAAGATTGAATTACTTTATAGAACTTCAGTATAAAAGTTCTAAATTTATTGTAATCTAAGATCTATACTATCTAAATACAGTATACTGTATTCTAAAGCCAATAAAAACAGCCCTTTATTAATAGTTAAATTGAGACAGAAGTGCACTCTCAATGGCCAATGTATCAGGTACTTTCTACTACCAAAATGGCCGCCTGCTGATGCATTCTGATAAGCATGAAAATGATTCTTCTCTGCTGATTTTTCTACTTTGCCGTTCTTAGGATTCAAGAAGCAGTTTTCGCCTCTAGGACTCGATCTTTCTACGTTGTTAATGGCTGCAATTTTTTGTTTCCAGTACCACTTTCTGTTAAATACTGTACAATGGAGGAAAGTTCACGTCGATCCTCAGATAGTGGCATCGTTGCATGTAACAATAATGTTCAACAAACACAAATTGACTTAAATCAGTCGACTAACTCATTCTAATTTACAGCCGAAGCAAACGAATCCATCATAGCCTGTCTACCTGCCTCAGCAAATCACAGGAAGATTTCCAATCTACAGAATCGGTCAATTTTTGTAAACCTAGTGGAATGTCACTTAATGAAGTAGCCATTGACTATAATTGAAATCGTTATAAAAAATTGCTGAAATTAAAATAAGTTATTAAAAAGATATATTATACAACATCTTAAATTTCTTCTTTTGCAAAAAAAAATTTTACAAAAATTTTACAAAAAAATTTTTTTTCCACTTTTGGAGCTTTACATTTTTTACTTTACAGGTAAACATGTATTCTGGAGCCATTTTCATCAAACAAACGTTAGGATGGAATTTGTATTTATCCGTTTTATTGCTTTTAGCAATGACAGCTGTTTGTACAGTCACAGGTCTGTTTATCTTTTGACTCCTTTCAGAATTTCTGATTAGAACTTTTCCTTTCTTTAAATTTCATATGTTGATTTCAAGTGTTAGATATTTTCAGAATATCTTTTAAAACATTTATTACTTATGATTTATTACTTCAAAATTGAGGATAATTTTCAATAATTGTTATTAATTTTTTTACGTTAAAATGGAGTTGGAATAAAAGCCTTTATTTATAATAAACCATAAATAATTACTACGTTAACATTGAGAGGAATTATTTAGGGTTTTCAGTTATTTACTAGTAGTCTATTTTCTTAGAGATTCATGAACTCACTTCGTCTGTGCGGGTGAATCCGCTTATAAATCTTTAGCAGCTGGATGGATCTTCTTGAATCTTGTTATGCCCATTTAAAGACTAGAAACGGTCTAACTTTTGTATTTGAAATGAGAAATTACCATGAGGAGATGATCAAAATTTAAATTCAAAAGCATTAGAAGCATTTGTGTGTAAGTCATAGTTGTTTTTTAATAAAAGCATTAGAAGATAATGGGATGTTTATCGATGTCTGAAACAATGAATGTTAATCCTTTTAGCTAATTCATTGCTTTGCTCTTGATTTGATTTGACTAAAATTAATCAGATTTAGACAACTTATTAACGCGAATTTAATTTTTTTTATAAAATGGTAAATTAGCACTGTTTGTACAAATAGAGCAGATAATAAAATCTTAATATAAATGTAGGCATTTTCTTTTTATCGTTTTCACAATTTTTTTCCCAATTTTTTTAAAGAAAAAAAATGAAAGAAATAACAAAGAAATGTTAAAGAATGACAATTTAGGGAAACTAGACTTGAAGTTATTTCAGAAACTTCTTGATGTAATTATTTCCTGAATATATTCTTAAAAAAAAACCAACTTATCCATTAACGAAATATTATTAAGTTTTGCATTTAATTTGCTTTCTTAATTCTTTTTTATTTCTTCCGTCGCTTTTAAAACTTTAAGTCCAAAGTTAGTTTTTTTTTTTATTGATATCTTTTTTTTACTGAATTGTAATTTTTGTTTTATTTCAGTCAAGCGTTAATTATTATTTGTCTTTTTGTGTTTTAGGAGGCCTTGCTGCAGTTATTTATATGGATACCTTACAATGTGGTGTCATGTTAACAGGGGCACTTATTCTCATGGCCAAAAGTAATTATCTTTCTTTTTTCTAACCTATGAAAACCTATTGTATTTCAAGGAAGTGTACTTCATTATGATACATAATATTGAGTTGGCCAAAAACTTCGTTCGGTTTTTAATTAAAAATGAAAGACAAATTTTTTCATTGTCACCAATAATTTTATTGAACAACGTCTTCAACGGTTTGTTCCGCTACCTTCTGCCATTTTTTCGAAATTTTTTTATCTTTTTGAGCATGTTCCACGTGCCTTTTGAGTCTTTCAGGGAATTGAATTTTTTCCATTAAGAGAATTTTGTGAAAACCGATTAAATGGAAATCCGAAGGTGCAATGTCTGGTTAATGTAGCGGATGAATCAGAACTTCCCAGCCAAGCTGTAACAGTTTTTGTGTGGTCATTAACGAAACATGCTTTTTTGTCTTTCATCTTCAATTTAAATTGGCGACACAAAATCCACAAACTGCGATCAGTTTTTGTTTTAATCCAAGCTGATATAACAGCTGTCACAATACAATCTAACAAAATAGTGTCGAATGACGTTAAAGTCACCTAAGCCAACATATGTAAAGAAAAAATGAACGAACGTTTTGGTCAACCCAATACTTATAGTATTTAAGATATAATTTAAGTTATTTAAATTAAATTATCGAGGATGGATATGTAAAATATCTATTCTTGATAATATATAACATACTAGGTATTATAAGCTCAGCTAACTTCGCACAGAAGTAAAAAACATTATTTACTGCTCATTCAACATTGGGTCATTAATTTGGTTGACTGTTGGGAGAGAGGGTGGAGAACAAAATAACCTAGTGTTAGTTTAAGTCGAATCATAAATAAGCCAAAATTTGACTTCTTCGTCAATTCACCGGTTTAAGTAATGGATTTCAGGTAATCATTCTGAGGGAAGGACGAAGTACGAATCAAAATAAATGGGCCTATGTACCATAAATAACCATAAAATGATTGAAGTAATGAATGAATCATAAATAACCTAAATTGTATGGAAATCTGTTGAGGCGTTTTAGCGTAATACTCGTAAAAAACAGACAAACAAAGATGAACAGACGAACAAAGGAGAAAAATGTTCAAGTGCAATACTTGACGTCGCGCTCTCAATAATTATTTACAAATTATTTTAATTATATTTCTATTTCATATAATAATATAGAATGCTGTTATAATTTCCTGCCTTGCTGAAAATGTAATTTTATATTTTCGAAAATAAATGAAATGGTGGAAAGTAAATGATCAGTCATCCATTAACTCTTAATTCCTATAGTATTTCTATAGTATTATATAGAGTAACCGGAAGTCACTTTTAAGTAATCGTTTTCACTGGCAGTGAAAAGCATTTCCGCGCCATTGCACATTTTTAACAAATGAGGTATTTTCTACCTCATTATAAATAATTGTTACTCTTACATCACAATTTACTCGCTTCAATATTGTGAAATGTTTGAAAAGTACGATCTTACTTTTACGAATTTTTTGTGTATTTATGTAATATTGTGGATAGAAACTTCTCCTAAATATTCGTTACTTTTGTCTTAAAAGTACTATTTTGATTTATATAATTTAAATTGAAAAAAAGTAAACAAACAAACAAACAAACAAACAAACAAACATTAGTACTGTCCATCCTAGTAAGTTTTCTATGAATCTATAATTTAGAATTTCAATTTTTCCAAATTGATGGTTTTTCCCAGAATTCCTATGGAACAGATGATCACTTGTAGCTTGATCGGAAAATATAAAGGTTAACGTGGTTAACTCAAAAGTTTATTGATTAAAATTATTTCAGTTTTTAACACTAGTTTTTACTATTTTTTTTTTATAAATTGAAATAAAAATTTTATTTCATATAAATTTGTAAAAGAAACTTTGGGAAAGCTTAATTAGAAATAAAAATAGTCTCCTAACAATTGAACAGCTGTTCAATCATTGAAAGGCAGTCTCTCCTTTTTTAAATAATTCCGGAAAATAACTTTGAAACCACTCGGCCATCATTGGGCGAAGAACTACTTCAAATTTATTGTACAGAAGATAAGAAAAAGATTAGAAAAGACTTATGCACATAGGAATAGACAGAAAAGAGTTAAGATTCAAGGTTCTGATATTAATTAAGATGATTTTTTTTTTCTCTTTTTTTTCTAGGTTTTTATACAATTGGTGGCTTTGAAGGTTTAATGAGAAAATATTCAGAAGCTATACCTACACTTCGTTATGCCAATAACACTTGTGGTTTCCCTAGAGAAGATGCATGGCAGATGTTAAGAGACCCTTTTAATTCTGATATTCCATGGTTAGGATTCATTGTTGGACAAACGGCTGCATCCACATGGTATTGGTGTACAGACCAAGTAAGATTAATTGATTACAGTACTGTATTTTATCTCTAAATAATCTTTTTGATGTGAAAGGAAATATTTTTCATTCTTACAGTTCATACAATTCCTTAATCAATAAACAAGATGTTTCGGTGCTTCCAAACGTTTGTGTTTAGATTTTCATCAATTCTTGGTACATAATTATGGTAATCTTTGTATGTCTCCCCTCAACTAAATCCAAAATAGAAATGTAAAGTGTTCAATTATTTTTCAATTACTTTTGCATAAAAGACCAAAAGTTTGATAAGAGCATCAACAACCCAAAGTTTTGAAATTCAAATAGATTCGAGTTGTTTTAATTGCATGACGTAGATGAAACTTGACTTTGCAAAGTGTAGATTAATTGCAGCGTTAACTTTATAGGACCCTACTTTAAATGGAAATAGTCTTAAATAATAATTCTTCACACTCCATCGCCAAGAAAGTTTCAAGTCTAATATTAAATAAGTAAGGCTTAATATGTTGTTCATATTTATGAATTTTTTTTTTAATGATAATTATAATTAACAGATGATGGTACAAAGGGCGCTGTCATCCAAGTCTCTGTCTCATGCCCAAGGTGCTACTTTGCTAACTGGATACATTAAATTCCTACCGTTTTTTATAATGGTTCTTCCTGGAATGATCAGTCGAGTTCTTTATACAGGTAATTACAGTGCACCAATTTTAAATCACAATCTATAATCTCTCTTTGCATTTGAATAACGACATCAAGTTTATATTTTAAGAGAAATGCTTTGCAATGAATTGTAGTAAAAATTTTTATGTTGATTGCTAAATTATTTCAGATATCGTAGCTTGTGCACTACCGGAAGAATGTGAAAAATACTGTGGAAGTAGAGTAAGCTGTACGAACTTGGCCTACCCACTTCTTATTCTACGCCTACTGCCTGCAGGTAGGTGTTTCCTAATTCATACAGTCCCGATTATTCTGAAGATCTTTCATCTTTCATTGGGTTTTACTGGGATAATAGGGAATCAGAGGGAGAGTGTAGATATAAGAAATTGAAAATATAATAGAAGTCTAATACAGTCCCGTAGTTAGTTTATCAGATATTTTACAAGACAGTTGCA
>JAFIDM010010028.1:7348059-7374473 GCA_023159025.1 Thereuonema tuberculata | reverse complement strand
AATTGTTTAGTGCTTAATCAGGTGTATGGCTCTATTATTGATACAAATGTTATGCAGTGCACGTAAACCCTATGTCTTAGTACTTAAAGTTTTATGTGTCGTTCTGGGCCAACTTATTCGACACTTTGCAATGTCGAAAGCTTAAAAATACTTAAAACACTCCAAAAACGCATGACGTACGTTTCGATAACCTCTTCTATCAGGTACCTTTATCAAATCTTAAAATACCCCCCTAACTCTAAAAATATCCTCCCTGGCTGGGAGTCGTTAAACATCTAACAAGTGCAAAGTGTCGAATAAGTTGGCGCATTTTAACAAATAATATTCTTTAAAGCTTTTGTAATTTTGTTTTGTTTTTTCTGAAAAATCGATCCGGATACAAGGCGTACTGATAATTAGATTTCTACGCATTTTAATTAGTGCTCTTGGCTTTGGTGTTTTTTTTTTATATTCATGAGGATCTTTATCTTTTCTTTTACAGAAGGGTGGAGTTGATGTTCTTTTTATTTTCAAGAGAGATGGAAAGAAAGTTTCCTGTACCAAACTCAAAGGCTATGTTTTTAAGTCATCGTGTTGTTATTGAAATTGTATAAGAATAAAACCTTAAGATGCTGTATTTCATATCTATATTAATAAAAATAAAACATTACTATTTCTAGAGCTCTAAAGATTGTCCAGTTATTATTTCAGTTAATAATAATTATTCGTTTGGAAAAGAATTTTTAAAGAATACTAATTGCTTTGGTTTGATTATATTTTGTGAACTTTATTATTGGAATCACACGAAATAATGTGGAATTTTCAAACAGTAAAAAATGGAAAACAGAATCACTGTAAAATTATATGACTTCAATCAACGTCACACAGCTACACTGCCAAGTCACAGTAGAACAGAAATTTATCCATTTGTTTTAATTACTCTGAAATGTTAGGAACTCTCCTGGTTCTTCATCTTATGTTTTCCTCTTATGTTTATGTTTTGTAATTAACTTTAAAAGTCAGTTGTTTTTTATTCTTTCACAGAGTTCTTTAATATACTGAAAGGCACCTCAAGAATTAAAGTAAAATCAGAATTAAAACGAGTAGATTAAGAACCAATAAGGGGTTCATTAAAATTCACAAATGGCATCAGGACAAAACTTGAAATTAGCTGATAACATTCAGCCATCCTGAATAGTTTTGGAATTAATGTTTGAAACTTATGAGATGAGAAGTGGTCAGAAAATTCTAATCTACTGTAAAATTACTTGGCAAAAGAATTAAAAGAATATATGCTAAGGAAGTTTCATAATTGGATAAGACGAGAATTCTGAAAGATAACTTAAAAATTATGAATTTTTCAATTTAGTAAATCAACAAAATAGTCGACTGTCTATTGATTAATTCGTTTCAGGTTTCTGTAGACCATTGTTAAGTAGCTTAAAAACGACTTGGATATGTACTATCCTTCTGTTAAATCATCGTAACAATAAATTTTGAGTTAACAATGAATTCATTGTTATGTTAAAGGGCGTCCATTAACTACGTAAGCTCAAAATGGGGTGGGGAGGTCCGGCAAAATCTCACCAAATCTCATTTAAAGGGAGGGGATGGTCAATGAAAATCTCACATCAACTTTTTAATTCACAGAATATTCATGTTATAATAGATTACAACATTTTGTAATATTGTCTATGCCCGGGATTCCTGCAGAATCTGCAGGAACACAGGTCGGCGTTACGTGCAACCCCGCCAGAACCTTTAGTCAGGGTTCGACCAATGCGTGTGGTCACCAGTCGGGCTGACAAGTGAGAAGTTGCTGTGCGCCGTGGATGATTGGCTGGAGTGGCTGCACGAGGGCGATGAAGATACGTCTAATGACTGTCTTCCTATGCTACCAAAAGACATGGACGTCATGTGTCCAATTACAATAGAGGAAACACATGAATGCCCATGGCGTGAGTGAAGAATTAGGGAAGGTGGTGTCGCACTCTAATTTTACTAAATTTAATTAAATGCGTTATAGTGCACCTTAAAACGTAGTATCATTTTTCTCCTCTTCTTTCACAGAAGAAATGTATTTCATTGAAGACGCTTTAGCCATTTAGTGGTATGAAGCAAAATACCTGAACATATAAAATAAATTTAATTTTTTAAAAATTATAGAGGAAATCCCAAGTGAGGGGGAGGGAGGTCCCACCAAATCTCACCAAGAGGGAAAGGTCCAAATTTTTTAAAAAAACATCTCACGTAATTAATGGACGCCCCCATAACGTAATAAAAGAGAAAGTTTAGTGATCAATGTGATTAGTCTCCATCAAATTGTGGTTCAAGAAAATCTGAGATGGATTATCATTTAATGCACGAGAACAAAACAACAAAACACTTCCTTACTGAAAATTGCACTAAGTTTTTTCCTTGTACACACACACCGGATAAAAACTTATTGAATCTTCATTGTGGAATATTTTGTCTTAAAGGTTCGTAAATTTTTGGCCGCTAAGAGTAAGGATTTACTGAAGAAAGCTTGTTAACTGACTGAAACCTGGTCAGGATCTTCTGTACATGTTTTTTAAAGCTTTTACTAATTTTTAAATTTTAAGCGCATATGTGTATCTTAACTATATCCACATACGCTAAGTTTATAAAAAAAAGTAGTATTGCTCGCGTTAAAAAAATGCTAGCTGGTAGAATTTTATTTTTTTATTTCAGCATTGCGTTGTTAAACGCTCTTGGATAGAGGGGATTCGAATACGGTAGCGGCGCAGTCCCGGTTATTGTTTGGGCACTCTCCGTCTACACCACCTGGCTCTTTAAGGGCTCTGGGCAATGATCACTGGCTACGGGAGGGTTGTTTCGCCACAACCCCGTCGAGGGCGGCTTGCACTACACAAGATACTGGACGTCTGCCTGTTTCGTTGTGGAGACTTCCCTTTCGGGCTCGTTGACTTTAAGAGTTCGAATATTGACAATTCGGCCGTCCGAAGGTAAAAGGAAGCAACTAGCAATTTGGAAAATGATTATTTGCTGCCTTTGACCGTAGATATAAGCATATTGCTATTTTTGATCATCGAAATAGGGGCAGATTTCTTATCAGCAGATCTCTAGCAAATTGCTTAGGAAGATGTGTAGATACTTTCTTACGTAGAAAATGCAGAAAACGCAAAATCAGAAAATTTGAAGCTACTTCCTTTTACCTTAGGACAGCCGAACTGCGCCCCTTTTCCGGCTACGACATCTGGTCAAGTTCGGGAACCAGTTCACTTCTCCCGGCAAGGCAAACTTCTTACACGGCGAGAACGCCTTTTCTTCTCCCGGCAAGGTGGGCTTCTTACATGGCGAGAACTCTCTATCCTCCGGTCCTGTGGATGCTGCTTCTGTGCCTCTCAGCCATGATCTGACTACCTGTGCCTGTCAGGAGCTTGTTTTTATGCCCTGGAGAGAGTCCATTCAGGCAGAGGGAAGTCCACTGGACGTCTCCCATTTCTTATCCGGGTGGAGCAGTTTCACGATGCAACAGTATTATATAAGAAAAATTATACGTAACACAACTGCTGAAGAAATTTTAGGAGAAAATCAATTTTAAAAAAGAATTATTCTAAAAGGTCAACACAGAAAATAATTTTAAAAAACATATAATTAAAAATTAAATTACCTACATTTCTGCCGGAACCAGTGGGCCATTTACAAGTAAAATAACAGGAGAAGATATGAAATTATAGAGAATAAATACGGGATGACGTCACTATCACACAGCAGCGACCTTAATGGAAGAGCAAAATACCAACCCACGACATCATCTTTTTTAAAATAGGGAAAATGGTTGGATGATAAGGGATTGACACAATACCTTGGAAGTTAAAACGGCTTTGGAAACCGGAATATAAATACGTATTATGGAATGTTCTGGCCGCATGCCTATTAACAAAATCAGTAGGGTAAGCATTCGAAACCAAATAGAAGAATAATTCTTCTGAATAAAATTTTGAGATTGTATTTTAGTAAAACTTTGAGTGTGGTGTGTACCAAGAATTCCTCAAAGCGATCTTCAACTAAGAAGACTGCTAAGACTTGAAGGTACTCAAGTAGCTATTTAACAATAGCTTACTTACAGTCCATCAAAAGTTGACAATAATTGTAAAGTGTGTCTGCGATTAGTTGTTAAGAAAATCCATCTTTTCCCACAAGTCACACAAGTGAAAATGACAGTATTTATTGTCGTCGAAAGGACAGAAGTCTCATACTGCATTATCGTTAAGGCATAGCAAGGTCGTACAAAGGACAGTGGAACCACCCTAAATTAAGGAAAAAGAAAGAATAATTATTATAAAAGTGTGAGAAACTACTTCATGGTACAGAATTGATGCAGGCCCAGAACGAATTAAATGAGAGTAAAAATTTTACAAGATAGTTTTTCAACACTTAACCCTTGGTTAAGAGTTAGTACACTTTACGAAATATCATGCATAATAAAAAATAAAAAGTAACCATAAATGGCGATTAGCTATGATGCGATTTTCATTTGATGAGATTTGAAAGGAGAGATTTGGGCTGTTGAAATTTGAGGATTCATCACCATTTTTAAGATAAGACAAGAATTTTTAAGACAAAAAAAAATATTCATTGGAACTATTATCATTATTTTGAATGCATCTAATTCAACATTAAGCCACAGAAATCAGAGTTGATATCAGCCATCTTAAAAAAAAAAGTTAGCGGGAAGTGATGCGAGTTTTCTAATTGGGGGATCATTTTGATAATTCAACAGATATTTACCAACTCATGAATATTCATGCACAGAAAATGTGAAAGGTGAACAGGTGAAAGGAAGATTTGATCATTCCCCAATTTTAATTTAAGCTTGATACACACAGTTCAAGTGCATCAACGCTCTGCCAAAGCGGTGATCCGTTGATTAGCCTCAAACTAAAGCTAAACTCCCAATACAAGTTGTTGTGTATCAATCACAATTAGACAATTCTTTACTGTTGATAATGTTTTTAAAAAATGGCTGCGATTGGTTAATAACATTTATACTCATTTCCGGATCACTTTTCGGATACTCAGTGTTTTTGAAAATGGCAACTTCCATGGCAAAAAACACTTGTCCCGAATTTTCTTGAAAATAAAATTTTCAAGAAAAGAATCTAGAAATGAATTAGCCCTACATAACATTATTTTCGAAATTTTTAGTAGAGTAAATAAATTAATTCATCGTCAAAATCATAAGAATCGGCACCGATGTCAGTCAATTTGTAAAAGGTGAAAACGAGGAAGCTGATAGTAGTTTTCTAACTGAGGAATGATTTAACAGAAGAAAATAGGGCAGCTAAATTTTGATGACTCAACAGCGATTTAGCGTCGGATGATCTTAATGCACAGGAAATGTAGGTTAAGGGAAGATTTGAATAAACCTCAATGTTAATGTAAGCTTGGGGCACACCGCCCTATATCACATGAACCAATGAACGATTGCCATCTCGAAAACCTGAAATTTTTCTGCTGACTCCAGAGAAAAACCTCCGAAATGCAGCTTAAAATCTACAGATAGCCTGAATTTTAGGAAATTCAGGTGATCAACCAAAAAAAAGAAATGACCTCCACTTCGTCTGAAGAAGCACACACACACACACACAAATATTAATAAATAAATAAATTAGTAAAAGCAAATAAATAAATAAATAAATAAAAATAATAATAAAGTTACAAAAATAAATTAATAAAAAATAAAAATGTTTTTTCAATCTTATTCCCTTCGTACACAACCAAAAATCTCAGATTTAGCGGAGAAACTTCCGATGTTAGCAACGCCGATGAAAAAATCTGTCTTAGCTGTATCATATGATAACGAATTTCTCAGCTCTGGCGTCAGATTTGAATTTTAAATCACCGCCGTCACTGCGTCCAAATGAAATGGTGGCACTGCGGCATCGAATGAATTTTTTGAGATGGGCGAAAATTTCCACACATACCGGCAGCAATAAAAATCCAATGTTCAAAACTAACAATATTCCCAAGCAAATTCTTTTGTATTAAATGAAAAGCTTTCAAGAAAAAGAGTCTTTCATATGAAAACATAATTTTGCTGCACTTATAGTACATTTGTAATACCTCATAGTCCACTTTGAAGTGTAGAGAAAATTCAAACCTTCGTGTTTGGTTGTGGAGGTTTAATTCTGTTCGAGCTCAGAATTCGAAAATATATTAAACTAAAATATTGTTTCTTAGACATTGTTTATTTAATGTTTTTCATTAAATTTAAATTACGAGGAACCAATGAGTGTCTAGATTGATTTTCAAGTGGATTTTGATTAAGACAATTTTGAAATGTTAACTCGAGTCTTCATGTCGAAATAAGTATCACTTATTATAGCTGCATTTCGAAGGGTTTTTTTAAAAGGGAGAAGAGAGATTTCAGGTTTTCGAGTTGACAACGGTTTTCGCTAGTTCGTTGATTCATGCTAGCATCTTACAATGAAAAGTGACGAGAATTAACTCGACAAATAATTAATAGGAAATATGATCTCAATTTTACAACGTGGAATTACGATACTACCATGTTCTTAGAAAGCTAAAGGCAAGATAAAAAGTTTTCTTCATGAATGAATATTTCTCGAGTAACGATTAGGTGAGGAAGCTGACAACTGTTGTGTTTTAACTTGATCTATGTCTTCTCTAATGTGTTCACATCAGAAGATATGAACCAATCCCTCTTCAAATATTTAAAATCTCGAGAAAATTAAGCAGGATCGTTTCTGGATGAGATTCTGGACGATGGATATCAAGTGAAATTGGAAAAAGCAAATGTAAAATTAAACATATGGAAGGTTAAAAAAAAAAAAAAAGGGAGTGCAATTTACCGATCAACGTTCTTTTTTTTTTTTTTTTGTAACTCTCACCAGATATTATTGAAACCATAAGATGTTCGAGAACTGCTGCAAGTTCCCCGTTCTTTCAAATGTGACCGCGTCGAATTTTGTCTGTAAACTGAATCTTGACTCATATGTTAAAAGACGGCTTGGTTCAGTGTTTGAAAAGAACTAATTGTCTACCTGTAAATCCTCTGTAGCATTTTGTTTAAAAATCAAGAAATCATTAGACGTAGTTGTGTTTCATAATTTCTGGCCTTTCTTCCTAACACTCCTCGCTATCTAGAAAGTGTTCTTAGACTCTGCATGAAGCGAATATACATCAAGAAATACAAAAAGGATTTAATGGTGACTGTTGTTTTGTGAGTAGTAATCACTTAAACGAAAAACAAAACATTTCATTTCACTTTATGCTATTTCGAATTGTCACTACTCTAAAATGTTCTGCTAATAATCAATATCTTATTACATTAGTGAATATACATTTGCGGTTATATTTTGGACGTAATTATATTATTATATTACATTAATACATAACATAATATAATACATTATAATAACATTATTATATTATTAGTTATATAGCGCATTTAAATTGTTTCTAATTTTATATTATCACATTCTTCATAACAGATATTGAAATTTATCTTTATTTATCCTTATTCTTATAATTATTGCATGTTTTTAACTTCATTATTAATATTCATCATCTAATTGATTATTTTGCTTTTATACTAATGCATATTTTTAAATTATTTTTGTCTTATACTTTTCCTATTTTTTTTTTTTCGAAAAACTTAACATCAAGTTTGAAAAATATTTTCTTAAATATCTTTTTTATTTATATGAGCTTTTTTTTTTTAGTTTGTTAATAACATTTTCGTTTAATATTGAAACAAATCAGCTATAAATTGACCTAGATTTTAATAAATTGTGATAATTCTTAACATCCTCGTATTCAACGTTTTATTGAAAATTCAAACAAAACAAATTCAACTACCTTAACAAATTTAAGTTTCGGATATTCAGTTTAGTTTGTTCAGTAATGCAGAATTCCGAAGAATACATAAATTACATAAGTATGGTTTGTCAAAATGTCCCCTTTGTTGTTTTACTATCTAGAAATTGGAAATATAAAAAAGACTAAGCGCTGTCTTTGAGTTTTAAGATTTTTCTTTAAATTTAAGAAAATTAAGTTAAATCAGTTTCAGAGAATTTGAATTTATTTTTTTTTAACTCAGGAAACAAAATCCAATCTATTGAAATGTTAACAAAACTATTATTAGTGAAAATGTGAAAGGTTTTTGTTTTTTGCAAATGCGTCATAGGTACAGAATTATTATTATTTCGAAAACTGTAATTAATTAGATCACAGTTTCCTAATTTGCAAACGTGTTATTTGATTATAAATTCATACATATAACATGTGATAGGATGTATGTTTTGAAATAATATAATATAAAGGAAAGTTTTTGTTATAAATTTAAAAGAAATCCTAATAGAGCCATTTTTTTTTCATTTAAATGATTTTAGGAAATAAAACTATTGAAAACTAATTTTGCAATTAATTTTTCTTTTTTGAAAAGGTTTCCTGATTATTCTGACGATGTACTGCTATATAAATGAGTAGAAATCATTGATTAGAGAATTAATTTTTTTGAAAAGTTAGTTGAAGCTGATTTCCACTTACTCCCAGCAATGAATTGTATTTGGTTTTCTTTAGTAATTTTATCCACTTTACCCTGGACAGCAGATGCTGCGATAGGAAAATTTCTTACCCTTCCTATATCCAACTGTGGTGGTGCAGGTTAGTTTTTTAAGTTTTTTTTTTTTATCATTCATTCTATATAGTAAGGTAGTTTCATTAGATCCAAGGGTTTTCATGTAGGCAGGAGGGGCAGTTAGAAATTCTAACGGGAAAGTCAGATGTATATTTTTTTACATCTAGATACATTCCCATATTTGCTAACAGCCGCATGTATTATTCTTGTCTTATTTAAAGGTAAACTGTGAATGAATTCCTGTTCGAAACATCTTGGCTCATAGGGTACTGGAGTCACAGGCTCTGACACTTCAAAGGGCAATGGGGACTAATGGTGTTTGAATGGCCAATCCAATGCTCGTCCGCCCTCAGCCCTGGTCCTCATTTTACAGACAGTTAAGTTATCCAGAAGAGAGCTGACCTTGGAAAAATTCTGAGCCTTGTCTGAAACTGAACCCGACTCTGTCCAGTGCCTACAAACCACTGGAGAATAATGTCGTCATTATTATTCTGTTAATTTCTGATTATTCCATACTGTATCGCTCAGTACGGAAAGAAGTTGAATTTATTGTAATATTCCATAACATTAACCTTTCTGCATTTACTTCACTTGCCTAACTGATGTAAACAAGATATAAGAAGTTGAAATCGAGAATTTTCCACTTTTGTGCAGATATTTGCTGACAAAAGATATTACTTGCGAATCAGCAACTAAGCCTGCAAAGGAAACATGAATACAAAAAGATTATTTGGGGATGTGGAATTTTGCAGATATTCATTAATGGAAAATTAATGGAAATAAGCAATGCTTAGTGGAAAAGTTCCTGAATCGCGTGAACTTGACCATTTTAAGATCATGGAAAAAACGTACACACTAATATAATAAGATATTATTGTCAGCTAGGAACAAAAATATAGAAATAATATATGAATGAAAAACATTCAAGGAAAAAAATATTAACTAGTCTAGTTTATTCTTTGTATTTTTAAATACATTATTATTTTTCTGTATCTACAGGGTGTTTCATAATTCCCTCCGGAATTTCAGAGGTCGCCCACAGGGACGAGAGGGTGACAGTGAAAAGAGTAAATAATCAAGTTTTGAAGATAGTTTAAAGATGTTCGATATGTCCTCCTTGCTCTTACCACACATGTTTTAATATATTAAAATCGATGGTAGCAAGTGCAGCAACGATTCTTCGTCGAAGCTCTGGTAAGGGGACATATCAACTTTATCTTTAACATAGCCCCAGGAAAAAAGTCACATGGAGTGAGATCGAGTGACCTGGGGGGGCCATGGAATAAGTGCGGAGTCTTTGTTAGACGTACGTTCTATTCACATGAAAACGCCATGTTTGCACACTACTGTCTCCTAGTGGAGAAACGGGTAACTACGCCACCGCATGTGTCCAAAAAGAATAGATTATGTACTCTTTTCACGGCAACGCTATCGTTCCTGTGGGGGCGAATTTGTCTGTGAGCTACAGACCTCCGGAGGGAATTCCGAAATATTTTGTCTATTTGATATTTAAGATATAACCTTTTTATTTTTTTAATAATAATAATAATAATAATGATTAGAAGAATATACTGAAATATATTAGATGTGTTGAAAATACAGTATTGGAATGAAAATAAATTAATACTATCTGAATAATTATTTAGATCTGCGGCCTAGGCTTCAAGCTCATGTATTTATAAATTCATAATCTGAAACCTGTTTGGACATTTATTTCAAGTAGGCCTACTCGTTAGATTGATTTAATGGGTACATTGTTCCTGTCATTATATCAGTATATGCAAAGTACTACTAATCTAGTCTATTTAAGTATTGTAGAATTAAATAAAAGAAATGAAAACCATTTGGGACAAGAGATGAGCTGTATAGAAGCCTGCGGTGATGATCTTGTATTTTCCTTGTTGTTTCGGGCTATACTTCTAATTTACTACAATGATTGGTATAAATATTGTCATCTTTGTTTATATTATTTTTTTTATTCCTATGCAGAAGCAGTATCTAATCCAAGTGTGATCATGACAAAAATTACAAAAAATATAACATTTGTTTACAATGATACATATTTTGGACCGGCGAATTGTGATTATCTCATTTACTATACTTTTACCACAAAAGGTAACATTTCTCAAAAATTCTAAGTATTTTTGTTCCTATAATTTCTTGAACATTTACGAAAAATCGCAAGTTAAAATTTTCTAATCTCAAAGATTTCAAGCAAAACTAGTGAAATGTATCAGAATGTAAATTCTATGAAGAAAGCTTAAGAACATAAAATGATATTTGAATATGAAATTCCTCGCTATGATTTTTTTCTTTATGTATAAGTTTATATTTACTTTTGTTTAGATGCTACCAAGTTAAAAATTGGCGTTAAAATCAATGGAATTCCAGTCCCTGACTATGATGTTTGTAGCAAAGCCAATCCTCCTTGTAAAAACTCCACAACACCACAGAGCTATACTTCGTCTATATCCTTTCCTGCTATAGGAACATTACTTATCGTAAGCGAAAAAGTTATTATATGCTTGAAATATAACAACCCATATACACACTTCATTAGATCTTCTTTTACTTTAAAATACAATATTTCGGATATCTAATTAAGAGCCTTCTTCTGATTCGATGGTAAAGTTGACGTACATGATTGAATTTTATAACAAGAGATTTAACAATAAATAAACGTGACAATTAACATCGAAATGAGATGCGTGATTCTGTCTTCTAACAACTGAATGATCAAATATACCAATTTTTCAATCATTATCTATGTTACCAAAATTTTGTAACATTTCTCAAGCGTAATCAATTCCTGAACGTCGGGAGTATAAAGCTCACAACGAGGTACTATATATGAGATTGGGCAGGCCACTGCCTTTTCTCAGACCACAATCAGACCCGTTAACAAAAATTCTATTTATGGATGAAAAGTACCTGTTATAATAGAATCTTGCATGATTTCATTGTTTCAAAAGCATAAATCAATACAAGGGAATGACGGTAAATCATTATCCTTTAGAAATTTTTCAAATCATTTTTAATGACAGATAATCATTGAAACACTGCTATATTTGATATATCATTCAGGTGTTAGAAGATAATATCACGCATCTCATTTCGATGTTAATTATCACGTTTGTTTTTTGTTAAATTTCATCTTGTAAAAATTCGATCATGTAAATCAACTTTACCAACAATCCTGAAAACAGCTAGTAGCTAGATACAGCCGAAATATTTTATTACGTAGTAGATATGGATTTAAGAAGTGTTTTTAATACTATATGCTTTGTTTAATTATATTTTTTTTATCATTGTCGACAGACAGATTCCATGAAATTTGATATTAACTATCTTCATAGGAGCTGTGACCTCTTTGTATAACCTTCCATACTATTAATACTGATAATAATGAAAGAATGTGAATGAAATCAATGAATTCATAGTAATATTTAGTTTTAATATTTAAGACTGATAACAGATGTGTTTTATATAACTATTAAAAACAAGGTAAATCAGGAAATTAGGTTACAAGTTTGATCATCAAAAGGAGTTTGTAGGTTTTTTTTTTCAGAGTTCTTACTTCTTCTCTAATGGATTTTAAGGTTTACCAACCCTCTATCAAACCTCAAATTTTTTTTCTGGGATAAAGATGATAGACCTGGGGTAAGCCATGCAATCTACTCGTACAGTCTTCTGGAAGCTTCCTAAGACTTTCGAGATTTCTACGATCTTATTCCTTAACTATAAAATAACTTTATGAGTTATCACTGCCGTTTATTTGAAGGTCTGTTTTATGTCCTACTAATTGAGCTGGTATTCCTAAATCTAAGTCGGCATGAATGTTTCTGGTGTTTGTCTGCTTCTTCTGCTTTCTCCTTCTGGCTGACTTTGACCAGTTTTTATAATGCACTGAGCCTATAGGTCGTAGTGCTAGTGGAGGTATCCACAGCCCTTTTAAATCAACAACAATCAAAAGAATTCATCCTCAAATGAAATTCTGACAATAAGTATTTGTGCTTATCCAATCTTAACATCATATATTTTCTCCCATAGCACAAGAAACATCATGGTTTGTAGCCAGAAAAAATCCTACGATAGTTAAAACAAATAGCAACAAATATCATCGATATGGCGAGTTTCTGTGAAACCATAAATGATCGAACTAGGCCACTCATAATGCACTGAAAATTATAAGAAGCAGTAGTTCCCTGCTGTTGGCATCTTACAAAATAAAAACGAAAGTTCATGTTTTCAGCATTACAAGTTTGCGCCCTTTTAACTAGCCTACTTAATAATATCGTTCAAAATGTAATACTGTCATTTTGAAAATCTTTTCAAAAATATAGAAATGCAATAGAAATCATTTCAGTTAGATTTTGACGAAATCTTTTAGATACTTTAGAATACCTGCGTACCCTGTTATCTGGCGGCTGTAATCATTTATTTTGGTTCATATGCATGATTTATGCTCCTGTAATCACGAATCCAGTATTTCTAACATAAATAGCTTATTGTATAATTTTCTTTTATTCGATCTAATACCTTATCAGCAGCAGCGATAAGATAATATTTTAGAGGTGGCGCGAGTATTCTCAGTACCAAATTTTATATAAATTTAAATAAAAATGTGGCGTTAATTAAATATGATTTAATTTGTTTTAAATATTGAGACAAGAACGAACAGTTGATTATAATTAAAATCTTTCTGAGCTGCATAACAATCAGCGTAGATCAAGTATTCGGTTTCGATTGTGTACTTATGTCATCGAATGCAATATTTATTTAATTTTCTAAAAAATTATTTAAGAACGATTTAAAATAAAACTATATTGAATTGGAAATAGAGAAATTGCAACAAGGGAAAATTATATAATTAAATCATTTTTATTTTTTTAAAAATAAATGCAACAATATCTATTATTTCTTTTGAAACATAATAATTATCTTACTTCGTTCTTTTAATTTTATCGAAATTTATATCTCGTTTTTTTTCTTTACTTCTTTTTTTTTAGTATAAACGCTAATCAATTTGGCTGAAGTTATTCTTCAAGTAATTTTAAAATAATTTAATTTAGAAATGATCTTTAAAATTTTTTTGTTTATTTATGTACAAATAATTTAAAATAAAAAATTTCTAAAACACACATGAAATCTACATTTCTGGGAGTATTAAACAGCTTTTCTGATATTTAAGTTGTTTTGATGTCATTAATTTCAAAAAGTTAAAAAAAGGTAAAAACTATCAAATTAAAATTAAATTGTGTTTTAAAAACTTGGTCATACTTTTATCATAAATTTTGTTAAATATGTTAAATTTAAGCATCTGCTTAGTGGGTCACATTCTTTTCATTAATAATTTACTGAACTTAATAAGCAGCATCTTATTGAAGAACGGCTCTCATTGCTACCAACAGTACCTTGAAGATGGAGTGGCTCACATTGTTATTAACAATTACTTCTGATACGGAATAGCTTACATAATATGTTGAGATGTTGAAAGATCTCAAGTTCTTAAGTATATCTTAAGATGTGAAAAGACTCATAATGTGGAAACACAATACCTTGAGACGTGATATTGCTGTCGTTGTTACCATATCTCGAGTTGTATAACTGCTCACATTGTTAACAATATCTTGAGATGTGAAATGGCTCATTTTCAACCCTCGAAAATTCGTGCCTAAACCAACTCGCAAATGGAAATTTACACTCGCTAGCTAATTATTGGCGGGGGGGCGGGGCAAAATTTCATATATATATATATACGATATACCTATACTAGTAGCGGAACCCGCCCGATTGGTAGATGTATAAAATTTGGCTTCGCGACCTATCAATATATATACGTCCTTGCACATCACCTACCTGTAAATTGACGAATGGTGATTGGTGAAGGGTAGAGGAAACTTCCATCATGAAATACCCTTCGCGGGAGTTCACATCCCGGTGAATTTGAATAGGCGGTAAATTTGAATTGGCGCAGCAGCCAAGGTTTTGAATTTAGGAAAAAACCGATTTGCGAGATGATTTTTTCCACTCGCAAGCGCCTAATTTCTACTTGCAAATTGCGAGTTTCCGAGTGGAATTTTCGAGGGTTGCTCATATTGATACAAAACCTCTTAACAATGCCTCACATTCCTAACGAAAACTTGGGATGTGAATGGCTGAAATTATTATCAACGTTACTTTGACATGTGGCATTGTTCACATTGTTATCATAAATTCTTTGAGATTTGAGCTCTTATCAATAACTTGACACGTGAAATGCCAAAATTATACTTTGAGATGTGGAATGGTAGCTTTGGTGTTCTATCAGTGTAAGCACATTGATCAGTCATGATTCAAATCTCAACAAATACAATCTCAATACAAAAATGTTGCACAGTATAAAGCCAATATCAATATTCCCAACATTACACCGAAGTAGTGATAAGAAGATATTTGTGAGACTGAACTAAATGAATCTTTGATTCCAACTGCAAATTTCAGTTAAAGGATGAGCTATTTTTCCTTAAATTTATTCCTTAGATGAACCATTTCTTAACTAAAATGTATGTTAGTATTGAGAATCGCCTCTTTTTTTTAGTATACTTTTAGGAAAAAGAAAATAGTTCAGTTTTGAAATCATATCTTTCAACGATCTTTTATAACAAATACAAATAAAAATAGCTTATATATCGAGTTATATAGCACTGTAAGAGGAGATGAGTTATCAATTGTATTCTTGTACGAATTTTTTTGAAGACGACAATAAATGAGTGATTATCAAATACTCAATAATCAGGAGACTTACATTTGCTAGTAGTAAATATGGCAGAACGCATACTGATATATAGAGACAACAAGAAAATTAGGGGATGCAAAAATAAAATCATAAAATGATTTATTCTGGTTATCATTAAAATTATTTCCTTGCACTATGTTTACAACGACTTATATACAATAGACTAATGCCTCACATTGACAGTAACAGTTCTTGTTTTCACTGTCCTCAAAAAATAATAATACTTAGATGTATATCAACTTAATCGCTCAATTTAATAACTGCAATTACTGTAACTTGTAAGTGCAACAATCCTTTAGTAATATTATAGAACACTTATAATATTAGAGTTAGCACACTTCTTGATAATTATTATCACTGCACTTAAATTTTATTTAGAAGCACTATTATGCGATAACTTCGGAGTTCACACACACGCGAGACTTCGTCGCACAATCACTACAATTCAATATAAAATAATAATAGCTTTCGGAAATATCACCTGTGTGATTACAATGAAGCTTTTCCTTCACTTGTGGGAAATAAACATAATTCAACATAGGCAATTCACTATCTAGTATGCTATTACATTAGTTACTATTAATGTATTATACATCCTTGTGTGAGAATAATCTATCTTTAGATATCTTTATTTAAATTATAAACATAACATTTGTTTTGGCTGTATCACCTGTGTGAAATAATAATCTTTGTAAGTCAGTTTCAGATGTACTTCGTCGGTAAACGTATCACTTTGTAATTAATCTTCCTCTCTAATGCAAGTTGCGTTGCACCCTCCAAAATGGAATTTATTAAATAATTAATTACTTACAGTTCGTTGACTATTCTAGCCTTTCCTCTTATTGTAGTCACTGCGCTGATAATTCATCATTGGGATAACGTCCACTCGTATTCTATGGCTCACACGAGCTTCGCTGCCAAGTAACACTTCCTTACGCTGAACCTTTAAATATGGCGCTCAACACTCAATCACTTGACATCTTCTTCCCTGCATGCTTTGCGCACAAATCATCATCTGTAGAACTAAAGGCGCTTGAGATTTAGTTATTAAATGAGTCCTTCTTAATCCAACGAGTAGATAATTATTAGAATTCTTCTACTTAGAATAATTACAGTTCTCTCTCACATAAATAGCTAGGCCGTTAAATGTTCTTAATATATAATAACGAAGTAATTTAGTTTCTTATTGGAGTCACTCTTAGCTTCGTCCAAGATGTCGGGTTTTCGTCTTACACGAATAATAATATAAACGGGAAATTCTTGCTTCCTTAATTTAAACAATCTAATTATAAACTTCTAGAAAATGTGAAATTTTTACGTGCGCATGATGATTAAAAGTAATGAAATGGATACGCCGTCGCACTGTAATGTTTAAAAAATTTAAAAGTTAAAAACAGATTAAAAATATAGTAGGACTAGTTTCGATTCTCGAGAATCATCTTCAAGCAAAGTGAAATAATTAAGGGGAACTTGGGATATAAAGTGGAATGGAATGGCATGCTGGGTAATTTATGCAGAATTAGCATGCTGGGTATTTTAAGCGGAACTAATGAGATTGGAGGGGTGTTGGGAAGGAAAAAAAAATAAAATAAAAAGAAAAAAAGAAAAAAAAATATTGTCTTTATTTCTTTTTTTCTTTGCCGATTTGATATTTATCTATATTGAGTACAGTTCCCCTTTATATCCAAAGTTCCCCTTAATTATTTCACTTTGCTTGAAGATGATTCTCGAGAATCGAAACTAGTCCTACTATATTTTTAATCTGTTTTTAACTTTAAAATTTTTTAAACATTACAGTGCGACGGCATATCCATTTCATTACTTTTAAACTTCAAGAATTTGACTTAATTCTTATAATATTTACGGTTGCGAATTACTTGAACACTCCTTCACTCTAAATAGCTCCGTCCAAAGCACGTTTGCCTTTTTCCATTCTCGACGTAGTTCGTCTATCTTGGTCTTCATTTGACTAATGGCGACGATATTCCTATATCTTTCACAATGGTAATTACTTCGACTGTTATAGTCTAACAAGAACAGTTCCAGGAGTGAACACAAAATAACTTCTATTGATCCCGTCTGATCAATTTAATTTGTCTTCTCAACTTCCCTTTAATCCTGATCAGCAAACTTCGACTGATCCATATCGTTGAATTCACATTTCAACTGGCGATTATTCAATTCGTCTGAATTGATTTAATGACTCCATCTGCTCTCTAACTTAGCAGAACTAAAGACTCCACACGTCTGCTCCATAACCAGGGAGCCCTAAATCTCTCACACATCTTTACTTTCTTTTTCCTATTTATGACGTATCATCTCGTTACGACGAATCCTCATTTGAATATGCAAATTTTGACTACTCACATTGAGACAAATGAAGGAAAGAAAAATATTTCTAAAAAATTTCTTTTCAAGCATTTTAAATTTTTCTTTTTAAATTTTACTATAACTAATTAAATTATTATAATAAAAATAATTTAATATCCTAACAATATTGTTAACAATATCTTAAGATGTGAAAAGGCTCACGTTATTAACAATACCTTGAGGCAGTGGCGGATTTAGCACTTGAGAGGCCCTAGGCGCAATTCAATTTTTAGGCCCCCTCTAAATATTTTCACCACCCCTACACAGTGGCGTACCAACGCCTTTGGGGGCCCGGGGCGGGAGTTCATTTTTCCACAACCAAAAAAAAAAAGGAAATACTTCTTGAGTGGATGGGGCCCCTAGGCTAACTGGTGGGGCCCCTTAGGCTTGCTTTTACAACCAAAAAAAAAAAGGAAATAAGCTGGCTGGTGGGGCCCCCTAGGCTTGCTTTTACAACCAAAAGAAAAAGGAAATCTTGCTTTTACAACCAAAATAAAATAATTTGTTTTTATTTTGAGAGCTAAATTTTGAGGCCCCCTTGAGGCGCGCGCCTCCTGCGCCTGTGCGGAAATCCGCCACTGCCTTGAGGTGAAATATTGTTATCGTTGTTAACAGATTATGCAACAGATTATGGAAGAATATAAATATAACTTTGAAAACTTATTTTTTACTTTAATAAACACTCATAATATGGAGGCAAACTAAATATTAAGCTTCGTGTTTAAAATATCGAACGAATCGAATACTAATGTTCTATTTCACTTAATTTCTTTCTAATAGTTGGATAATCTTCTACGACGATCTCGACCGACCGGATAAGTTTAATCAGATTTCCTACTAATACTACCTTATATTTAACAACAAATGACTTCTTGGACAAACTAAAAAATGTTTAGTTCTAATGTTATCCTGATTCTACAATTAACAATTTCTCTTTGTATATTGTATGGATGCTAAATCTGTAGTTCATTTGTTTAAAAAAGAAAATATAATTTTAATGAATTTAACATCTCTAGAAAAGAACAATGAGCATCGTTAGGATGGTTCGATTTTACAGACTGTAGGTCCCCAATGATTCATGACCCATGAAGCTTAGCTCAGTTCGACGCCCTCCCACCTTTAAGTCTGAGAAAGAAACTATGTCCCATTTTACAGATCCATCTCAAAGAAAAACCCAATGTACACATTTTAGTAAATATTTTTATCGTGGAACACGACGTATTAAGAAGATAATTATGTTATTACATATTCTATTATAAAGGGATAAAAACACACACACACAAAAAAAAAGGGATAAAAACTCACTAAGCTGCTTTTGGAATATTTGACAACGGGAATCCAAGACAGTCTGTTTCAGAGTTACGACCTTCTTCGGGGATTAACTAATTGCCCTTTTTTATTTTTTATTTATTTTTACTGTTTTTTTATATGGGCAATTTTTGTGTTTAGCTGTCTCTCGTTTATATTTTCCTTTGATATCACTGAGCTTCAGACACTGAGTGAATCCAACTGAAGAAGGGTAAGAACCCTGAAACAGGTTGTCTTGTATTCCCAGTGTCAATATTCCAAGGCAGTTCAGTGATTTTCATTTGTTATGCGTTTTTATCACTTTTTATTCCTTTGTAAATTATAGTATGCAGGTTAAAATTAACATTAAATGCTATTATATCTTTATATGTTTTCTGTATTCTTATTTTTATTTTATTTTTTCAGAATGGCAAGGTAACAGTTCTTGGTGTGTTCAAAAGAAATGGAAAACGCCTTTCATGTTGTTCAGTTAGCGGATATTACTTTAAGGCACCCTGTTGTTCCTAAAATTGTCTTTAATGGAATCTATCAATTAACGAAGGACTTTCATTATTAAGGAAAAGAATAAAAGTTGTCACATCTTGAAAATTTTTCATAAATTCTGGAATTGTTTAAATTGGATAATAAAAACTGATAAAAAAATAATATTTTTTTTGTATTTTTTCTTCATTTAATTTGGAATATTGCTTTATTTTATCTATATCTTTTGCGGTACGTTTAATAAAATAAATTATCATTTTAATCCTTGATTATAATTTTAAGGAAAATTTTAGGTGAAGTCCTATTCTTGGGATATTACGTAATCAAAAGTCAATATTCATTTTTTCCAACTATACTCGGAGAAATAGACAAATACACAATAAATTGAAGATCAGTTCGCCGATTATTAAAGCCTCTTGAATTAAAATAAACATTGATGAATACTATTTATGTTTGGGAGGAGGCATTACGCAGAGGAAGCATTGAGCAGGCATTAATAGTAGGAAAAATAATAGATTGACAGCTGTGATAAAAAAAACCCTCCAAAACACGTGCGAATACGGTGGCATGTACAGCTGCGAGCACAAATTCAAAAACAGATAAAATTACGGATACCTGAACAAAAAGAATGGTAGATGCAAGTGAAATATATCTATAGACTACAGCTTATACTGCAAAGATATTGGTGCTCTGTCTTGGCAGAACTTTAATTTCAAAGACAATAGGAATCCAGATGAACAGAATTTAAAACCTCGTAGGTATGTGAAAGAATAAGTTTTAAAGGATTAAAAAGTTTAAATATTAATGAAGCAATTCATGTGGTACCTTGGAAATTGTGGTACATGGCGTAAGAAGCAAGAAATACTGATGTGAAGAATAGGATTGCTAAATTAATGAAAGGTCAACAAATATAGAATATTCTCAGGAAGTTCTTGAAATTTCAGGAAGCAAATGAAATATTTTTTGATTAAAGTTTGAGTGCAGTGAAGTATTAACCGTTAGTAGTTTTTTTAAACAAAAACTCCACATCTCCATAATATAGTATTCAAATAGTTTATTTAAAATACCTTGCGAATTTTCGGGATGAAAATTATAACGCCTTCCCTTCTTTAAGCGAAATGAAAATAAAATATTCTTTGGAATAACTAAAATACAAAACAGTAATGAACATGAAACACGTCGAAACAATATATAATTGTTTTTACAATGAAATAGCATAAATTTTCGTTTCATACTTCACACAATTTTTTAACAATAAATCCAATATACTAACAAAATGTTAACACATTAGATCAACCAATTATTTGTTTACAATAACGTATTCACATCATTAGAATCAATTAATTTAAACCAACAATCCGACATCCAACAGTCAAAACATTTCAATAATTAAATTCGTCAATATTTACAACTTTTTTTACATCCTTTTAAATTAAATCCTTTACTACCATAATAGTAGAAGGGTCCACTTTAGTACCTTCATACCTATTAAAATTATTCCCTTTCGTACATTTTATTATTCAACTTTCTAATATCTTTCTAGCACATAAATCTGTTTCTTTATACAAGATCTTGACAAAATTGTTCATTACATGTCCCTTCTTTATACAATGCTCTGCTATATCTGACACGTTCTTATTTGAATTTTTTAAGGCATTTCTGTGTTCCGACATGCGTTCCGGCATAGTTCTTTTTGCCTCTCCTACATAAAATTCCGCACACGTTCTACCATCCACCCTGTACACTATTCCCATTTCATATTGCCCATCCCTATGATTCATTTTTTATATATTAAATTTTTAATTGTATACTTGTATCTGAAACCAACATCTATATTAAAAGACCTTCAAATATTCTTCAAAACCATGCTATTCTCATTAATATATGGAATAAAAACTTTATTTGTAAATTTTCCGATCTCTTTTATTTTAAAAGTATTAAAATCATTAATTTGTTTCTTAATGAAACATTCAGAGTAATCATTTTTCTTCAATATTTTAGTCATTTCCTCAATTTGTTTCAAATAAGTATCTTGTTTACTTGTATTCCTATCAATTGTCCTTATAAAATTTTCAACTATATTAGTAATTTGTAAAGGACAGCTTTTAGGAAATATCATTGTCACTATCATCTTCGTTACACTTGAATTTAATATCTATATAAGTTGTTTCCAATATAAGCGGTATTTGTGTGGATTTCTAGAATGTTATCCGACTTTATCAATATATATTTATCAATATGTACCCAAATGGAAGGATATCTCTACAGCATCTCTTCCTATCTTTACAGTAAGTGATTTATATTGTTATTACAAGTTACTTAGTAGCAGTTATTCTGCGATCAAAGTCTTAATCATAAATTTGTTTCGCTTAGAAATAATTCTATAACCTAAAACTTAAGAATTAATTAATTGGCTAATAAGTAAAGATATTAATACTTTTGAAACTGCTTTTAGTTTTGAAAATAGTTCTGTAATGCTTTAAGAATGGTGCAATGTCTTTTGTATGTGGAGTAAAAAGCAGATTAAATGATATTTAAAAAGACATAGGAAGTGAGCATCCGCAGAATAAAGTGAAATTACGAATCCAAATGTGTTAAAGGAGAAACATGAATTTGTTGCGCTACAAAAGCAGTTAAAGGAGTGAACAGAAATAAAAATGAACTACTAACTAATCCAAACGCAGACTGAAGCAAGAAATCGAAGCCTAAAAGGAAAAGGTAACAAATTGTGTTTGTGTTTACCTGTTTTATTATTTTGTTCCAAAAGAAATATTCCATGTAAATGAACTGATAAGATCAATTAATGACTTTAAGAAGGAAGATTTTGTTTATAGAATTATAAGCACTTCGAGTTAATTTTAATTTATTTAAAAGAAGAAAGATTATTTATAGATGTTTCCAATTACAAATATTAAAGGAATATTTACACTGTTATCTTTGATACTCATTATAGAACAGTTAATTATCCACCACAAAATTCTCATTACATATTGAAATTGTTAAACGGATTAATTTTAATCTTATCTCGGACAATTGATTAGCAAAAGGTTTAATACTTAATTTAAGACAATACGATATTAACAGAAAAAGCCTAGAAATCAATTTTCTATGGGATTTTCTGGTTGACTTCTCGCGCTAATTAGTCGACAAGGAGAAGATTGGAGAAGATTCCAAAACTCAAATTTAATTCGACCTTAATCCTCAAATATGCATACCAAGTTTTAAGCAGATCCCGTCATGAACTCAAAAATTAGGGACACACATGATAACATATATAACACATATATTGGAAAATATACTTGTATTGAAAAGGTAAAAAAATAAAAGTCTAACTTCGATAATAACATATGTTTAGTTAACTTCTGATTATTTAACTGGCTTTACGATATCTATAGCCATTCCGGCATACCCTAGTGGTCTACATGGTGGCCTTCTATGAGGCAGTTGTATCGAACCTGGGTTCGAATCCCGCCATTGCCGTGAATGTTTGAAAAATTTCCTTTCCTGTTTTGTCTTCTTCAGCTTTCTTTCAGGTCCAAAATCATTCCTTAATGATTTTCTGAGAAAGGCAACGGGTATCCACTTCAGTATCTGTTCCCTGTGGCAGTTCAATTGATTCATCTAGGGGTACGGCATGATGGGAGCCTTTCTAGAACTCCACTTGCACAGACACTTAGGACACGAAGTTTGGACTTGATGAGCACCCTGAAACAACAGCAATAGCAAAACAATGTCTATAATTTCACAAAAAGAGCCAATGTTTTTCTTTTAATAATTTCATTTAATAAATACATTAATTTTAAGAAGCTTGTTAATTTTGAAACTACAGGCTAATTTTACTTTACTTTGAATAACCAGCTTTTTGTTACTGTTCTTTTTCACATTTCCCTCTACACACCAGACCAGGTTTACATTCACCGAATTTATATCGAATTTAAATTAAACCTGCTAGGTTTCGGATACCATTTATGAAAAAGATAAACTAAGTCAATTTTATCTTTTTGTATTTAAAGAGTTCATCAGATGACAATCAAATAAAATGAAGTTTAGATACACAGTGTTTGCAATAGTGATAAATAAGGATTATTAGGAGTGCTACGATTATGTTAAAATATTAATTTTAGCATTGTGAGAATTTTCTGTGAGTTACATCAGAAACTAATTATTATAAACTTTAGAATAGTTGTTCAATGACATCCATCGAAAGCGTTACATGTAATCATAGAAAGTTAATATTGTGATAAACAAGGCGATAGCAGAAAAAGATAAATATTGTTGCCACTTTATGTGAATTGATAAAGTACAACTGAGATCATGTTATTGAATTTTAGAAAAGAAGTAAAACCAGTAACATCTTTTCATTATTAATTTGTTGCTTGTATTTATTCGAAGGTTTAATTAGAAACCAACACCATTTTACAAAATTGGACATTGGAACTGATTAATGAATTTTATTTTACTCAGCTCTGCTTTCATATATAGTTACTTTTGAACAATAACTTTCTAATCCTAGTTATATTCCTAGCTTAATTTTGCTGCAAGTATAATAAATTTATAGTAACTTGTAATTCAGTTGAAGTGGGGTGAAAATTCAAAACTGCCATGTTTAGTTATTAGAGGATCCATCACAGAATTCGAATATACGTTAACTCTAAAAATTGTAAAATAATCGTGTAAATGTTTTTCATTGAATTAGTATCTACATCTATTTTGAAGTGGATTTTGATTACGACGATTTTGAAATCTTTATTCGAGCCTTCATGTCGGACAGGAAGTGAGTACCACTTCCGTTTTCAATTGTAATCCCTGACTATCTTCTGAAGCTGTATTTCGGAGGGGTTTTTTTGAGAGCCGGCAGAGGAATTTCAGGTTTTCGAGTTGGGAACGATTTTCGCTAGTTCGTTAATTCATGTGAAACGGGCTTCAGATTTCAATGTTAGATGCTAAAGGGATGAAAATTATCTCGACAAATAATTAATAGGCAATGCGATCTCTAAGACCGCCCAACCTTCATAACGTGGAATTACAATCTTCAATAATATTAAAATGTTCTTAGAAAATTATAGGCAAGATGAAAAGTTTTCTTCATGAATGAGTATTTCTCTATTAACAATTAGGCGAGGAAGCTGATAGCTGCTACATTTTAACTTGATCTCTAACGGGTTCACTTCAGAAGATATGAACCAATCCCTCTTCAAATATTTTAAATCTCAATAATCATTCAAGAATCAAGAATCAAAAGTCATTTGCAAATAGGATCTTTTGTGGATGATGAGCATCACTTGAAATTCGAACTCATCAGCAAATAAAAAATTAAACATGGAGTGAAAAAAAAAACGAAAAAAAATGGAGTGTAGTTTACCGATATATGGAGTGTTGCAGTTATATGAAGTTTGGCGATCAATCTTTTTTTTAAACCTCAGCAGATGTTAAAGAAATCATAAGATGTTCAAAAATTTCTCCATGTTCCCCGTTCCTTCAAATGAGACAAGTTCGAAATTTATCGGTAAACACATCTATAAAAAGACTTGGTTCAGTGTTTGAAAAGAACTTAAGTGTACCTGTAAATCTTCTGTAGCATTTCATTTAAAATTCAAGAAATCGTTAGATGTAGTTGTGTTTCTTAACAATTTCTGGCCTTTCTTCCTAACACTCCTCGCTATCTCGAAAGTGTTCTTAGACTCTTAAAATAAAAATCTATGAAGTGAATGTTCATCAAGAAATATAAAAAGGGTTTAATTGAACGAGCAAATCTAAAATTCACTGTTGCTTTGTGAACAGTAATCACTTACACAAAGTTTACTAACTTACACGAAAAACAAAAACAAAAATCATTTCTCTTCATGATATTTCGAATTGGTAACTACAATGTTCTGCTGATAATCAATATCTTATTATATTAGTGAATAATTATATGCAGTTATATTTTGTACATAGTTATTATATTATTTGTTACATTGTGTATGTAAATTGTTTCTAATTGTATATTATCGTATTGTTTGTAACAGAGATATTGAAATTTATTTTATCCTTATTCTTATAATTATCACATGTTTTTAACTTCATTAGTAATATTCATCATCTGAATTGATTATTTTGCTTTTATTTTTTACACATTTTGCATATTTTTAAATTATTTGTTTTCTTATCCTTTTCATATTTGTTTTCGAAAACCTTAAAATCAAATTTGCAAAATATTTTCATAGATAGTGTTAATATAGTCTTTTTTATTTATATAAGCTTTTTTTATTTTGTAAATAACATTTTCCCTTAATATTTAAACAAATGAACCTATAAACTGACCTTGATCTTGATAAATTGTGATTATTATTAACATCCTCTAATTCAACGTTTTATTGAAAATTCAATCAAAACAAGTTCGACGACTTTTTAGAAACAGAGGTTTTCTAATAAGTTTCGGATATTTATTACGTCATCCAGTTTAGTTTGTTCAGTAATGCAGAATTCCGGAAGAATGCGTAAATTACATAAGTATGGTTTATCAGAATGTCCCCTTTGTTGGTTTTACTATCTGGAAATTGCAAATATAATAAAGACTTTTTGTGCTTCATAAATAACGGTCAACTAGATCATAATAAAACAAACTGTTTAATCATGATATTTCGTTTCTCCTAATCGAAGACGCTTCTTCACATGAATAATTACAGGAAATTACAGGAGTTACAGGAATTCCTGTTAACAGAATTCATATACAAAATGAATTATAATATAACAATCTCTTATTACTTAAATAAGGAATTGATAACATAATGTAACAATCTCTTAGTACGTAAAAAACAATAATGTTATCATCAATACGAATCCATTTAATTGCTAACACAATATAAC
>JAFIDM010010028.1:7333688-7348049 GCA_023159025.1 Thereuonema tuberculata | reverse complement strand
AAAAAAACAATAATGTTATCATCAATTACATGAAAACAAAATTAACAATCTCTTAGTATATAAAAAACAATAATATTATCATCAATTTCGTGAAAAACAAAATATAATTATCTATTAGTACGTTAAAAACAATAATGTTATCATCAATTATTTGAAAAACAAAATATAACAATCTCTTAGTACATAAAAAGCAATAATATTATCATCAATTACGTGAAAAGAAAATATAATAATCTCTTAGTGACAATGATATTATCATCATGACAATAATATTATCATCATGACAATAATATTAAAAATGACAATAATGTTATCATCAATTACGTTAAAAACAAAAAAAAAAACTCTTAGTATATCAAAAACAATAATGTTATCATCAATTACGTGAAAATCAAAAAAAAATTCTTAGTACGTAAAAAACAATAATGTTATCATCAATTACGTGAAAAGCAAAATATAATTATCTATTAGTACATAAAAAATAATAATGTTATCATCAATTACGTTAAAAACAAAAAAAAAACCTCTTAGTATATAAAAAACAATAATGTGATCATCAATTACGTGAAAACAAAATATAACAATCTCTTAGTACATAAAAACAATAATGTTATCATCAATTGCGTTAAAAACAAAAAAAAAATTCTTAGTACGTAAAAAACAATAATGTTATCATCAATTACGTGAAAACAAAATATAACAATCTCTTAGTACATAAAAAACAATAATGTTATCATCAATTACATGAAAAACAAATATAACAATCTCTTAATACATAAAAAACAATAATGTTATCATCAATTACATGAAAAACAAATATAACAATCTCTTAATACATAAAAAACAATAATGTTATCATCAATTTCGTGAAAAACAAAATATAATTAATCTATTAGTGCGTAAAAAACAATAGTGCTATCATCAATTACGTGAAGAACAAAATAATGGTCTGTTTAAATGATATATAACTCAACAAACAATAAAGGATCATATAAAATATTCCATAAACATATCTTTTTTTTTTACATATTTTTTAAATTTATTGAGACTAAATTCACTAACCTTAAGGAATTTATTCTTATTCATTCAAGTAAAAGAATAATGCACTGTCTTTTATTTCTAAGATTTCTCTTTAAATTTAAGAAAATAAAGTGAAAGCAGTTTCAGAGAACTTGAATTTATTTTTTTTTTTAACTCAGGAAACAAAATCCAATGTATTCAAATGTAAACAGAGCTATTAGTAATGAAAATGTAAAAGATAATAGAAAAATTCAAAAGTACAAATACATGACAAACAAAAACAAAAACGCACCAGACTAAGACTGAGAGTTCACTGATCTGTTTTTTTAAATTGTGATACCGGAAATCCAAGATCCATGCGTTATATATATATGCGTATTATTATTTCGAAAACTGTAATTAATTAGATTAGAGTTTTCTAATTTGGAAACTTGAGGTTGATTATAAATTCCCTTATATAACATGTGATAGAATGTATGCTTTGAAATAATATGAAATTAAGGAAAGTTTTTGTTATAAATTTAAACGAAACTTTTTTTTTCCATTTAAATGATTTAGGAAGTAAAACAATAGCAAACCATTTGTGCAATTAATATTTCATTTTTGAAAATTGTTTCCTGTTTGTTCTGACAATGCCCTGTTATATAAATAAGTAGAAATTGTTGTTTAAGAACTTATTTTTATTGAAACGTTAGGTGAAGCAGATTTCCACGTACATTTACACATTCATTTTCCAGCAATGAATTGTATTTGGTTTTCTTTAGTAATTGTATCCACTTTACCCTGGATAGCAGATGCTGCGATTGGAAAATTTCTTACCCTTCCTTTATCCAAATGTAGTGGTGCAGGTTAGTTTTTTTGTTTTTTTTGTTTTTTGTTTTTTGTCGTTTATTCTATTCAGTAAGTTAGTTTCATTAGATCCAAGAGTTTTCATGTAGGCAGGAGGGGCAGTTAGACATTCTAAAGCGAAAGTCAGATATATATATATATATATTTATATATTTATATATATTTTTAAATACGTTCCCAGATTGTCTTATAGCTGCATGTATTATTCTTGTCTTATTTAAAGATAAAATGTGAATGAATTCCTCTTCGATAAATCTTGGCTCTTAGGATACTGGAGGCATAGGCTCTGACACTTCAGAGGCCAATTGGGATTACTGGGGTTTGGATGGTCAGTCCAATGGTCGTCCGCCTTCAGCCCTGTTTCTCATTTTACATTGATTTAAGCTATCCAGAAGAGAGCTGGCCTTGGAAAAATTCCGAGAACCTGTCTGAGCCTGAACCCGACTCAATGTCCAGTGCTTACAAACCATTGGACAATATTATCGTCATTACTATTCTGTAATTTCTGAATATTCCATACTGTATCGCTCAGTATTGAAAGAAGTTGAATTTATTGGAATATTCCAAAACATTAACCTTTCTCATTTTACTTCATTTGCCTAACTGATGGAAACAAGATATGAGAAGTTGAAATCAAGAATTTTTATCCACTTTTATGCAAATATTAGCTGAGAAAAGATATTAACTGAGAAACAGCAACTATGCCTCTAAGTTTGCAAAGGAAACAAGAATCCAAAGAGATTATTTGGCGATGTGGAATTTTGCAGATATTAATTAATGGAAAATGAATGGAAATAAGCCATACTTAGTGGAAACGTTACTGAATCACATGAACTTGACCATTTTATGATTATGAAAGAAACATAGATTCTGATGTAATAAAATATTATTGTCAGCTAAGTACAAATATATAGACATAATATATGATTGAAAAATATTCAAGGAAAAAATATTAAGTAAAGTCTGGTTCACTATATATATTTTTAAATATATTATTAAGTTTCTGTATCTACAGGGTGTTTTAGACTTCCCACCGGGATTTCGGAGATCTTAGCTCACAGACAAACTCGCCCATAAGACGAGAACGTGACAGTGAAAAGATTTTATCAATATTTTAACATAGCTTAAAGATTTTCGATATGTCAGCCTCTGGTATCTCGACAGATATCAATTCTGTAATCTTGCTCTTACCATACATGCTTTAAGCCACGATTCTTCGTCGAAGCTGGGCTAAAGGGGGCATATCAACTTTATCTCCAACGTAGCCCCAGAGAAAAAAGTCACAAGGAGTGAAAACGATGATCTGGGAGGCCATGGAATAAGTGCGGAGTCTTTGTTAGACATACGTTCTGTTCGCATGAAAACGCCATGTTTGCACACTACTGTCTCCTAGTGGAGAAACGGGTAACTAAGGCACCGCATGTGACCAAAAAAAACCTGATTATATACTCTTTTCACTGCAACGCTCTCGTCCCTGTGGAGGCGAGTTTGTCTACAGACCTGCGAAATCCCGGAGGGAATTCTGAAACATTCTGCATTTTTGTTATTTAAGATATTCCCTTTATATTTTTTCCTTCCCTTAAATTATAACTTATCTTAGGTATTGCAGTAAATTTTTATAGTTAATTTGTATTCTAACTTTCCATTTTATTATTTAATAAAATCATTATTAATATCTTATTATGATTTTAAGTGTAGGAATTCATGAATCTATAGCTATATAGCTATAGATAGCTATATTTCTTTATAGTTATATTTCTTTTATATTCTTTTATGTTTTACGTTATTCATAAAACTGTTGTTAATTAAATATAATTAACCTACTTTTTAAAAATGAAATTAAAAATTAGACAATTAAATTAAAAAATCAACAATTAGAAGAATATACTGAAATGTATTAGATGTGTTAGAATGAAAATAAATTAATACTATCTGAATAATTATTTAAATCTGCGGCCTAGGCTTTAAGCTTATGTATTTATAAATTATAACCTGAATCCTGTTTGGACATTTATTTAAAATACTCATTAAATTGATTTAATGAGTATATTAATTTGTCATTATATAAGTATATGCAAAGTGCTGCTAATGTAGTCTATTAAAGTATTATAGAATTAAATAAAAGAAATAAAAAACAATTTGGGACAAGACTTGAGCTGTAAAGAAACCTGAGGTGATAAACAGAAATACGTGCTGATTAAATTCTTTAAAAATGTATTAGGAGCCCAGCACAGACTAACAACAAACAAATTGCCTTTTTCTGATTCATTTATCGGGGAGGATCAGGTGACAGCTGTTTCGCCATTCTACTGGCTCTTCAGACCTGACCTGCCTCCCCCGAGGCAACCTGAGGTGATGATGTTGTTTTTTCCTTATTGTTTCTCACTATATTATCTTTCTAATTTACGACAATGATTTATCTAAACATTGTCATCTTTGTTGATATTATTTGTTTATTTACATTATTTATTTTACTCCTACATAGAAGCAGTATCGAATCCAAGTGTGACCGTGATAAAAATTACAAAAAATATAACGTTTGTTTACGATGATAGATATTTTGGACCGGCGAATTGTAACTATCTCATTTACTATACTTTTAAAACAAAAGGTAACATTTCTCAAAAATTCTAAGTAATTTTGCTCTCATAATTTCTTGAACATTTATGAAAAATTGGAAATTAAATTTTTCTAATCTCAAAGATTTCAAGTAAAACTAGTAAAATGTGTCAGGATATTAATTCTATGAAGAAAGCTTATTAAAAACATAAAATGATATTTGAATTTGAAATTTCTCACTATTATTTTTTTTTATATATATCTGAAAGTTTATATTTACTTTTGTTTAGATGCTACCAAGTTAAAACTCGGTGTTAAAATCAATGGAATTCCAATCCCTGACTATGATGTTTGCAGCAAAGCCAATCCTCCATGTAAAAAGTCCATCACACCACAGAGTTATACTTCGTCTATATCCTTTCCTGCAATAGGAACATTACTTATCGTAAGTGAAAAAGTTACTACATGCTTTAAATACATACACTTCATTATATCGTCTTCTATTATATAATACAATATTTCGGATATCTAGTTACTTGCCTTCTGCAGGTTTGATGGTAAAGTTGACTTACATGACCGAATTTTATAACAAGAGATTTAACAACAATAAATAAACGTGACAGTTAACATCGAAATGAGATGCGTGATACTGTCTTCTAACAACTGAATGATCAAATCTAACAACGTTTCAAACATTATCTATATTACCAAAATTTTGTAACATTTCTCTGTTTTTTTTATTTTCTGAACGCCGGGCGTAAAAGACTTAGAAACAAGATACTATATAAAGATTGGACAGACCACTGCCTTTCCTCAGACCATAACCCCGATTCGTTAACAAATACTCTATTTAAGGATGAAAAACACGTGTTATAATAAAATCTTGCATGATTTCATTGTTTCAAATGCATTAATAAATCCAAGGGAATGGCGGCAATGATTACACTTTAGGAATTTCGCAAAACATTGTTGGTGATATAGATAATGATTGTAACATCGCTATATTTGATATATCATTCAGGTGTTAGAAGATAATATCACGCATCTCATTTTCGATGTTAATTGTCACGTTTGTTTTTTGTAAAATTTCTTGTTGTAGAAATCCGCTCATGTAAGTTAACTTTACCATCAAACCTGAAAAAGGCAGGTAACTAGATAAAGCCGAAAATATTATATAGTAGATGAGGATGTAAGAACTGCTTTTAATACTATATGCTTTATTTAATTATATCTTTTTTATCATTGTCGACAGACAGATTCGATTCTTTTTTTTTCAGTGTAAACGCTAAACAATTTGGCTGAAGTAATTCAAAAAATATACAAAAAAATTTAAATTAATAAATTTCTAAAACACTCATCACAATTACTTTTTTGGAAGTATTAATCAGCTTTCTTATGTTGAAGTTGTTTTAATTTCAAAAATGTAATTTAAAAAAATATCAAATTAAATTTTAATTTTAACAAAAATTAAAATTAAATTGTCTTTTAAATTGTTTATACTTTTGTCATAAATTTTTTTAAGTATGTTACCACGTGCATAATGGGTCACATTCTTTTCATTAATATCTTACTGAACTTAATAAGCAGTATCTTATTGAAGAATGGCTCTCATTACTACCAACAGTACCTTGAGATATGGAGTGGTTCACATTGTTAATATGTTGAGATATTGAAAGACTTAAGTTATTCACTAGCTCTTAAGATATGAAAAAACTCATATTGTGAAAAGACAATACCTTGAGATGTGTTATTGCTGTCGTTGTTACCATATCTTGAATTGTATAACTGCTCACAATGTTAACAATATTTTGAGATATGAAATGGCTCATATTGTTAAATAGAAAACAACAATAATTAGTTCTGAGTTCTGGGTTCGTTGCAGAAATAATTAAGTTCTTTAACGTTAATATCCCTTTCTGAAATGTTCACAAAATAAGGCTCAGAATTTTCACTAAATCTTGTATTTGGTTAGACTATAATCATCTTCACGATTGTTCTTTAGTTCCTTAATCTCGATGATCCTGAAATAATAATATGAATTATTAGTCACAGTTTCCGTTTAACTTTGTTGCTCGTGAAATCGTTGGCCCTGAAAGAATGACTTAAATCGAAATTGGAGGCGCAGTTCGAACATCTTGTCATTCGTTAATGCATCCATTTTGCTGTAACGATTATACTACAAGCTACTTGCAATCGTATTTAAATTAATTAAATATGACCTGTAATAAATATAATCAGAATTTTTTTTTAGTTAAGTATAATCCATTTGGACTTCAGTCCAATTGTACAACTTGTATATTTCGCCTAAAACACTTTAGTTATTCGCTAAATTCGACAGAGCGACTGCCATCACTCGTTGCACATTATTCGTTGATATCACACAACAATTAATTATCAACATATTATCAACATACAAATAACAATCAGTTCATGCACTTTTGTTTTTGTGTTTGTTTTAGATCAAGCATTTGTTGTTATCTGTTCACGACTTTCGTTCATTTATTTTGAAGAATTTTCACTTCTCTTATCTATTTCAAATAATTAGTTCCAATTAATAAATTTACAATATGAAATTATTAACATAACACTAACACAATAATTTCACACATATTGATACAAAAACTCATTGTTAACAATGCATCACATTCTTAACTAGAACTTGGGATGTGAAAGGCATAGGGAATTATTCACATTGTTATCATAAATTCTTTGGGATAGATTCACCTTATTATCATCGAAAACTTGATACGTGAAATGCCAAAATTATGCTTTGAGATGTGGAATGGTAGCTTTGGTGTTCTATCAGTGTAATTGATCAGTTGTGATTCAAATCTCAACAAATACAATCTCAATACAAAAATGTTGCCAATAATCAATATTCCCAACATTAAACCAAAGTACTATTAATGTAAACATAAGGAGATATTTGTGAGGGTGTGAACAAATTGAAGCTTTGATTCCAACTGCAAATTTCAGTTAAAGGACGCACCATTTCTTAACTAAAATTTATGTTAATATTGAGACTCGCAAGTAGTTATCTTTTAGGAAATAGAAAATAGTTCAGTTTTGAAATCAAATCTTTCAACGATCTTTCATAACAAATACATATCAAAATAGAACATCTTATATATCGAGTTATATGTATAGCACTGAAGCAAGAGGTGAGTTATCAATTGTATTCCTGTATGAATTATTTTGAAGTTCTGCGAAAGCAAAAGACGAAATAAATGAATGATGATAAAATAGTCAATAGTCAGGGAAGGCTACAATTAACAATTTCTATTTATAGATTGTATGGCTGCTAAAGCTGCAGTGTCACTTGTTCACAAAAGAAAATATAATCTTAATAAGTTCTACAATGAGCATCGTTAGCTTGGTTCCATTTTACAGGCTGTAGTCCCCCAATGATTCATGACCCATTGGTTCAGTTTGACACCCTGCCACCTTTAAATCTAATTAAAGAAACTAGAGCCCATTTTACAGAGGTCTGGGTAAACCCTAGGATCCATCTCAACGAGAAACCCAATGTATACATTATAAAATTTTACTAAATATTTTTATCGTGGAAGACGGCGTATTAAAAAGATAATTATGTTATTACAAATGTTATTATAAAGGCATGAAAGCGCACACAAATAAAATCACTGAGGTGCTTTTGACGTGGGGAATCCAAGAGAAATCCAATTTTTGGGTTATTACCCGTCCTCAGATGGATTCACCCAATGTATGGAGCTCAGTGAGATCGAAGAAAATGTGAACAAAAGACAAGCAAGCATAAGAATGGCCCTTCATACTCTAGCTGTTGAGTAGCGGGGATTAACTAATTGCCCTTTTTATTTTTAATTTATATTTTACTGTTTTTTATATGAAGAGCCCTTGTTATGTTTAGCTTTCGCTTGTTTATATTTTCCTTTGATATCACTGAGCTGCTGACACTGGGTGAATCCAACTGAAGAAGGGTAAGAACACTGGCTGCCTTGAATTCTCAGTGCCAATATTCCAAAAGCTGTTCATTGATTTTATTTGTTGGGAGTTTTTATCCCTTTTTATTGCTTTGTAAATTCTAGTACGTATGTTAAAATTAACATTAAATGTTAAACCTTCATATGTTTTCTGTACTCAAAATCATTAATAAAGGAAATTTTAAAAGAATTTAAAATAGCTTATTCTTATTTTTATTTTATTTTTTCAGAATGGCAAGGTAACAATTCTTGGTATGTTCAAAAGAAATGGAAAACGCCTTTCATGTGATTCAGTTGCCGGATATTATTTTAAAGCAGCCTGTTGTCCCTAAAATTGTCTCTAATGGAATCTACCAATTAACGAAAGACTTTCATTATTAAGGAAAAGAATAAAAGTTGTCACATTTTGAGAATTCTTCATTAACTCTGGAATTATAATGTTTAAAATTGGGTAATGAAAATTGGCAAAAAATAATAAATTGTTGAATTTTTTTCTTAATTTATTTAGGAATATTTATCTTTTGCGATTCATTTAATAAAACAAAATATCATTTTAATCCTTTATCATAATTTTAAGGAACTTTTTAGCTAAAATCCTATTCTTGGGGTATTATATAATCGCAAGTCAATATTCATTTTTTCCAACTATACTCGGAGAAATAGACAAACACACAATAAATTGAAGATCAGTTCGCCGAGATCACTACTCTATCTGAGAAAATCAGTTATTAGAATGATAATAACAGTAAATGTAATTCAGTGGAAGGTATAGTAACAGATTCTTAACTCTATCAGTAGAGCAGGTTTATACATTCTCTAATAATATGAAAACAAGGTAATTAATGCTTTTAGACAGTGTCCTAAGCAAAGCGGTCCCGTAATTTTATAAACAAAATTTTATCGGAACCCATCAGATCGTAGTCGGCGATATGCTTCAGCTTTTCTTTCTCGATCTCTGTCTCTGACTTTGAGGGAGCGTTCTTTACGCAAGCGTGAAGCTTCTCGCTTTGCATCAGCATCTCGTTTTTCCGCACGTAGCCACAATTGTCTTTTGCATGCGCAACAATCACATTTATAATGCAGCTCTACAACCATCACAACATTGACATTAAACCAACAATTCCACCTTTTGCATTCGCAAAAATCACAATTTCTAATAACAAGAAAATTAAAACAATATCAGGTTGGTTTTTTTAGCAACTCATTATTAGCAAAACACTCCTTGGGGGCCGTGTCGGGTCAGGGAATGGTACTAGAGGTCTGATTTTTTTTTTTTACGTGGTCACCTACTTTTTGATTCTGAACACAGTGGTAAAGGTTTCATTCTAATATTTCTAATCGTTTGGCCGCTCCAGAGTGTGACATCCAGACAACATAAAAGCAAGAGCAGTCCATAGCCGTTTTACAAGCAACTGTAACCTAGGGGCCGCTAATTAAGCAAATAAAAATTCATAATATCTATAATTTTAGTCCCCCAAAAATTAAATTTCGCAACAATTCGCAAGCGCTTTCATTAGACAACAAAATATTTTTGCATGGTCGATCTGTCCTCAACAATGTGAGGTCTCAGTTTAATGCTACTTCGTCTTTAAAGCCGCAATAGTAACGGACCCTTTTTTACAGAGGAGTAGATCAACCCTAGAGCCGTTACAATAGGCCAGTCAAATTGTACATTAAAAACGCAAATCGCGATGTAAAGCTGCATTTTTGGTATGTTATTTGGACCCGTTAGGGAAGTGTGAAACTATGTTTTGCAAGCAAAAAAAAGTTGTGCCAGCTGCGTAGTACGTGAAAAACTGCAAAATTTTCGGACTTTTTGAAGTTTCTGCGGTTTAATTCAGAAACCATGCGTATTTTGAAATTACAGTAGTTGTCATTATCATTTTGAAAGTATATTAACTTTGTGACAATTTAAGCCCACCCACAGCTCCATATGTCTAATAAGTATTGAGATACGGCTCTTCAAAAATTGGCATGTTTTCCAAAAATTCAGTTTCCCTTTTGTTTTCAGCCACATATCGACACAACTGCTCATCCTACAATAAAAATTGTAAGAAACTACATTTTAGCACATTTAATTATCTTTCATTTAAGCGCAAAACGTGGTCAGTAGACCATATAGTTCTCTTGCAATCACTAAAAAATCAAATATTGCGAAAATGGATTTTTAAGATATGGGCCTAACCTAAACACTGCTAACATGAAATTGTGGGCATTAGGTGAAAGAAAAAGCCAGGTAAAAAGTTGTAATGTCTATTGGCATCTGTTAATGTTACATAAATAGTTAAAATGTTAAAAAAAAGTTTATATTTTTTGGAGGGTCCCGGTTGATCATCTTGATGAGGAACTGTTCTTCTCCAAAGGGAAAGATTTGTCGATGTATTCTTCGAAAAATAATATTTATCAGCAATGGCATTGTTGGCTCTGAAGTCAATTGCCAGATGGCACAAGAATTGGGAATTGATAGAATCAAAAAGATCACCGGAAACTCGTTTGGGAAAGTTGGCATCAAACGAAAAGACAAGGTACGAACCTTGTCATCAGTTACCGTTAAAGTGCAAAGCAAGCAGGTTGAAATAGATCCTCTCACCATTTTCCAAAGGCTCTGTAACACAAAACAGACAGATAAGGACCTGAAAGAGTACTTCAAACACTAGTTGGCTCCCTACCCAATGGCTTTGTTTTGTGAAGAGGGTATGCGTAAAGGCACAAAATCAAGTTTTTACTCAGCTTTTACCCCACTCCCCGCAAACATCCCTATAGGAACCCATACATTCATTGTTGTGGATGGAGGCTACTTGCTCCATAAGGTCATCTAGCACCAGAATAAGGCAGTTGTGTTTGACGGCTACCCAGAAGATAGAAAGGTTACGTCAGTATGCAGCTTCATCATGCAGCGACATAATGTTGAAGATTCAACATTGATCAAGGTGTCCCAGGAGAAATTGCTGTCAATCGATAACAACAAGCGGTGCATGATCGACTTCCTATGTTCAGGATTGGAAAACGAGGGGCTCCAAGTAAAGCAAGCAACAGAGGACGCAGACTGCACTACAGTGAGAACAGCGCTAGACAAGAGCAGATCCTATGAAAAAGTAATAATAGTTGGAGAGATTGTGGACCTCTTGTTACTCCTACATGGATTGGGATCTAGTGTGGACAATATGTTCTTCCACAAAAGTGGCAGGAGTGAATCAAGCTCTCTGCAGTTTTCCTCTACATCTTATCAATCCCGGAGAGCTATTATTTTCTCCTGGATTTGCATTATTTGTGCACGCCTTTACCGGATGCAACACTACTTCTGCCCTTGTCTGGCATGGAAAGATGAAGATGTTGGGCGCCCTCCAAAAGCATCCACGGCTGGTTGATGTGGCTACCATTTCCTACAGCCGGATGCCATTCATGACGAAATAGCCGCTGCTGGAAATAAACTACTTGTGGCTCTGTATGCAGGAGGCGTCACCAGCACTCTTCGCACTCTCCGTTACGAAATCTTCGTGCGATCAGCTGCCAACGCCAAGATCCATCTGGCTCGTCTGCCCCCAACTGAAGAGGCTGTAGCTCAACATGCGTATCGAATATACCATCAGGTTCAGGAATGGTTGGGGGTAGAAAAAGAACCAACCAACTGGGGCTGGACTAGTAACCAGCAGGGGCTGTTACCTGTGACTTCCGCAAAGGACCCAGCTTCTCCAACCCTCCTAAAATTCATATCATGCAAGTGCAATGGACGAGGTTGCAAGTGTAGGGCTAAAGTGCTCTGTTCTCTGTCATTTCTGTCGGGACAAAGTCATGCCAAAATGTCTCCACAATTGAAATAGAAGACTCCGACAACGAAAAATACAATCGTTAAATCTTTCCCTTTGGAGGAGATGTTGTCTCAACAACAGTGGTCTCATCACGATAATTAACCAGGACCCTCCAAAAAAATATAAACTTTAATTTTTCATTACATTTTAATTATTTTCTGTAACATAATAAATGTCAATACACATAACTTTTTACCTGGCTTTTTCTTTCGCCTAATGCTCACGATTTCATGTTAGCAGTGTTTAGGTTAGGCCCATATCTTAAAAATCTATTTTCGGAATTTTTGATTTTTTAGCGATTGCAAGATAACTAAATGGTCTACTGACCCCGTTTTGTGCTTAAATGAAAGGTAATTAAATGTGCTAAAATGTAGTTTCTTACAATTTTTATTGTATGATGAGCAGTTGTGCCGATATGTGGCTGAAAACAAAAGGGAAACTGAATTTTTGGGAAACATGCGAAAACATGCCAATTTTTGAAGTGCCGTTTCTCAATACTTATTAGACATACGGAGCTGTGGGTGGGCTTAAATTGTCACAAAGTTAATATACTTTCAAAATGATAATGACAACTACTGTAATTTCAAAATACGCATAGTTTCTGAATTAAACTGCAGAAACTTCAATAAGTCCGAAAATTTTGCAGTTTTTCACATATTACGCAGCTAGCACAACTTTTTTTTGCTTGCAAAACATAGTTTCACACTTCCCTCACGGGTCCAAATAACATACCAAAAATGCAGCTTTACATCGCGTTTTGCGTTTTTAACGTTTTTTTTGGTACGATTTGACTGGCCTACAAAGGAAACCTCCAAAAATAAAATCACCACTCTCCATCGAGGATTGAACTTCACTTCTATGGTTCCCTATTAGTGGCTATAGTACTAGATCTTATTGTGGTGCTAATGGTGTTAATAAAGATTTTGTAACAATGTTTGCCAGAATAGGATTTAATAATGTTTTTTATTGTTACTGTTAATTCTAAAACACTTTCTTTTATCAAAAAGAAAAACACTTTCTTTTATCAAAAAGAAAAACACCACATCTCCATAACATATAGTTTATTTAAAAACTTTTCGGAATTTTCGGGATTATGATACGTCATCCCTTCTTCAAGCGAAATATAACAATAAATTAGTTTTTTGGAATAACCAACAATGCAAACCAGTGATAAACATGAACACTATGTTGAAATAATTTACCATTGTTTTAACAATATGAAATAGCAATTATGCTTTTACATTACTTTACAATTTTTGAAAAAACAACTAATCCAAATGAACTAACAACATGACACATAGATACATTAATTCTTGTTTACTTAGATATTTTGAATCCTTTATATTAACTAACAATCCAATAATCAAAAAACATTTCAATAATTAAATTCATCAATATTAACCACTTTTTTTACATCTTTTTTAATTAAGTCCTTTACTAATATAACCGTAGAAGGGTCTACTTTAGCCCCTTCATATCTATTAAAATTAGTTCCTTTTGTACATTTTATTACACAACTCTAATATTTTTCTTAGACTTAAATCTGTTTCCTTATATAAAATTTTAACATAGTCCTTCATAACATGCCCTTTATTAATACAATGTTCTGCAATATCTGAGACGTCCTTATTGGCATTTTTTAAGGCAGTACCGTGCTCAGACATGCGCTCTGCCATAGTTCTTTTAGTCTCCCCTACATAAAATTCCCCACATGTTCTACAATCCACCCTATATACTATTCCCATTTCATATTGCCCATCCCTTTCATTTATTTTTTTACATAACAAATTTTTAATTTTGTATTGGTATTTGAACCCAACATCTATACTAAAAGACTTACAAATATTTCTCAAAATCATGCTATTATTATTCATATATGGAATAAAAACTTTATTTGTAAATTTTCCAATCTCTTTTATTTTAAAAGTATTATAATCATTAATTTGTTTTTTAATGAAGCTTTCTGAGTAATCATTTTTCTTTAATAACTTAGTCATATCATCAATTTTTTTCAAATAAGTATCTTGCTTACTTGTATTTCTATCAATTCTCCTTATAAAATTTTCAACCACATTCTTTTTTATACCTATTCCATGTCCCGATCGAAAATTCAAAATATGGTCACTCTGACAATTTTTTCTGTAATGTTCCATTATAATCCT
>JAFIDM010010028.1:7304400-7328688 GCA_023159025.1 Thereuonema tuberculata | reverse complement strand
ATGATGGTTAGGCACGTTAATTTTTTGTACAAACAAAGCATATTTTTTTCTGACACAAAGCACATCGTACAAAAGCTGATTCTTTACAATCATACAGATTGTTTCGCAGTTCATCAGGAAAACAAATTTCATTTACATTACAAAAAAATCTCTCTTTCACTTATTAATTTGGAAGCAAACCAAGGACATTGTATCATTGCTTTGAATAATGGTGCAGACAACTGAAAATATACTATTGAATGTATTTTAAGTACATCGTCCAGTGAACTCTTCCTGTCTGCAGAAGAAACGAACTGTTTTGCAGCCAAAAAAAGAAAAATATATTGATATGCAGATTTTATTTTTCTAAACTGAAAGTAACTTAAATTATGAAAGTTAATAGATTTATATATTTTTAATTTTATTTTTATTTCTGTCTATTAGAAAAAACACGAAAAAGAATAAAGAAGCAAAAACGAAGGTAAAAAAGAGAAGAAATATTACAAAAAAAAGAAAAGAAAATTAAAAAAACGAAAAAAAAAAAGAAACGACATTAACATTAACAAAAATATGGATTAAAAAAAGAAGAAAAAAAATGTTTAAAAGAAAAAAATTCGTCAGATACCTGACTTGAACCAACGATCTCGAGCTTCGCAATCCATCACTTTACCAACCAAGATATCGCTGAACTTCCTGTTTCGACTTATGAGGCACGAAGCTTTTATGTGTAGACACAAAAACACACCAAAAATCATCAAATATCTGAGTGTTGGACCCTAAAACCTGGTATATTTTTTTTAAGTATTTCATGAGTACTTTCATCTCCCAAAAGGGCATGAATATTGGCGAGATATAACCTGTCACCTCTCCTTAGTTAGTAAGTTATTCTACGATCAAAGTCTTAATTATAAATTTGTTTCGCTTAGAAATAACTCTACAATTAATTCTTTAAGAATGAATTAATTGGCTAATAAGTAAAGATATTAATACTTTTGAAACTGCTTTTAGTTTTGAAAATAGTTCTGTAATGCTTTAAGAATGTAGCAATGTCTTTTGTATGTGGAGTAAAAAGCAGATTAAATGATATTTAAAAAGACATAGGAAGTGAGCATCAGCAGAATAAAGTGAAATTACGAATCCAAATGTGTTAAAGGAGAAAATGAATTTGTTGCGCTACAAAAGCAGTTAAAGGAGTGAACAGAAATAAACATAGCTACAAACTAATCCAAACTCAGACTGAAGCAAGAAATGGAAGCCTAGAAGGAAAAAGTAACAAACTGTGTTTGTGTTTACCTGTTTTATTATTTTGTTCCAAAAGAAATCTTCCATGTAAATGAACTGATAAGATCAATTAATGACTTTAAGAAGGAATATTTCCTTTACAGAATTATAAGCACTTCGAGTTAATTTTAATTTATTTAAAAGAAGAAGGATTAGTTGTAGATATTTCTAATTAAAGGATATTTACACTGTTGTCTTTGTTACTTATTATAGAATTGTTTATTTATCCACCACAAAATTCTCATTATACATATTGAAATTGTTAAATGGATTAATTTTAATCGTATCTCGCGCAATTGATTAGCAAAAGGTTTAATATTTAATTTAAGAAATTGTGGTATTAACAGAAATAGCATAGAAATCCATTTTCTGTGGGAATTTCTGGTTGACTTCTGGTGCTAATTACTTGACATGGTCCCATTTGGAAAAGATTGCAAATATCAAATTTAATTCGACCTTAGTCCTCAAATATGCATACCAAGATTTCAGCAGATTACAATTAATAAAAAAAAACAAGGTAAGGATAGTGATTAATAAACCAATCACAGTGCTTCTCAACGGCTTCTGGGTCACCTTTACTTTAGAATAGGCTGCGCCGGGGTAGTTTAAAAAATGCTCGCGCGAGTCTTTTTGCGACCCCATGCTATCTTACCCACCCCTACTTATATGGAATAATCGTCATTCTTAATTCAAACCTTCTTAATACACTGAATTCCTAATAATGATTTAGAAAAAAAAAAAAAAAAAAAAAAACTTAAGTTCAGAGACTGTGAAAAGATTTAAAATGGGGAGAAAAAAAATGAAGAATAAGAATTGCCCATATGGGGATCGAATTCAGGATCTTCGCTTTTTTAGCACGACGCTCTAACCTACTGAGCTATCAGGCCAAATACAAACTTCAACATTCAGGCCACCTACAACTGAGCTAACAGAAGCCGTTGCGAAGCATTTTGGGATATGTGTCCACAGACAGACAAACCGGGAATATAAGCCTCTTTCAGAAGCCTAAAAAGAGGGTCAAGAACGAAAAAAGCACTATTTCTATTAGGTAGAATATCCATTCACTTTCATAAGAAGGCAATTTCCGATCAGAACTTCCTATGCGATGTCTTATCAATAAAGCTCAAGGACAGACTCTAAATAAAGTCGTCATCTATTTGGAGAACGATGTCGTCACTCACGGACAACAGTATTTCTGAATTCACATGTCATCAGAATTTGGTTATCTTCACTCGAAAGAATAGCCACAATCAATTCGTCGCCAAGAATATCGTATACAAGCTATGATCTTCATTTATCATCTATATCAACCAACGTTCATCTAAACATATCTCTTCTTCAAATACGAGGGTTGATTTTTCAGTAGTGGCAACAATGCTACAGCGACGCCGTACATCGGAGTCAGGCAATGTCGTTTATGCCACAGGTTAGCTACATGCGTACCGTCCTTTCGACCAAAGGAACTCAGTCTTTCCCCTCCATACCCGTGCGCAGTGACGACAAGAACAGAGCAGTTGTGAACAGAGCGGACGCAGTCATTTCTGCAAGTCCTTTAATTCATGTGGAACGCATCTTGAGGCAATTTTGCGCATTCTTAGACGGTCCTTTAGGATGTGAAGCACAGTCGAAGGCGCCAATCCTGTATCTTTAGCTAACTCACGAATCGTGGAGTTCAGATCCGTCTCCACTAATGCCAACACAGTCTGCACGTCTTCACAACTAACTGCTGGATGACCAGACCGAGGCAATGTCTCACACATTTTCGCGTTCTTCTCTGAAGGCTTTTACCCACCTTGCTACCGTTCGGAAAGGTAATGCAGATGAACCCCAAACCTTTTGCAGCCTTTGATGACACAGTCGTGCTGTGCGACCTCTAGCACATTCAATCTTTGACCAGCTCCTCTTTTCCTGCTTTGAAAACATTGCGACTGTATTCCGCCACCGCTCTGTTCATAATTGCTCTGTTCGTGTTGTCACTGCACACGGGCATGGAAGGGATAGGGTGAGTTCCTTTGCTCGGAGGGACGGACCGCATTTAACTAGCCAGTGGCATAAACGGCATTGCCTGACTCGGAAGCACGGCGTCGCTATGGCATTGTTGCCACTACTAAAAAATCAACCCTCATATCGATCAATCGTATCGATCAATCTTTACACAGGAGATGGCCTACTTCCTAATAATGATTTTAAAAAAAAAACTTAAGTTGAGAAACTGCGAAAAGAGGTAAAATGGGGAGAAATAAATGAAGAATAAGAATTGCCCATGTAAGGATCGAACCCACGACCTTCGCTTTATTAGCACGACGCTGTAACCAACTAAGCTAACACGCCACCTAAAACATTCAACATTCAGGTCACCTTCAACTGAGCTAACAGAAGCCGTTGCGAAACATTGTAGGATATATGTCCACAGACAGACAAACCGGGGATATAAGGCTCTTTCAGAAGCCTAAAAAGCTAAAACAGAATTTCTTGGTTATTAGATAATTGTAAATAGAAAAAAAACTCAGTGTTATGTACATTGCTGTAGTTGGATAGTAATAATTCTGTTATTCCCATTCTTTTTTTTTATTTCCTTGTAAGTGATTACAATTCCAGTCCTGTTAGAAACCGTTAGTTTCTATCAACAGGTGCTGTTTTATTTACAGTGATAGTAATGGAATAATAAATTTTATATAAACATTTTTTATGTATTTCTTTGTGCCAATTGATGGTACATACATGCTAAATTAAATGCAGTGATGGTACAGAATAATTATCAGTTTCATTTCAGCATTGTCTTGTGGAAGATGACAGAAGGAATGTGAAATTCTTAAGAAACTTTGATTATATAGATGAATTTAATTGTAATTTTACCTGTTTTCTCAACAGGTTACTCTTACAACTAGAGTAGTCCATTGAATCATTAGATTTCTTCTGTACACATTGAATCTTAGAGGGTTCTCGAATAGTTCGGTTCCTGAAGAAGTTCATTCACTCTGCCACTTTGATTTGAATTTCTTTTTTTAGAAGCTTTATATTTGTGATTGGAAAGAAAGATAAGTAACTGTATAATTACTTTTTAAATAAGTGTATTTTAATTACTTTAATAACTTTCTAATCCTAGTTAGAAGATATTAAGCTTCATTTTCCTGCAATTATAATAAATTTGTAATAACACGTAATTCACTTGAAGTGGGGCGAAAATTCAAAACCGCCATGTTTAGTTATGAGACGATCCATCACAGAATTCGAAAATACGTTAACACTAAAAAATTGTAAAATAATCTTAAGCATCGTTTAAATGTTCTTCATTGAATTTAAATTAGGAGAATCAATCAGTATCTAAATCCATCTTGAAGTGGTTTTGATTAGGACGATTTTGAAACGTTTATTCGAGTCTTCATGTCGGACGGAAGTGAGTACCACTTCCGTTTTCAATTGTAATCCCTGACTTCCTTCTGTAGCTGTATTTCGGAAGGTTTTTTTGAGAGCCGGCAGAGGAATTTCAGGTTTTCGAGTTGCCAACGATTTTCGCTAGTTCGTTGATTCATGTGAAACGGGCTTCAGATTTCATTGTTAGATGCTACAGGGACGAAAATTATCTCGACAAATAATTAATAGGCAATGCGATCTCTCAGACCGCCCAACCTTCATAATGTGGAATTACAATCTTCAATGATATTAAAATGTTCTTAGAAAATTATAGGCAAGATGAAAAGTTTTCTTCATGAATGAGTATTTCTCTATTAACAATTAGGCGAGGAAGCTGACAGCTGCGGTATTTTAACTTGTTCTCTAACGGGTTCACTTCAGAAGATATGAACCAATACCTCTTCAAATATTTTAAATCTCAAGAATCATTCAAGAATCCAGAATCAAAAATCATTTGCAAACAGGATCTTTTGTGGACGATATTGTGGATGATGAGTTTCAAGTGAAATTGAAACCCAACAGCTAATATAAAATTAAACATGGAGTGTAAAAAAAAAAAAACAAAAGAAAAAGAAATGGAGTGCATTTTACCGGTATATGAAGTTTAGCGATCAACCTTTTTATTTTTTAAACCTCAGCAGATGTTAAAGAAATCATGAGATGTTCAAGAATTCTGAATGTTCCGCGTTTCATCAAATGAGAGAAGTTCGGAAATTTATCTGTAAACACATCTATAAAAAGACGGCTTGTTTCAGGGTTTGAAAAGAACTAATTGTCTACCTGTAAATCTTCTTTAGCATCTCCTTTAAAAATCAAAAAAAAAAAAAAAAAAAATCATGTGTTTCTTAACAATTTTTCGCCTTTCTTCCTAACACTCCTCGCTATCTATAAAGTGTTCTTAGACTCTTAAAATAAAAATGTATGACGTGATTGTTCCTCAAGAAATACAAAAAGGGTTTAATTGTACGAGCAAATTTAAAATTCACTGTTGCTTTTTGAACAGTAATCACTTACCCTTACAAAAAAAAAACCACTTTCATTTCACGTCGTGATGCTTCGAATTGTTAACTACAATTCTTATCAATATCTTATCATTTTAGTGAATAATCATATGCAGTTATATTTTGTACATAATTATTATATTTATTAGTTATATTGCGCATTTAAATTGTTTCTAATTTTATATTATCATATTGTTCATAACAGAGATATTGAAATTTATCTTATTCTTATAATTATTGCATGTTTTTTACTTCATTATTAATTTTCATGATCTAATTGATTATTTAGATTTTAAAATTAATGCATATTTTTAGATTATTTTTTTTATACTTTTCATAATTTTTCGAAAACCTTAACATCAAATTTGCAAATATTTTCGTAAATATTGTTAATATTATCTTTTTTTATTTAAATAAGTTTTTTTTATTTTGTTAATAACATTTTCCCTTAATATTTAAACAAATCAAGCTATAAACTAACTTTGATTTTAATAATTTGTGATAATTATTAACATCCTCATATTCAACGTTTTATTGAAAATTCAATCAAAACAAATTTGACTAGTTTTTAGAAAGATATGTTTTTCTAATAACTTTCGGATATTTATTACGTCATTCAGTTTAGCTTATTCAGTAATGCAGAAGAATGTATAAATTACATAAGTATGGTTTGTCAGAATGTCCCCTTTGTTGGTTTTTATTATCTACAAATTAAGACTGTCTTTTATTTGTAAGATTGCTCTTTTAATTTTAGAAAATTAAGTTAAATCAGTTTCACAGAACTTGAATTTATTTTTTTTTAACTCAGGAAACAAAATCCAATCTATTCAAATGTAAACAGAACAATTATTAGTGAAAATGTAAAAGGTTTTTATGTTTTTCCAAATGCGTCATAGGTACAGAATTATTATTATTTCGTAAACTGCAATTAATTATATTACAGTTTCCTAATTTTCAACTTGGTTAGTTGATTACATATATAACATGTGATAGGATGTCTTTTGAAATAATACAAAATAAAGGATTGTTATAAATTTAAATGAAATTCTAAAAAAAAAAATTTCATTTAAATGATTTTAGGAAATAACACTATAGAAAACTATTTGTGCAATTAATATTTCATTTTCGAAACGTGTTTCCTTGTTCTGACGATGCACTGCTATATAAATGAGTAGAAATTGTTGATTAGGAACTTATTTTTATTGAAAAGTTAGGTGAAGTTGATTTCCACGCACGCCGAGCAATGAATTTTCTTTGGTTTTCTTTAGTAATTTTATTCACTTTACCCTGGACAGCAGATGCTGCGATAGGAAGATATATTAATATTCCTTTTTCCAATAACTGTAGTGGTGCAGGTTAGTTTTTTTAATTTTTGTTGTCTTGTCATTTATTCTATTCAGTAAGTTAGTTTATTATATCCCAGAGCTATAATGTATGCATGAGGGAAAGTCTAAAGGGAAACATTCTAAAGGGATAGTCAGAATATTTGTTTTTTTATTTCTAGATACATTTCCATATTTGCTTACAGCCTCATGTATTGTCTTATTTAAGGGTAAAATGTGAATGAATTCCTGTTGGACACATCTTGGCTCATAGGGTACTGAAGTCACAGACTCTGACACTTCAGAGGTCAATTGGGATGGCCAGTCCAATGCTTCTCCGCCTTCAGCCCTGTTCCTCATTTTACAGAGAGGTGAGTTAAGTTATCCAGAGGAGAGTTAACCTTGGAAAATTTCCGAGCCCTGTCTGAAACTGAACCCGACCCTCTGTCCAGTTCTTACAAACCACTGAACAATATTGCCGTCATTATTATTCTGTTAATTTCTTATTATTCCATACTGTATCGCTCAGTATTGAAAGAAGTTAATTTATTGTAATATTCCATAACATTAACTTTTCTGCATTTACTTCACTTGCCTAAGTGATGTAAACCTAATATAAGAAGTTGATCGAGAATTCGAGAAATCGAGAATTTTCCACTTTTGTGCAGATAATAGCTGAGAACAGATATTAATTGCGAAACACAACTATACCTGTAAGTTTTCAATAGAAACAAGAATCCAAAGAGATTATTTGGGGATGTGGAATTTTGCAGATATTAATTAATGGAAAATTAATGGAAATAAGCAATACTTAGTGGAAAAGTTACTGAATCACGTGAACTTGACCATTTTATGATGATGAAAAGAAAAACATACTGATATAATAAAATATTATTGTTAGCTAGGAACAAAAATGTAAAAATAATATATGAATGAAAACATTAAAGGAAAAATATATTAATTAGAGTCTAGTTTATTATATGTATTTTTAAATATATTATTATATTTCTGTATCTGTATTATTTACTTAAGATAATTCCTTTTTATTTTTTTCCTTCCATTAAATTATAACTAATTATTATAATTATTTTAGACATTCCTAATTACATTACCGTAATTTTTTTATAGTGACAGATGAATGAACTTTTGTTTTGAATTTATAATTTCTAAACAAATTTGTATTTTAACTTTCCATTTATTGCTAATAAAATAAATATTAATAGCCTCTTCTGATTTTAAGTTTAGAAATTCATAAATCTGTAAGTTTTATTTATATTCTTTTATGGTTTACTTTATTCATAAAACTATTGTTAACTAAATATAATTAGCCTCCTTTATCTTTTTAACTAAAATTTAGCATAATAATAATAATAATTGGATGAATATATTGAATTATACTGTATATAACGTATTAGAATAAAAATAAATTAATGCTGTCTGAATAATTATTTTAGATCTGTGGTCTGATTTTTAATTTTATTTATTTATTATTTAATAACCTGGTTTTACGAAATCAAGTTGGGACGTTTTGTTTAAAATACTGGTTAGATTGATTTAATCTGTCATTATATAAGTACTACATTGAAAGTAGTGCTAATCTAGTCTATTAAAGTATTGTAGAACTGAATAAAAGAAATAAAAAAAATTGGGACAAGACATGAGGTGTAAAGAAGCTTGCGGTGATGATGTTGTTTTTTCCATGTTGTTTCTTTTTCTTTTCTTTTTTCTTGTTGTTTCTCACTAAACTTCTAATTTACTACAATGATTAGTCTAAACATTGTCATCTTCCTAGATATTATTTTTTTATTTTTATTATTTTTTTTATTCCTATGCAGAAGCAGTATCTAATCCAAGTGTGATCATGACAACAATTACAAAAAATGCAACGTTTGTTTATAATGATACGTATTTTGGACCGGCGAATTGTGATTATCTCATTTACTATACTTTTACCATAAAAGGTAACATTTCTCAAAAATTCTAAGTGTTTTTGCTCCTATAATTTCAAAAGCTAGTAAAGTGTGTGAGGATACAAATTCTATGAAGAAAGCTTATTAAAAACTTAAAAATATTTGAATATAAAATTTCTCACTATGATTTGTTTTAATATATCTGAAAGTTTATATTTACTTTTGCTTAGATGCTACCAAATTAAAACTCGGTGTTAAAATCAATGGAATTCCAGGCCCTGACTTTGATGTTTGTAGCAAAGCCAATCATCCTTGTAAAAACTCCACCACAGCACAGAGTTATACTTCGTCTGCAGTATTTCCTGCTATAGGAACATTACTTATCGTAAGTGAAAAAGTTACTATATGCTTTAAATATAACACAACCCATATATATAAACTTCATTAGATCTTCTTTTACTTTATAATACAATATTTCGGATATCTAGTTAATAGCCTTCTTCAGGTTTGATGGTAAATTTGATTTACATAACCAGATTTTATAACAAGAGATTTAACAATAAATAAACGTGATAACTAACATCAAAATGAGATGCATGATATTGTCTTCTAACAACTGAATCTTCTAATCAAATATAACAACACTTCAATCATTATCTATGTTATCAAAATTTTGTAACATTTCTCTTCTTTTGTTCGTTTCCTGAACACCGGGCGTATAAGGCTCAGAAACGAGATACTATATATAAAATTGGACAGACCACTGCCTTACCTCAGGCCATAATCCAGACCCGTTAACAAAGAATCTATTTTAGGATGAAAAGCACATGTTATAATAGAATCTTGCATGATTTCATTGTTTCAAATGCATTAACAAATCCAAAGGAATGGCGGTAGATGATTACACTTCAGAAATTTTTCAATATGTGGTGATACATATAATGATTGAAACATCGCTATATTTGATATATCATGCAGGTGTTAGAAGATAATTCACGCATCTCATTTCGATGTTAATTATCTCGTTTGTTTTTAGTTAATTTTCCTGTTGTAAAAATTCGATCATGTAAATAAACTTTATCATCAAACCTGAAAAAGGCTGTTAACTACATACAGCCGAAGTATTGGATTATATAGTAGATAAGAATGTAAGAAGTGCTTTTAATACTATATGCTTATTTAATTATATCTTTTTTATCATTTTCGACAGGCAGATTCGACGAAATTTGTATTAACTATCTCCATAGGAGCTGTGACCTCATTTCATAACCTTCCATAGTATTAATACTGATAATAATAAAAGCATGCGAATGAAATCAATGAATTCATAGAAATATTTAGTTTTCAATATTTGAGATTGATAACAGATGTATTTTATATAACTAGTAAAAAAAAGATAAATTAGGAAATACTTATTCGAGAAGCATAGGTAACAAGTTTCATCATCAAAAGTAGTTTGTAGGGGATTTTTTTCAGAGTTCTTACTTCTCCTCCAATGGATTTTAGGGTGTACCTCAGATTTTATTTTCTCAGATTTTTTGAAACCTCAGATTTTATTTCTGAGGTACAGATGATCGACCTCGAGAAGCCATGCAATCTCCTCGTGCGGTCTTCTGGGAGCTTCCTAAGACTTTCAAGATTACTAGGATCTAATCTAATTCCTTAACTATAAAATAACTTTTTGAGTTATCACTACCGTTCAGTTGAAGGTCTTTTTGGTGTCCTACTTATTTGGCTGTGATTGCTAAATCTGCATTCGAATCCCAAGGCCGGCATGAATGAATTTCCTGTGTTTGTCTGCTTCTTCTGTTTTTCTCCTTTCGACTGATTGTGGCCAGTTTGTATAATAAGGTCTATACACTAAGCCTATAGGACGTAGTGCTAGTGGGGGTAGCCACAGTCCTTTTAAATCAACAACAATCAAATGAATTAATCCTCAAATAAAATGCTGACAATAAGTATTTGTGCTTGTTCAATCTTAACTTCATCTATTTTCTCTCATAGCACAAGAAACATCTTGGTTTGTAGCCAGAAAAAATCCTACGATAGTTAAAACAAATATCAACAAATATCATCGATATGGCGAGTTTCTGTGAAACCATAAATGATCGAACTAGGCCACCCTTAATGCACTGAAAATTGTAAGAAGAAGCAGTAGTTCCCTGCTTTTGGCATCTTACAAAATAAAAAGGAAAGTTCCTGTTTTCCTCAGAGAAACGTTACGTTTTTCTACAGCATTACAAGTTTGCGCCCTTTTAACTAGCCTACTTAATAATATTATTCGATATGGAATACTGTTCTAAAACACACATCAAATCTACTTTTTGGGAGTATGAAACAGCTTTTCTGATATGTAAGTTGTTTAACATCAAAACAATTTGATATTTTTTTTTAAGTAACTTTTTGAAAATTAATGCCATCAATTAATTTCAAAAAGTTAACTTAAAAAAAAATTATCAAATTAAAATTAAGTTGTGTTTTTAAAACCTTGGTTATTCTTTTATCATAAATTTTGTTAAATATGTTACCAGATGCATAGCGGGTCACATTCTTTTCATTAATATCTTACTGAACTAATAAGCGGTATCTTATTGAAGAATGGCTCTCATTACTACCAACAGTATCTTGAGATATGGAGTAGCTCACATTGTTAACAATATCTTAAGATGTGGAATGACTCACACTGTTTTTAACAATGCCTTAAAATTGGGGAATGGCTCACATTGATAATAACATCTTGAGATGTGAAAAGGCTGACGTTGTTAACGATACCTTGAGGTGAAATCTTGCTGTCGTTATTACCAGTGTCTTGAGTTGTATAATTCCTCACATTGCTAGCAATATCTTGCGACTTGAAGATTGATACAAAATTGATACGATACCTCATTGTTAACAATGTATCAGTGGTTGAACCAATTTGATTAAAACCGAAGAATTAAATTTACTTTAACTGGCAACAGATTATGGAAGAATATAAATACAACTTTGAAAACTTATTCTTTACTTAAATAAATACTCATACTACGGAGGCAAACTAAATATTAAGCTTGATGTTTAAATTATCGAACAAATCAAATACTAATGTTCTATTTCACTGAGTTTCTTTCTATAGTCCGACGGTCGTGGTGCTCCGCTTCCCTGCCATCCACACTCACCACATAACATAACATGTTAAGAAAATATAATCTTAATAAGTTTAACAACTCTAGAAAAATATAATGAGCAACGTTAGGATGGTTCCATTTTACAGGCTATAGGCCCCCAATGATTCATGGCCCATGAACCTTGGCTCAGTTCGACGCCCTCCTACCTTTAAGTCTGAGAAAGAAACTAGATCCCATTTTAAAGAGGACTGGGGAAACCCAAGGATCAATCTCAAGGAGAAACCCAATGTATACATTGTGGTAAAAAAATTTATCGTGGAGAACGGCGTATTAAGAAGATAGTTATGTTCTGTTAACTTGTTATATCTTTATATGTTTTCTCTATTCAAAATCATTAAGAAAGGAAACTTTATTATCTCAAAATTTTCAACAATTTAAAATTGCTTATTCTAATTTTTATTTTTGTTTTCAGAATGGCAAGGTCACGGTTCTTACTATATTCAAAAGAAATGGAAAAATTCTTTCATGTTCTTCGGTTAGCGGATATTATTTTAAGGCAGACTGTTGTGCCTAAAATTGTCTCTAATGGAATCTACCAATTAACGAAACGCTTTCATTATTAAAAAAAAGAATAAAAGTTGTCACATCTTGAGAATTCTTCATAAACTCTGGAATTGTTTAAAATTGGGTAATAAAAAGTGGTTAAGAATAATAAAATATTGTATTTTTTTCTTCATTTAATTTGGAATATTGTTTTATTTTATCTTTTTCTTTTGCGGTACGTTTAATAAATAAAATTTAATTTTAATCCTTTATCATAATTTTAATGAAATTTTTAGCTAAAGTTCTATTAAAACCTGTGTGTTTGTGGGCGGGGGTACGTCCGCCAAAAATTGATTTTCGCAACAATTCGCAAGTGCTTTGCCAGGCTACAAGAGTATTGTTGCATGATCGATCCTGTCCACAACAACGGAAGGTCGCAGGCGGATTACCAGGCTACAGAAGCATTGTTACATGCTCAACTGCGCAAATTTGCGATTGTTACAGATGGATTTTAAGACTGTACTGCATGTAGTTTTTAGAATTTAAACTTTAATTAATTTTTAGTTTTAGTTTTAGTTTACTTGATGTAACCTATTTTTTTTTTGAATAAATAAAATGCTTTTTTTTTTACATATGCGAGATTTCCGGAAGAAAGCCGACGGGGAACCGTCTAGTAGGTAATAAGCATTTAAAACTTAACACTATAAGAAGAAGTAATGATACAAAAAAGGTTACTAGTTATTGAACTTAATTTCATAATTTCAAAAATATAGCCGTACACCTGTTTGTAGTTATTGAACATGAATGAAAAAACTTTCTTTTCATAATCTTATTTTTGTTATTATTATTTGATGATTAAGAAAAAAGGAACAGTTGGAAATTTTCTGGAATTGGATTCTGAAGGTTTCTATGAAGTTAAAACCATGAAAATTTTACTTGGTATCTTTGTACCAACAAAAGTAGTAAAATAGATAGAGAAGTAATATTTCCTGTTCAAATCTCTGCTATCTCACGGAAGCATCGAAAGTATAGACTCCGACGTTTCAATAGCCATCCTCGTACTGAAGAATAAATGATCAGTTCAATAGCCGTGCACCTTTAAATCCGAAATAGTAACCACATCCCATTTTACAAAGGGCTTGGTCAACCCTAGAGCCGTTACAGAGAAAACAAAACCTCGGAAAATAAAATCACCCTTCTCTTATGGAGATTGAACTTAACTTCTCTAGTTCCCAGGTCAGGGCCAATATTACCAGGCCAATATTAATATTACCAATATTACCAGGGCCAATATTGTATTGCTAATGATAAGATTTTCTAAAAATGTTTTCCAGAATAGAATTTAATAAAGTTTTTTATTGTTAGTGTTAGTTCTAAAACACTTTCTTTTATGCATTATTATTCATTTGAATGTAAGAAGTGGATTATTAAAACCTCTAGAATTAAAATAAACATTGGTGAATACTATTTATGTTTGGGAGGAGACATTACGCAAAGGAAGCATTGAGCAGGCATTAATAGTAGGAAAAATAATAGATTGACAGCTGTGGCAAAAAAAAATCCAAAACAGGTGCGAATACACTGGCAGGTACAGCTGCGAGCATAGATTCAAAAACAGATAAAATTTCAGATATCTGAACAATAAGAATGATAGATGCAAGTGAAATACAACCGTAGGCTACTGCTTGCATTGCAAATATATTGGTGCTCTGTCTTGGCGGAACTTTAAATTCAAAGACATTATGAATCCAGATGAACAGAATTTAAAAACTCGTACGCATGTGAATGAATAAGTTTTAAAAGATTAAAAAGTTTAAATACTAATAAATCAATTCATGTGCTTTCTTGGAAATTGTGGTTCATGGCGTAAGAAGCAAGGAATACTGATGTGAAGAACAAGATTGCTAGATTAAGCAAAGGTCAAGAAATATAAAACATTCTCAGGAAGTTCTTGGAATTTCAAGAAGGAAATGAAATATTTTTTGATTAAAGTAGGCCTATGTAAGCAGTGAAGTATTAACAGTTCGTAGTTTTGAAAAGGATGGATTTTAGGAAATATGTTTGTCACTATCTTCTTAGTTACACTTGAATTTAATATCTATATAACAATCTATATATTGTTTCCAATATAAATGGCATTTGAGCCGATTTTTAGAATGATAATTGACTTTATCAATAATTATATAATTCATGACAAAGGACAAAACGAAAAGTCTATGTTTTATTTTCAAATTCTAATATCTAATGATTGTGAAATTTTACTGCAGAAATTTTACTTTATCTTAAAAAAATTAATTAAATTCTCATTATAATATTGAAATTGTTAAACGGATTAATTTTAATCGTATCTCGCACAATGGATTAGAAAAGATTTATAGACAAATGTGATAATTATAGACAATGTGATATAAACTGAAAAAGCCTAGAAATCCATTTTCAATGGGATTTTCTGGTTGACTTCTCGCGCTAATTACTCGACAAGAAGAAGATTGGAGAAGATTCCAAAAATCAAATTTAATTCGACCTTAATCCTCAAATATGCATACCAAGTTTTACGCAGATCCCGTCAGCAGCTCAAAAGTTATTAGGGATACACATATGCACACAAACGATCACATACATACAAACATATATTGAAAGTACACATGTATTGAAAATGTAATAAAATAAAAGTCTAAATTTGATAACAACATGTAGATAATAGGTTAATTTTTATGTGCAATATGAATTTCAAGTGATGTTTATTCTAATAATAAAAGGTTGATAGGAAACCTATTATTTCAAAACAATTGAGATACAGTTATTGTTAACCAAGAGTAAGAATACTAGGTAGTGGCAGATGAAATTGATTGTTTTAATTAGAGACTTGGTTGCTAAGTGAAAAAAACTCTGTAGTTGGTGTATGATTCCTCGATGAACGAAAATTCATTCGAGACGATAGATTCAACATGGCAGAGTTATAAGTTAAGTCCACATGGAATTTAAGTTGTAAATTCTGTGGACAAGTGATATAAGTAGAATTACTTATAATGAGTAAAGATTAGTACTTTTACCTGAAGAATAAAAGTATTTAGTATAACACTAATCTCATGAATTTTATTTCCTAAATAAAGTAGGAAATAATACAACGTTCCAGAACCTAAGCCTAAAGCCTAGATGACTACTTTTAAGAAGGAACAAGATAGAATGAGATCAACAACTTCCATAAAGAAAGGTAAAGATGTTTCATCGAAACAAGCCATCCAGCGAAGTGATGAACTACTAACGGATTTACGGATCATAATATAAGAAGATAAGAAAGTAAGTGACTTTTAAATAACTTTGTTTATCAGTGAGCTGATTTCGGATTGTGCGTCGAATTCATAACTTTTTACACAAGTATAATACAAGTAAAAGTTAGGAAGAAAAGTATATATATCTAAACATTCTCGATTGAATATTATCATCTAAGTGATAGTTATCTGAGAACGCCGTTCGATGTGAATTATTAACTGTGTTAATTACAATTTGTTACTAGAAAGACAGATAAGTTTTGTAGTATTACTAAAGAGAACTTTCTTCGCAATTTTGTAAATAATAAGAGAAGATATTATTACTGATCCAGAAGTGATTATTTACATACAGCGATTTACCTACATTTGGAACGCTTGCAGGGTTAGGAATTTTCATTAGTAACTGTTGCAGTTGATCACATATATAATATATTGATCATAAGAGAGAAGATGATTTGATTCAAGAACTTATTTATGATATTTGAAAGATATATGCTAGATATAAACTTTGTTCTTACAAACGTTTACTAAGTTTCTGAGTGCTAATTATTTTTCTAATATTTGATGTGCTTAATCCTTTAATACCAGTTAAATGTCATTAATGAACTTTACTTTGCTATCTACGTATATATTAACTGTTGAACACATATACAATTAAAGATATATTGAATATCGTAGCATTCCACTTATAATTATTTTATCAACAGTTAAAGTTATCTATATATTTATAGTTAACTTCTGATTGCTTTACGATGTCTCTAGTTGTTCCGGCATACCCTAGTGGTGTAGGCGGAGGCCTTCTATGAGGCAGATGTATCGAATCTGGGTTCGAATCTAGGCGTCGGCATGGATGTTATATTTCCTTTCCTATGTTGTCTTCTTCTTCAACTTTCTCTTCAGGTCTGAAATCATTCCTTAATGATTTTCTGAGAAAGACAACGGGAAACCATCTCAGTATCTGTTCCCTGTGGAAGTTCAATGGATTCTTTCAAGGGTACGGCATGATGCGTGCCTTTCTAGAGCTCCATTCTGGACGGACACTTCGGACGCGAAATCTTGATGAGCACGTTGAAACAACAACAGCAAAACAATGTCTGTAATTTCAGAAAAAGTGCCAATGTTTTTTTATTATTAATTTCATTCAATAAATACATTAATTTACATTTTAAGAAGTTTGTTAATTTTGAAACTACAGGCTAATTTTACTTTTCTTTGAATAACCAGCTTTTTGTTACTGTTCTTTTTCGCATTTCCCTCTACACACAAGACCAGGTTTACATTCACCGTATTCATATCGAATTAAATCGCCAGCTTTAGAACAAGTTTCTCCTTCATCTGAAAACATAGAATGAGAAAAAAATATTTTAATTACTATAAAATAACTTATGACTTTATACATAAATTAAAATAAAAAAATTACTCAATTTCGGATCTCGCAGTCAGTAGCAGAGAAGGATTTGTATTGATAAGTAGCAGTTCTATAATCAAATCCAGCAATCAAACCCATTAACGTTCATCCTTATATCTGCATATTAATTTTTAATTTCCTTCTTGTGGGTCTTCGACAATAACCTAAATGTCCTCTGACAACGATTTATTTGTCAAAATAGTCTACAATTACCATCCATTGTTATATGCAAACGGAGCACTGCTAAAAACTTCATGAGCTTTGGAAAGCAACCACATGTTAGTAACAGGTTTTTTAATCAAACAGATTTATTAATTTTAATAAAATGTTTTGTATTTTCTTTTCAAAGAGAGTTTACCAAACGAAGCACATTTTCTTTTATTTAATTTATTCCAGGAACTTGACGCAGTCAAACTTATGAGAAAATTGTTACTTGCTTTGCCACTAAAAAGTTACAATGGTCCCAACGAAATAATCTAGCTGTTGTACAGCTACGAAGGAGGCTTTGCTATGGATTGATGCTTCCTGAATATGATAAAGGCTTAGGTATCAAAATTCCTTATTTCGGATTTAATTTGCACAAACAAGACCTCATTTTAACCAAAATATAAATTAAATACAACCCATACCCCCAACTTTGACAATATCCAGATAATAGACCAAGCCTTCAACACTTTCTCCCTCACATTGATAGAGTCTTGGCACATAGCTCATGGTTGATGGTAGGGGTGTTGGCTATCAAATATAGTCATAAAAAAGTATTTAAGCTCACTTTATCCAAACCAGCAGCACAGTTGAAAATAGCCTACTGGATAGGCTGAAACGTCCTGATTTTAACCTTTTATCCATGACGAAAAACTAAAAATCTGTAATTTGGATTTAATCCATATAATTTGGGATACCATAAACTTTTACTTTGAAAAAATCTTCCCAATCAAAGCAAAATATAAATTATTTCACTTTTAAATATTATGTAAAAAAAAGTAACTTAAAATAAAATCAGTTTTTATACCTTCAGCTTTCAACCTAAGTGGTTATGTATATTCTGATATGTTCTGGGGAAATAACGAAATGTATTTTCATTTCTGTTTCTTTAATTTAATTAAAGGAGTAACATTTATGTGAAAGGTGTAGTTTTTTATAAGTTTTATAAGAAACCCGGTACCCATTCTACAGAGGGCTGGGTAGGCCCTAGGACCCATTTGGAGGAGTAGGAGCCTGGAAAAATTCCCGCCCTCCGCCGAGGCCGGGAATCGAACCCACTACCTCCAACCCGCAGCCAAGCGCCCATACCTACTCGGCTACCCAGCCCACTACAGTAATAGTAGTGGAACAATAAATTTTATATAAACATTTTTTATGTATTTCTTTGTGTCAATTGGTGTTACATACATGTTATTACTTGCATTGATGGTACAGAATAATTATTAGTTTCATTTCAGTATTGTCTTTGTGGAAGAGGAGAGATGGAAAAAGAAATTCTTAAGAAACTTTGTTTAGGAAGATGAATTTAATTGTAATTTTACCTGTTTTCTCAACAGGTTAAGAGTTGAGTAGATCTCTTACAACTAGAGTAGATCATTGAATCATTAGATTGCTTCTATACACCATTGAATCTTAGAGGGTTCTCGAATGGTTCGGTTCCTGAAGAAGTTCCATTCACTATGCCACTTTGATTTGAATAAGAATTGAATTTTTTTTAGAAGCTTTATGTTTGTAATTGGTTAGAAAGATAAGTAACTGTATAATTACTTTTTAAGTAAGTGTAACTGTATTTCAGTTAGTTTTGAAAAATAACTTTCTAATAGAAGTTGGAAGATATAAGCGCAGAAGGCGAATTTGTAGAGAAATTTATTGCAGTATTTATTTTATGTTTTCTTCTATATTTTACATCAATCTATCATATACATGATATGGTTTCTTACGGAATTACAATTACTAACTATCTTAAAATGAATATAGTAAAGTCTGTAAATACAAAAACGACAAGATGATATTTACCTAAATAAGCAACACAGGCTGGACAACAGTCAGAGCAACGGCGAAGATACTGTCCTTCTATACAACTGGTTGCGGGTGGACAAGGTGACTGGCGATTACAGTTTTCGCATTTTTCTATGATATGGATTCCACTTACAAAGACGTAGACAGTAGATAGGCAAACTAACAAAAGGAATCCCTTCGACATCTGGAACAATATATAAATATTTTGATCTTTGTTGCCAATTTAAATACTACGCTCTATAGTAAATATATTTTATTATTATATTGAATATTTAGCAGTTTAACTACAATTACAGTATTTCAATGTGTTATTACCTTGCTGATTTACTGTCTGTAATGTTTGACTCGAAACAAATATATTTAGAAATCTGAAATATAAATCTGGTATTTAGAAATTAAATTAGATGTGTTATACAAAGAGTAATCTATTAATATGATCAATTTAAAGCTAGAATACTGAGCATAATATTTCCATTGGATTTAGAATAAATTCAATAAATAAATAAATATTTTTTTAAGCTATGGCACAATAAAACGCTAAAAATATAATTTAATTCTTATAAATATTTACAAAAATGACTTTTCTTGTCTAGGGAAAATGTAAAGCAACAAAAAACTGCAAATAATCATGGCACATTAAACTAAAGATAGGATTCTTTTGCAGAGTAGCAGATACAGGATGAAAAAAAAAAAGTTTTTCTCAAAGAAACAATCAGTGAATCACCCATGCTAAATATCGCGAAGATCTTAAAAAATTTTTTGTCGTCCTTTACAAACTCAAATGCAATAGAACGTTACTTTACGATCATCTTTTATCTATTTCAATATTTTAATGGTGGTGTTATTTGAATATTCACTTGTTATCTCGCACACTTTAAGCTTTTTTATCAATACGTTATTCATTCAGTGCAAACCAAATAAATCAATGACTTAAATGTCAGAGTAGATACTTATTCAGAGGCTGATTCACTTTAAGAAAGTAAGCATTAAAACACCAAAAAAAAAACCCTTTTATACACAGATGGGTATTGAATACAATTTCAGAAATTATTTCTTTTTTTTATTACTACTGATACTCTCGCAAATATTTCACTTCACATAATTACGAGGAATAGGTAATTTATACTTATAAAATCAAATGTTGAAAGCTATTTAAGAAAACACTAAATTGTATTAAAAAAGAAAGAAACATTCATGTCTTCTTCGCAAAGGATTCAAATCCACCATATGACACAGATGACACTATCAAACAACATATGCATGTTTACGTACTGTGTATGTAAAGAATAAATATTAAACTTTTTAAGAATACGTTCTGTATATGTAGAGAATAGATATTAAACTTTTTAAGAATACGTACTGTATATGTAGAGAATAAATATTAAACTTTTTAAGAATATGTACTATGTATGTAGAGAATAAATATTAAACTTTTTAAGAATATGTACTATGTAGGTAGAGAATAAATATTAAACTTTTTAAGAATACGTACTGTATATGTAGAGAATAAATATTTAACTTTTTAAGAATATGTACTATGTAGGTAGAGAATAAATATTAAACTTTTTAAGAATACGTACTGTGTATGTACAGAATAAATATTTAACTTTTTAAGAATACATACTGTGTATGTAGAGAATAAATATTAAACTTTTTAAGAATACGTACTGTATATGTAGAGAATAAATATTAAACTTTTTAAGAATATGTACTATGTAGGTAGAGAATAAATATTAAACTTTTTAAGAACACGTACTGTGTATGTACAGAATAAATATTTAACTTTTTAAGAATACATACTGTGTATGTAGAGAATAAATATTAAACTTTTTAAGAGAATTATTATGTGCACTTACCTCGTTGAAAAGATTCTCTTTAATAATTAATTCAAGAGTAAATATTCGTGAATTCTTTTCTTTTATCGTCCCATCCATCAATTCTAACGTAATTAATCGCGTCATATAAAAATGTGACGTCATAATAATCACCTTTAAAATTCTAACTTTCGGAAGACTGACATTTCCAGGATATAAACACAATGCATTATTGTTCTAAGCAAATAAAGGCGAGGCATTTCGAAATAATATTAAGCAAAATATAATAACCATAATAATAATTATCAGCCATTGATCAGCTAAATTTTTGGAAGTAATCCTTTTTAAATTCATTTAACTTTAAAAGCATTTAAAATTTATTAGTCTTATTTTAGTTTTATATACCTATGAGTTCACGCTAACTTAACATTTGCTTATACCACGTACAAAAAAATAAGTTAAAGTGTCCTACTGCATGTCCCTGTGGCTCTTGAGGTTGCGGGAGGTAAGGCTGCCAGCGTTCCGTGACAAATGGGACTAAGTTGAGGTCGGGTGGTCAGCTCAACGCCCGCTTAAATTAACCGGTAAACCCCTGCTAAAGAAACATGGTACTCATTCAACAGAGGGCTGGATATACCCTAGGACTCGTTTGGAGGAGCGTGGAATAATCCCCTCCCTCCGATGAGGCCAGGCATCGAACCCGCTACCTCCTACCCGCAGCCAAGCGCCCTTACTTACTGGGCTACCAGTCCCACGTGTAAAAGAAATAACAAGTAAAAACAAGGATACGTTTAGATAAAACATTTTATTGTCTTTTATAATTGTCTTACAATATTAATAATTTTTCAAAATACAATGAAATGAATTTAAGTACGAAATTTCAATAAATTGCTAATTATGAAACTAATTTTTTTTCAAAAAAAAGTGTAAGAAGCATTTCTTTCTTATTTTTTCACACATTTCCCGTTGCACCAAAGACCAGACTGGCATTTCCCTAATCTCCAGATAATTAAATCTCCGGCTCGAGCGCAAACTTCTCCTTCAGCTGAAAATAGTCGAAATGAAATAAGAAAAAGAAAATTACTAATACTACTATATAATTTATTTAAAGCTAATATTTAATATAAATACAGTTATTAAATAAAGTATTTTCTAGTCAGTAAAAATTAGAGGAAATAATACAGTAGTTGAACAGTTAGAATATACTCTTCGATTGCTCGTAAGCGCGTTAGTGTCTTATTTTTATTTCTTTTTTAATAGTGATTTATAAAAAATAATATCTAAGTTAACTGAACGAATTAACTGAACGAATCAGATATTAACTGAATGAATCAGCCTACCGTATCCAAACACCATCCGTCTTCTATTCGTATTATTAAACTTCAAAAACCCATTTACAGGAGGTCTCGACTTTTAATGCTTTAAAACAAACCCAAGTTAATCATTTCATAGAAAATTTGTTTCCGAAGAAACAAGCAATTAACATAAAATAAACCGGTAAACTGGATAAAAGTGTGAAGACAGCGTACAAACACCTGAGAAAGGTTCATGCACCTGAAAAAGGCGTATATTCGATTGGTTTGGGCGAATTCGTGACGGTTGTGAAGCAATTGAGGGCAAGCAGTCTGGAAAGACAGTGATCGCAATTAAGAAACAACCACTTTACATATCTAATTTTTGGCACCAGATGATTTTTCTTCCTTGGAGCGCTAACAGTTACTTTTTGGGCGGTATTAAGGCCATGCAGGAATAATGGTGCAGTTCCTGAGATATATTGGTTTAAAGTTTTGAGTTGCGTCTATAGTTAAATAGAGATTACACAATCATTCACAGATATTGCAATATTATTTTTATTTTAACAAATTTTATACTGCGTATCTTTTAAGAATCCCATTGAAGAAATTGAAATAAAACTTATAAATATGTATTATTATTATTATTATTACTATTATTTTAAATATTTTTTTTTTTTACATTTATAATTAGAATCTATCAAAAATCGTCTTTGAATCCGCATGAACAGGATAATTAATCTAGGAAAAATCTTTGATTTTCTCCGGTGATCGAACCAGCACTTCCATCGCTCTTGTGCTATCAGATCCACACTGTAAATTTACTACTGATACATAGTTATTACAATTTTAAAAAATGGTACTGCAGAATTTACTATTTTCACAGCTTTACTTACTCAAGTATTCAGCACAGAAAGGGCAACAATCAGAGCAGCTACGAAGATACTGTTCTTGTGAACAATTGACTGGTGGACAAGGTATCTGATGGATACAATCTTTCGAGTCGCAGCTGTCGAAAATAGCAGAACCATTGGTGGAAACATAGATAAAGGGCAGAATAACACAGAAAACTAGTAGTCTGGTCATCTGAAAGAAATGTAACATATAGTTTTTACATCATTGTTATCTAGATTTAAAAAAATTGTTTGCCTATTATGATTTTACATAATTTCAATTTATATCTGTAATTTGTGTATTTAAAGATTTTATAGATCACAATTCATGTTTAAATACTAAACTGCATATTTACTTAGCTAAATAGAATTTTTGTGAAATTTTCGTATTGAAGTTGTTGAAGCTGTGTATTTGAGATGAATTATTGTATTATCTAAACAGTTTTAATATTTATTTTCAAAGTTCCAAAAATAGCAATGCAGAAGGGGTTTTCATTTTCCATCAAAACAAGTATTTGGATCTCTCCTTCACTATTCCTTCAGCTAATTTAACTTTCGTCCCTTTTTCCTTTACAAAAGCAAGTAAAGTTCAAGTGAATTATAATTTTCAATGCCATTAATTCTATTGTGAACAGTTTCCTGTAAACAAAAGAAGCCTAATATTTCCAAATCGCATTTAATTACTGAAATTTTTTTGAAATTGATCCCACTTTATATTTGACACGTATGAAAAAAAGCAACACAATAACTATTTTGTTTAATAATCAGTAGTTTTTGTGTTTTATTAAAATTTGAAATGAAATAAAATTTGATTTAATGACATTTTTATTGAGATCCAACTCAATAAAACTCAACTGGAATCAAATACTATTGTTAGTGATGTCACTAAAAAAAAAACTCCATGACGTCATCCACTAAATCACAACGTTACTTCCTTGTTAGGCTGAATGAACGGGAAAAAGATATTGCAAAATAAATTCTAACAAGTTTTCATCATCGACTGAAAGGAACTGATTTCTACATAATCGAAATTTCTTGGGGTTAATTAGCA
>JAFIDM010010028.1:7260007-7294400 GCA_023159025.1 Thereuonema tuberculata | reverse complement strand
TGCTTATCTAATAATTCTGCTTATCTAATAATTCTGCTTTTACCGGATATCAAAATTACTTATAAATATACTTAACGTTAAATAAGTATGCGTTGAATAAAATAAATACAGCATTTAAATAAAACAATATATTTTTTAAGTTGTATAGTAATATATTTTTCAACAAAATATTTCAAAAGAAGAGGGGACTAAAATATTCCTAATTTAAGGTGACCTGTAAAAAAAAAATGTATCAAGATAATCGGTCCAACCATTTTGCAGTATTGCATCGACAATTTTTGTTGTGTTTTTATTTATTTACTTATTTTTTGTCTTGTTTTGATAATTTGGGGGTGGGGGGATTAAAAATAATCTTAACCACATCTTAAGTTGAACCTTAAATAAGAAAATCGATCGAGTCGTTTTAGACACAAAAGACAGACAGATAAATATACAAATAATCTCAAATGTTCAGACTTTATTAGGATCAGTCAATTTAGATTACAATAATGGCACAATTAATGTTATCTTTTAATTACCTTGATATGGATTTAAAGATAATAACTAAAAAAATAAACATATCACAGTAATAATCCGAATAAATAGTTAACAGCTTGCAAATCAATTATTATCTTCCCTTCATTAAATGTTTACATTGTAATCTTTGAAATTATTTACAGATAAGAATATATTTATAATATCTCAGGAGCATTTTCGTTTCTTCTATCTTCATCAGATCGTAAATTCGTAAAGGTAAGAAAAATTATATTTGAATACTTGGTTCAATCTTTAAAAGATAAAATATCATATTCATTTTTGAAGAGCACATATTCACAGCTAATAGCATACAGTCTTGTAAGAATATCCAAAAAGAAATGCAGAATGATCTATGTTGTAATCCATTTCCAAATTGATGAATTAAGCGGAAATGAACTTGAAATCTACTTTCCTTACAATATCCATAAAATTTCTTTATTTCTTTATTTTTATTTTTCTTCTTTTGCTTTTTTCTGAAGTCGTGAAAATGACACGAAGTCTAGGCTTACTTTTAAATTACAATTTCTAAGTCTGAAATATTTCAATAATAACTGTATGTAATCGTGAAGCACTGTGTCCATTTTTAGCGGCTCCAAGGTTACAGCTTGCCTGTAAAACCGCTAAGGGACCACTCTTGCTTTTGTCCTGTCTGTATGTCACACATTCTGTAGCGGTCAAACGGTTAGAGATATTAGAATGAAACCTTCACCACTGTGTTCAGCATCAAAACGTAGGTGACCACATCCAAAAAGTCAGACCTCTAGGACCACTCCCTGACCGGAAGTTAGGGGGTCAAAAGTGATCGCCTCCGATAAAGTTGTGTTTATAAAAGTTTGGTTATAAAATTGTGCATATTATGGGGCCGCTTTGCTTTTGACACTGTCTAAAAGCATTAATTATCTTGTTTTAATTTTATTTTAAGTATTTCATTATGGAAAAGTGTTTTTTATTTCCAGAATCCATGGGGGTATAAAAACGCTCTCCTATTGGCTAAGATGATTGTGTCGTGAGTCATGTCGCACAAATTAATCATGGATACGCTTCTTGCAACTGCCCTTTAAGAAAAAGAAAGAAATAACTAAATGTCTTTTTTCAAATTCATTTTATGATTTACCCCCTTATTGCTACTTTTCATTTGTTTTCATTCTCAGGATTAATTAAATTTTTATTTTCATTTATACACATTTCTCTATTATTTTTAGATCTGTATTTGCCTTGTATTTCAGCAATTTCTAATTTTTTCAGCCCCTTATTGCAGATCTATCTATCTATCTATCTATCAAACATTTTCGCTAAACTTCAATCGAGTGGTTTCTTTAAAGATAAATCCTGGTCCTACAGGTTTCCAGCAACTATTTCCATTACAGCTGATTTCTCAGTGGCTTGTAAATAAGTATAAATAATTTGAAATGCATTACAAAATAGTATGAAAATTTTCCTTTTTTATTACCGTACTCATTTAAAAAAAATAACAAAAAAAACCTATTACCATAAGCCAGGACGTTTCGATCTACGGAAAACTGCATGGTCATCTTTTGCTGAAAAACCGCCAAACAAAGAGCTTAAAAATCGAACAACAAATAAAACATATCCCATACATTTAAAAAATATATAAAAAATATCTATAATTAAAAAAATATATCAGCTGAAGATGATCAATTTTTTAAAATTTCTGCGATATTTGTTATTTGTTGTTCGATTTTTGATATAATCATTCCATATGTTGAAGTTGAATTTAAGGCCTTTTTCATTCTAATTTATAATTTTAAATTAAAAAATTATCAATGTAATAGTAAATTTTTTGTAATAATTTCAGTTTCTTGCGCTTTATTTTGTTAGTTCATTCTATCATCTTCCAAACATTAAACATTCTGTAAACATATTTAGAATCTTTCAAAAAATAAATTTCCTGAAGACCTTCTGTTAAGTATTTGTTACTGTTTTAGATGTCCAGGCTCATTGTTTTGGTTGTATTCCTGTGTACTGTTTTGGTTTCAAGTGGAATCCACATTCTGGGAATTGAAAAATGCGACTCCAAAGATTGTATTCGCCAGACACCATGTCCAGAAGTATTGAGTTGCGCAGAAGGGCACTACGTTCGCCACTGCCCTGGTTGCTGTCCTGCCTGTACTAAATACTTAGGTAGGAGATGTTGATCATATTTACATCATTTTTTTTTTCATTCTATTTCGTTTAGTAATACAGTTAATGAAATTTTACAATATTTGTTTCGAATAAATTTGAGAGTATAAAAGAAAATCAACGTGAATGTAATACTGTGATGTCAATCAATGAACAAAATTGGCTTCTGTACGACAAGTAGGCTTGACTCATGCAGGTATACAATTGACTGCGTGTTGGAGGAGTCGTGTTCGATCCCGGCAAAGATCTGGGATTTTTCCTAGGGATCACACACCTTCTTTAAAAATCCCACGGTAGCTGGTAAAAGGTTTCTTTTTCCGCAGTTAAAGAAGGGCGAGCGTAGGGCTGACCATCCAACCTCAAGTGATCGCTGAAGTTGATCTTAAAACACCAAGAGTTTTCCTTCTTATTGTGGGATCTTTAGATATTGCTAAATTAGCAAAAAAGTTAAATGTAGCGGTTCAGTTTCAGTTTATAATACTAAATATTACCTAACATAATTCTAATGGTATCATTATAATTCTATATTAAATAAATGTTTTTATGAATATTTTTAGCTGAAGGAGAAAAATGTTTACGTGCTGGAGATTTAATTGTTTGGAAAATTGGCGAATGTGCTCCTGGTCTCGTCTGCAACTGGAAATGTGAAAAGGAAGAATAATGAAGAAAAGAAAAGACAATAAAGAAACTAATCATTCAGTCAAAAATCCTAAAATTAACGCATAAAATAAAACTGTTAACATTTTAACTTATTTCTTGATGTTGTAGGATAAAATTTATTATAATAAAAGAACTTTTAAGCAAAGTCATTTCGTCTTTTTTTTATTTGAAACGGGAATGGGTTGATTAATAATCAGGTTTTTTTTTTTCTATTTTTTTTAGAGAATGCTTTAAAAATATAAGGAAAAATCAAGGAAATTATAAAATTAAGAGAAATTGTCTAATTGCTGAACCTTAAATGGGAAATATAATTCAAACTCCCATCAAGTCTTGCTATCAAAAGTGGAGCGAAGCTGGCCGTAGAACGATGTACACTCGTTTATGTGATCTGTTTCGAGGAGATGACATTTCTTTTAATAATATTTATCGTTTAAAATTTTAGGAAAAAAAGCAGACATTATATAATTTGAATGAAAACTTCTATGGCAATAAAATGTACTTACGTATGTGAACATATTAAGTGATCTGTGAGAAAAATACATTAATAAATAAAGACTGTTTCGGGTCGTTCCCATCCCATCCTCAAGTAGTGTTAGTGGCGGGAATTAGAGGATTAATTCGTTAATGATGGCACTACGTGATGCATTACATACCCTGGAATGAGAGGGATTTTAATGGTCGTAGTCCTTCAAACGAAAAGAAGAAAAAAAAAAAAAAAATAAGAACGTGTGCTTCTCTGGATTGGGGGTTGGCTATTTATAAACAAACCCATCAACTTTCCAAGTAAATGTATGTATATAAAAAAAACAAAAACAAAAAACATGTAAAAATATGATAATTTCTTCCATTTTCGGTTGCAAGGTGGGGGTGGGGAGTAATCCCTATCAACCTTTTCTGTAACTGTACGCCAAAGATTTAATGGATAACTGTTTGCCAAGAAATACATATAACAAAAAGTGGATTACAATTGAATTCAGCGTTCCCTGAACACGTTCCAAAAAGGAACATTTGATTTAAAAATACTTTATTCTCGTAATTTTTTTTCTGTTTCTGTTTAAACTCATAAATTAATATAAATGCTTTTAATGTTCTAAATTCTTTTGCTTCTCAAGTTGCAACTATCCAGCTATTACTAAGGTAGCTATAAAAATGTTCTTTATATTTGTACAGAAATAAAATGAATTGTGTAATTTTTATTATTGAGAAAGTAGCCTATCATTTCACAGAGAATTATTGAGAATTAAACAGAACATTACCGTAACTCAGTGCCATCTGTTGGTAATCATTATCCCGGAACTCGAAACAGGATTCATCCGTCATATTTAATCGTAGTTAAAGACGACATGCTGTGAAAATCTTTTCCTCTTTCATGCAGGAATCAGGAAAATTACCCACTCTTTTCACGCTCTGAGAATCACGATCAAAATGTTCTATTGTACTTAGAAAAGAGGAAAATTCACAGTTAGCTTAATGGAAGTTCTATGATGCTGCTAAAATAGGATTCATTGATTGTGTAAATCGGAGCCATCAAAGGAATTCAATTTCATCAATATACAAAGTCGAAGAAAATTAAAGTTGAAGAGCTGCTGCCCACAGCCAACCTATTCCAGTGAACGCTTCTCGGCCTCTGTGGTTTTGATCGAGTATGTAATAATTTTATTTTGTAAAACTTTTAAAAATAGCTAAGCAGGACTCGGTATTAATGTAAATATGTAAATTTCGAAAAATTAAACAGTAATTTATTACTATTTACTAATAATGCTCTCAAGAACAATATTAACATTAATTTACAAACTTATATAACAATGACTAAACTTGCTTGAAAAAAAAAAACAGAGTATAATCATTAAACAATATTTATCCTCTTGAGATTTATAAGTTTGTAAAAGTATAATATAAAGCTCACTTTTTGCCTCTTTTAAGAATGAATGATAATTTTTGTATCCTAAATAATTTTTATTTCCTTTTCTTAGTATGCAGATAAGTGGTTGGTGTCTGTATCTTTCTGTGAGTTTTGCTTGCTTGTTCATTGGAAGTAGATCTGAAAATGAGAAAGCGCCACCTAGCAGTAGTTTTCTGTTTCAAACAGTAGAATGGTGTGGCTCTGACTGTGTTAGAAATGAAAAATGTGCAGCTGTTAGCAGCTGTCTAGAAAATGAATATCTGAGAGAATGCAACGAATGCTGTCCTTATTGTTCCAAATATCTCAGTAAGTTTAAATTGAAAGTCCATTTTATTCATTCATTTATTTATTAAAAAAAAAAGACTAAGTTTAATTAAAATTTATTCGATCGTTTTATAATTTTTGTCCCATTAAAAAAAAAAAAAAAAATCACGATCTGGAAAGCTTATAATTTTTGTAAAAAAATAAAAATACCAATAGTAATAAGAATCTGACAATGTGGTATTTCTGCCCAAACTGCTGTTGCTTTATAAAATATAATAAGTCTTCTTTCTCCAATCTTATGAAGTGGGTATTTTAATCAGATATAACATTTAAACGTTTTTTAATTCACTATGCGTATGATGACTTTTTAAAACCAAAAGCCAATTAATATTATAAAATACTTTTTCATATTATTTGTTAAGCACAAATACGAAAGTAGAATTTTGTAAATATTTGAATTTTATAATAACCATTAACCTAAAACTTATTTTCGTTACTGGATTAAGTTCTGTCTTGTTAATATTTTTTTAGGCGCTTTATTTAATTGCTCTTAAAAAATTCAAAGAGGCCAGCGGAGACTAGCACATGAATTTTCTATATTTTATTTTTAATGTGTATTTTTTATTTTTAGTTTAATTCTGGAGGCTCCACATTTCTGCCGATTACTATTGAAAAGTGTTTAATAATGATTAAATGACGAATACGCCAAGCTTATTATTTAACTTTAATATTCTTCTTCTTATTTGCTTGTCGCATCAAACAAATACATTGGACGGATTTTCTTAAAATCCTCCCCCCCTCCCATTCTTGAAAATGAAGAAAAAGTCCCAAAACCACCTGCAGGGCGAGACTGTCTCCTTCATCTCTCAAAATAGACAACTCCTTCGCTACAGGCTCAATCCCCGCTAACGACTAAATACGGTATTTGAGTGTATTACTAGTTAATTAATAGCAATTAATTATTTTGATGCATAAAATAAAGCGATAAGTAATTAATAGTTATTGATAATGAAACAAACCTTGCCGCCACTTCCAGATTCAAATTATTGCGAGGCCACTCGACCTCCACTTCTTTTGCAGTTCCTATGTAACTGGTCATAATTATTTTATAAACTTCAATGCCATGCAGACCAATGAGATAAAATATGAGCTCTGCTTTAGTTTAATGTTTTTGAAGAATATATTTATTTAAGTTTTGTTTTTTCTTCTTATTTCCAGATGAAGGAGAATACTGTATCCGCGCTGGAGATTTAATAACGTACAAAACCGGTAAATGCGCATCTGGTCTTGTCTGCGATGTCAAGTGCAAAAAGAAGCAGTAATGATTTCCGAAAGTTGATTTGTTATTTTAAAAAAATGTGCAATAAAAGTTATTACTATTGACTTGAATTAAAATTCATTTTATGTGATATATGATACTGTAAAATAACAACCAATATAAATGTATTTTTTAATTTAATTTAGACTTACGATACAGAAGCCTATACAAATATTCTTGCTGCTGCATCATTTATTTCTCTGAATATTCGTCCTTAAACTATTAAATAAGCTCGTTTCCTTTGTTTTTCATTTGAAGTTCTTCAATTTAATAAATTTCCATTGCATTTAAACTACGAGTTTTCTGAAACAGAGCGTACCTTATCGTAAAGATATTTCTTAAAATTATTAAAGTTGGAAAATGTGTTCCAACAACTTAAAATTTTCTTTCATTTAGTTGTGATGATAAGAAATGGTAGAGGTAATAGCAAGACCGTATTAAAATCTTGCTTTAAAAAATTATTTACCGTTATGCCATAATGTTTAGCAATATTTTAACAAGAAACAATGTAGTACAATTTAAAAGTGTGTATTATTTCAGAATAAGAGTCGCGGTAATCCGAGCCCCGGTAATCCGAGATTCCGTGTAAACCGAGGTGCATGCCCAAGCGATACCCTACTACTTAGACGATGGCATGATGCTAAAAAGCGTTGCTCTACTAAGTAGAAAACCTTGAACAGTTTTTTAAAGTTGTAAATGCTTATAAAGAGTCTTTTCATGAAACCAGGTAACATTTTAATGTATCTGTAACTTTAATATCTATTATAGATTAAATTTGATTCGTTTTAGTTGAAAATTTCAGTTTTTTTCCTTTTTTCCGTGTAATCCGAGGTACCATCAGCCCCAATTACCTCGGATTACCGCGACTCTACTGTAGTAGTAATTGACTGAGCAGCTTATTTCTTCCACTTGAATATTTCGGTTCTCTTGATCTGCTTATACGCGCATCAAGCTAAAACTCGAAACTGATTTCTTTAACATTTTATAGGTAGTTTAAGATCCATCTTAAAACAGACAGATTTGTTTTAATCTTCATCTCTCCCTTTCTTCAACTGATACCTTGTTAAGCGAGTTATTACGGGCAAGATTTTTTTTTTATGTGCTAAGCTATCATGTTAACGGCTGCCTTGTAGATTCTCAGCTTGAGTTTTGCTTTATGCACTTGATAAGTTCTGAAGAATGCCTCAAAATCTACGCATGAATCATAAAAAATTAAAATTTATTAAAAAATTTAAAATTAACTGTGTTTATTCTCAGCTATAGTGAGCAAGCGAGACTTGCTCATCAGCGACCCCACACGGAGAAGTAGGAGAAGAAGATGCTCTGCTATCCATCTCTTAGTGAGAACCGAGCTTACATTTGGGGATTGCGGGAGAATGGAGACCAAAATAATAATACTGTTACTTAAAGTTGACCCATAAAGAGGTATCGTAAAAAGTTTTAAAGAAATCAGTCTAGATGTCCTAGCGAGGACTTTGCCGATCATTTTTGAGGCGTGGTAACTTCAATAAACACGCCTACGTTTTAAGTTTGATCAGAAATAGGCAATGTAATTTATGTTATGGATATCCGTCCTATCTTAAAAAAGAATGTGCAAACAAAAGACAAATTAACAAACAGAAGAAAAATGTTCAAATCGAAGACTCAGTCGCATACTCAGTAGTAAGTTAGTTCGTCTGTAGTCCTCAAATGATAACATGAATCCCATTGGATCAAAAATTATTAGAAGATACAGACAAACAGACTAACTGATTTAATGATCCTCACATTCCTAGAAAACAAAACGAAACATTTAAGATATTACATAACAATCCACCATGACCTGAATCCTCATGAAAAGAAATGACAATGACCTGTTTTTTTTACATAACTTAAGTTTTGCTTGAGAACATTTCGGAAAGAATAGGACTGTAATTAAGACCAAGGTCCTCTGAGTTCCTCGAATGAGGAATTAATATTAATGTCAAAGACATTGTTGCTGCTGAGACAGTAAAAGAGAAGACATGACAATGAATCAGGTAAATATTTACATTAGTCTCTTAACTATTTATTTATTTACTTTTTATTTCTGAAAAAGCAATAAATTGATAGACCCTTTAATTTCTCAAGATCATCTAACGATAACTGTGAATTGCTCTTTGACAGTACGATTTTAATACATTAATCCTAAAGATATTAAAATATGTTTTTCGAATAAAAAAATACTAAGCCACAAAAATTTATTGTATGTGTATATATTTTTTTCTTATTATTTATTACTTATATTTAAGTTCTCAACGCTTTCTTGAGATAATTGTTGTCTCGTAGCAATAACGATGTATGCGTTGTAAAGGGCTCTGTGGTTTTAAAACGTAGAACCAACGTTCTTTTGTTAAAGACGTTTAACATAAAAATGCAGAAAATCTATTAAAATTTTAATAAAAAATTATGTAGAAAATTGGACAACTATTTCTCTTGTATTTTTTTGACATTACACCGTACTATACCATTTCTTATTGACTGAGCATGCGAACTCTTACAATTCCACTTGAAGATTCCTTTGCTTGTCCATTTGTAAGCGCATTACTTTAAATGGACAGAATTCCATACGGTTTGTTCATTGATAGTTTATGCTCCAACTTAAAAAATTTTAATTTTGGACTCGATTCTACCTTCCCTCAAAAGTGACTCCCGAAATCCATCATTAAAACTGTTGGCCTGATGTTCAAATTTGGTAGGATGCATATTTGTGATCAAATTGGAAAAATGAGCAGGATTGTTTTAATCTCAACCCCCAGTGCTCAAATTAGCATCCGCCCCCTCCATTGCATGTTCAGCTCCCACCAACAGATGAATAGAGAACTCATACCTAGGTCACAATTGCTATTAATTTCCACTACTTCAAATACTACTATTCTGTTTCAGAAGCTTCCATGGTGGCTGTATTGGTATTTCCTGAGCACAATGATATTGCAACAGACTGATGGTCAGTACATTGCCACTAACAACTGTCCTGCATGGATTTGTCCCAATCCATTCCTATATTGTATCCAAGGCTGTTATGATATGTGTGGTTGTTGCGCTCCATGCCCTTTTTTAGGTAATTTTTTATATGTTATTAAATTTTAATAAATGATTTTACTGAAGTTTATTTAGCAATCAATAATAATATAAATATTTAAAAATATGCAATTATTTTATTTAGATTAAGATCGCTTTAAATAATTTAAATTTAAACCTTGGTTAACCATTGCTAATTAACTCAGTAAGTTAACAAGAAGCCATAATAATATACATCTTATATTATTATCCGAGGAAAGTAAGTTCATTCAATGAGTAAAATACATCATCAAATCAAAAGCCTATGCATGTATAGGTATTTCCCTTAATAACTATCAAATCGCTGGATCAATCTTCTTGAAAAATGCTATGCTGTTTTATGGTCAAGAAAAATACTAACTTATTTTACATTTTTTCCATGTGGTTTCTTGTGGAAAAATTAGCGCAATAACATTAAAAAAATTCCCATAATAAAAAGCATTGGAACCCGCAATGGGTTTCTGCTGATATCTTAAGCTAAGGGCTATTAATCCGGTTGTGAATCCTAATAACGTTTGAGCGAGGCTTCATATGATCAAATGTAAAATGGATTTAGGTAATTTAATTAAGCAATGCGGATTAAATTTTCCTGAAAATGAAAATTGAATAAAAATAAATTCAATCTTTTTGGATTGTATTCAGCTATTATTAAGATAAAAAAAAATGTTGTTCTTCGATTGTGTTATTTCAGCTATTTAAAAATGAAATAAAATAAATAAACTCAGTATATTAATAAAAGTAGACTTCAAATTCTTGTGCATTTCGTAATGGACGAAGAAACAACAACCAAAAAAAAAAAAAAACATATTTAAGCATATTGCTTTTTTTTTTTAAAATTGTTTTTGCAACTTATGTATAATGAAAAATAATAAATAATGAAAAATCGAACAAAAAAAAAGTTATAATACCAATGAGGATAAAATTCAGAGGTGAAATTAACAGCTCTTAACCAATAAAACGAAACACAGAAATAATATATTTTTTTTCCTGAAAACATGCAATAAAGCCAAAAGACAAATAATAATAAAAAAATCTAAGAATTGTAATAAGATACAAACAAATAAACAAAAATATTTCAACAGAATATCTAGTATATACAAAGGAATTTAAAAATAAAAATATTTTGTTACAAAAAATTAGAAATGTCAAAAGCAAAAGGAGGGAATTAGAACCAGAAAAAATAAAGCGTTCAAATAATCATCAGAAAACTACAAAAATAACAATAAAATATCAATAAGACAATAAGAAAAAAATAAGAAAAAAAAAGAGAATGGTATTGTTTTTAACTTTTTATCAAAGATCAGCAAGAAGATTTTGAAAGAACTGAAGGCCTACTTTTCTTAAAAGTTGTTCTGAAAGTTTCTCTTTTTTTATTTTTATCTGTTTGTTTGTTTGTTTTTGTTTTTGGTCTCAAATAGAAAATAAGTTTATCTTTAAATTGTAATATCTGCTGAAAGCACGTACTTTTTCATTTATTGATGAAAATTATTTAAATCCGTATTAGTTATTACTTAAATTGCTTAAATCCGATTACTTTTCATCATAGTAGAGGAATTAATGGATTACCTAAAAGGATTAATACACTTAGTTAGTAATCATTGTTTTGGTGCTAATGATTTTCAAAAGAAATTCTTGTCATCTTCACGCCCTGATTTTGAAAATGATCCAAACAGACAAAATTCAAATATAGAAGGTGCATCATCGCTTGTTCATTAATGTGCAAGCCAAATTTCAAGAGGAGTACCCAGGATTTGAAAAGGGAGGGTATGATGATCGTAGTCAATCAACCATAAAAATAAAATAACCGTGTCCTTTTCCAGGAGGGGGGGGGAGGGGTTATCAACAAACCGACGAACTTTCCAACTAAAAAAGAAATCCCAAATCCTAGATTTTTAACCTTTTTCGGATGCAATGACGGACGGGTTTGCAATTCCTTACAACCCTCGATACGTCATTGAAGAAGTTCAGAAATTATTGTAGGAATATACACTTACATACACATTCAGATACTAAGATTTGATGAGTCTGACTTTCCTAGGAAAGTAAAAATAAAGTATAATTTATAAATTTAATAAATTAATAAAATGAATAAGATTCAGTGAAGTGATTGGATTTTGGTGAATTGTTTATTGCAAAGTTGCTTATGATCCCTTTTCAATACGATTTGGATGCTATAAGATACTAATTATATACATTGACACAGATCGTATTAAGGGAAACACTAAGATGGATCTAAAAGATGTAAATAATATCACTTATATTTAGATAACTTAAAATTATTTTTATTAGTTATTTTTAGAAATTTATTTTTCACCAAGTATTTATTATTTTTAATTTTTATTTTGTGCTGATAGGTGCAGGAGAACAATGCTTTCAGACAGAGAGTATTCTTCGTGGTTTATGTGGACCTGGACTTTACTGTGATCCAATCTATGGAGTCTGTATCACAGCAGAACCTTTCTACAAGCCTCTTCCTTACTACCCTATCTATTATCCAAACTATCCGTTTTCTCAATACGGAAGAATGTCTTGAAATTGCCTTAAGAATAATGGAACAAAATATTTTGAAAATAGAAACTCTAAAATTAAATTTAAATTTAATCGGTATGTACATCATTAACTCCAAAGTGCAAAAGACACATGACAATTCATTAGTTGTCTTTATGGTTTGCCTCTGCAATAGAAATCTGCGAAAATGGACACTATTGGTAAGCCTGGAAACCGAGAGACTACGTCTTCTGTATCGGTGGTACAAAAAGAGTTCATTGAGAAGGAAGTAAACATTATTGGACATCTGATGAATAATGTTTACAAAAGAGTCATGATTTCAGGCAGCAAACGATTCTCGACACCAGTGCTTCTGAGGAGAGATACAGATCTAAAACATCGTCTCCAGATATCATGAAATAGGGCAGTTATAGAGATAGAGGAAAAATAGTGTCATTTTTCTGACATTGTTATACCGTTCTGTAGTTGCATTCACTAATTAAAAAGAAACATTGATACTTTTTACTTCTGCTTGGAAATCCAGGTGATGGAAGTTATTCAAAATATGAATAAAGTTATTTAATAATTAAAAGTGATAATTAAAAAGTAAGTATAAAAATTCCATCAAGCTTGGAACATCCAAAGTGATATTGATACATTCATTCATTCATAAACATTGCAATAGTTCAAATGTTGCTGAATTACCTAGAATTATAATCCCACAGTAATTGTCATTCCCCTTTAATAATATTTCCTTACCTTACCACTTTAGCAGAATTTTAATAGCAGAACTTTAATAGCAGAACTTTAAATGCTTAAGATCCAAAGATAATCTCAGAATAATCCATACGAATTTTTCGAAGCCAGTTGGCCTAAAATTTTTCTTATTGACCAAGATGCTCGTGCGTAGGGAAATACAAGAGGAAAGTGAAGACATCGAGAATTGGTCAGTCTTGTTTTGAGATCAGAACCTATGTATTACCTTATATATATATAAGCATCTGAGATGCTTTAAGACTTTAAGCGTCAATATCTTATAGGACAATATTTGTTGTGACCGAGGAATGATATGAATCATCTTTTTTTTTTTTTTTGAAGGCATTATAGCAATTCAGAGATGATCAAACATCTCATTGCTCCAAGTGGATTCCGAATCACTTACATTTTTTGACATTTACATATTTGAAACAGTTATCATACAGATGTCGCTGAGATAATTATTATTCAGAGTTTTGATGATTAACACCAAAATTTACAGCTGTTAACATTTTAAATTTTGTTTAAAATAATATTCATTGAAATATTTGCAATTATATCGTCCTTTCTTTATTTGTATTCTTTTACATTTACAAAATGTAATAATTTTCTTTTTTGACTTCCTTGAAATGTTTTACAGTCATTTAATCCTATTATAGGATCTTAAATTTTCATCCAATTACACAGAAAAAAACCTCAATAATTTCCGTGCTCTGTAAGGTTGATTTGTTAGGCTTGAAAAAAGGGGTTAAATTCGATGGAAATTCCCCATAGAAATTTAAAAGAAAGAAGGATACATCAATAAACTATTTGTAATTTTATTCAGTCACTTTAATATGATCTAATTAAATCTCTGATCCAAGTTAATTCTAGATTTATGAAGCTTTTGAATTCAAACACCATAAAATTTAAATTCGTACATTAGAGCAAGTGGGTTGTGTTGCTAAATGGTACTGGACTGCCAGTCGCCGTAGCTGTCAGGGATTTCTTCTATGGTTGTTATTCCACCGTACGAATCCTCAGGTTCACCTAGCCCTTTGTTAAAAGGATACCGGTTTCTTCCTCAGGGGTTAAAGATGAATGTAGTCTGAATGACAATCAGACCTCACTATTCTATTTCGTCGAGATCGCTGGGACTGTAAATTTCCCGCGCACTCCAATTGTCTCTATACCTGAAAAGCAATATCTTTCATTAGAGAAAAGGAAGACAAAGAACTTCTCTTTTTCAGTAGTATTGTTCTATACTTATCTCCTGATTCACGTGCGATAGCTCTTAGTCACTGGAGAGAAAAACTAAGAATACTTAGGACTGAAATATTTCAGCGAAAACATTGATTAAACCTTAATCCTTTTAATAAGACGTAATTTTTATTATAAAATAAGTTAAATGTAATAAACTACATTGGAGACTTTTGAAAACACTTTCTTAAGCTTTCTAGAAATAAACTGATTAAAACGTTCAGTAACATACAATACAACTGATAGGATAACACGAAAGTTTATCAAGAATAAACAAAATTGAAATATCTATGGAGAAATGTCTTGAGAATTTGGGAAAACATTATTACTAAACGAATTCTGCATCTAGCAAGTATCCCGTCACAATAACAGTTCGAAAGAATTTTTTTATGTGTGTTTCACTTTACTTCGCGAAGATAGGTGGATGGCAATTACAAGATGTTTAAAGAATAAATATCAAATTCTCATCCCTGTAATAATCAATGGTGTGATGCAAATAAAAGTCCTCTAAAACACAGAATCAATAAAGATTAAAGTTAAAATTTGTAATTGATCATGTGACTAGTTTCAAGAGCCTTGCGTTTCTCTTCCTCAGACGACTAGTCACGTGATCAGTTACATGTTTTAATTTAGTCTTTATCGATTGTATGTTTTAGAGGACTTTTGTTTTAATCATTCCAAGTTTTATTGCACAATAAATGGTGTTTTTTGAAGACAGTATGACAACAAAAGGTTTGTTGTGTGATGAATGAACAATATTCTTAAATATATTATATTAATTTAACGTGCTGAATACTCAATTTAAAAATCCAATGATCAACGCACAGAATTATAAAGATTAAAAAATTAAAACATAATAATAAAACGTACGTATTCGGATCATCTTACTGCTAGATCCTTTATCAAGTTGTTTCCCCCCTTTTAAAAAACCGTTCCTTCCCTCTGGAAGTCGTATGCACAAATAAAAAAAAAAAAAGATTGTTCTTTTCTTGTAACTTTACAAGTAGTCACTTCAAAATTTCAGACTTTTTTCATTTCATGTTATTTCTACACGTGAAAATGTCTCCATCAATTTAAGATATTTTATATTATAATAAATAAGGATGTAAATAAGTTTTCATTATAAGACATTTTATATCGTAATAAATACGGTAATGATGTAAATAAGTTTTCAATTATGGTTTTCAGGAACAATGAACTTTAAAACAATGAGATGCTTCTAGAAGTTCCTGGAAGTTTATATTCTTGCATTCTATTTGTGGAAGCATCATAAGTAACGATATGGCTCTTTAACTTACTTTGATGTAAAAAAAAAACTATTGAATTATCCTAGAAAATAGAATTTTCTTAATAATCTACAATTGCTTCCGCATTCATTTGCATTTTTTACATTATTTACTAAACTTCCACTCGAATTCCTCATCAATATCTATTTCCTATAAAAGGTGGAAGTTCATTGTGTCTCATTTCCGATCCCAAATTGGAGACCTACTTTCAGGTAACTCACTTTCTCCTGCAGTTCAGAATCTCATCTCTAATAATAAATGCTAATTCTGTTTAGTCATCCATGTCGAACGATGACATCATATCATTTAATGAAAGACCATTTGGACAGTGATGCAGAGTCTCCTCTAACTCAGCCGTCGGTTACATATTCAACTGGAGAAACCTTTTGAACTTACGGTATGTATGATAGTATATAAATTAATAGTTAAAGCTTCACTTGTGAATTGTACTAATATAACTAACTAGAACACTCTCAGCCATCGCGTTGTTTAGAGTGGGTAGAAGCATTCGGGGCGAAAGGAATGGTTAATTTTGAGGCTAGGGACAGTGAAGACCAAAATAATTGTACTATTATTTTAAAATGAACTGTAAATAGGGATAGTACTAATGTTTAAAGTGTTTATTATTAGATTTATTAGTTACTTTTATTTTTCGTTAAATATATTTTTTTTTATTATTATAAGAGTTATGTATAAAATTAAAATATAACTTAATGTTACAAATTAGATAAGTGTTAACTAAATTATTAACTATATAATTATTATTCTATAAAAGTTCTATTATATTTCCCTTACTTGCTTTCCTGCATGATCATAATTATAGTTTTATACTTATGTAGTTATATCATTAAAAAATTATAATGTTTTATAATTTATATCATAAACTATAAATAGGTTTCTACAAATAAGTTTTCAGCAGTTGTCTAATAGTGATTTCTTAGACTAAAGGAATATAGATTTTTTAAATATTCTAAAAATTATTTTTAAATTAATGAAGAAACTTTTGTTTCATAGCTGCGATATGCAATGATATTAAATCATTTCCTCTTTTACTGCTTCCTGTATCGCCATAATTTATTATAATGTTGATCTGAGTTTAATGGTGGGGAATGCCCCATGATCGTATCTTATTTTTTATAAATAAATAACTATCAGAAATAGCGGAGATTATTCAGCGACTGAAGTTTGCTTAAGTAATATGTTATTCTAAAAATGTATGCATGTAATCTATATAGTAACAAATAAACACTATCAGCTGAAAAAGGGCGGATGTTGTTACATTAAACCACATTTTCATCAGGTTTTGCCCATTAGCAATAATTGAAAAGATCTTTATGATTAATTAAGAAAGCATTATTGCTTTTATTTTATCTTTCCTGTGGACCAATTGTTTGAAAATGAATAGAGTGTACACTGAATACCATCAAACTAAATTTCAAAATTTTAGAGGTATCTAGTTCTTGACGTCTGTCGACCACAGATAGATAAACAAAGAAAATTGCTGCCCGAAATTCTTGTTTCTGGAAAGCAGGCATAGACTCAAAAAAAGTTATTTCTATTACAATCATATTCTTCTATATATCATAATTATACTTAAACTTGCAGAAACAACAACAATTTCTTTCTTGATACCTATATTTCGTCTTTAATTCTAGAAGACTTCTTCAGGGTTTTGCATATGTACATATTTTATTTATTTAATTTATATGTACATATGTAAAACCCTGAAGAAGTCTTTTAGAATTAAAGATGAATTATAGGTATCAAGAAAGAAGTTGTTGTTGTTGTTGCTTCTTCAAGTTTAAGTATATTTCTATTACAACTTTTAAAAAGTATCGGAAATGGAAGTGGTGAAGATATGGAGTCTGAAATGAATTTAGAAAATCAGGACCAATAATTCTGAAAAGCAAAGGACATAAAATATATAACTATATTAATTAATTAATTAATTAATTAATTAATATTTTAAAGTTGTACATTTACATTTTACAACTTTAACTTAGTACATTTTGCTGTCATTTCGACATCTGAAAAAGTCCAATTTCTTTAAGTTGAATTTATTTAAGTTGATTATATTTACAAATTCTGTTCTGAGAATATTTTCTCAATAATATATGCATAATAATGACTGTAAGATAATGGTAGCAGATTCTCTATTGAGGTCGAAAAGGAATTTTTCTTTTTCAATAAAAACACTTTTACATTGAATTTTTCAAAATGTATATGAAGAGGTAGCATCATTTACATCTCCTTGTAAGTATGTGTAGAAAAGAGATCAATAAAAAGTATTAAAAGGCGCCATTGTTATTTTCTTTAATTGTAATTAAGTTTTTCTTTTTCTTAGCGCAATGAGTTAATCATCTTTTGTTTGTGTGAATTTTTTTCTGTCACTTTTTATGACGAGCACCGACGTTATTCATTGCCAAAGTACGGAGACCTCACCTTTCATTGCTGACTGGCTCCAGATAATGATTATAAAAAATAGCAGAAAAGTGTATTAGAAACCATTTTGTGACCAATTTGATTTATGTTTTAATTTTTATAAAATTTGGAAATTGTTCAATTGAATTGACCTTGCTTTTTTTAAAAATTGATTACATTAAGGAGAGGTTTTAATACATTTATATTTATATAGGTATCTTAATACATTTATATTTATATAGGTATCTTAATACATTTATATTTATACAGGTATCTTAATACATTTTTCATTTATAGATGGCGCTGCATCTGCTTTTGTTTTTCTGTTTATTTCTAATCACTGGAGCTCAGCATGTGGATCCTGTTGGCTGTGACAATCAGTGTGAATTTTATCCTCCCTGTTCCGGATGCATGGACCAATGCGGATGCTGCATTACGATATGTCCGCCTTTAGGTCAGTAAAATAATTAGAACAGTTAACTTTTTATTTGAAAATTTAATTATAAAGACTTATTAACTTGAAGAAAATAAAACGGAATTAGGATCTTGCTACGAAAAAGTAAAAATTATGAATGCTGAACCATTGTCCTTTTCACTCCTCCGTGATATCGAATTTATCGGATATTTGAATGATAATAATCATTATTGCAACCTGTTGCAAGAAGTTTTGATAAATTATTTAAGTAGATATACTCTTAGACTTGTAATGAAGACTGAGCACCATTGAAGGGTCCATTTCGACGACTGGGGAGGGGGTGGAGACCAAAATATTGGTGCTCGTATTTTAAGTGACTACAAATAAACATCATTTTTCAAGAAATTTTCTAACCATTTTAAGAGATGAATTATTAGCGTCGCTTTCAGGGGATGCGAGGACAACAAAACAAATATGAAGTTTTTAAGTCGAACAATAAATAAACCAAATTTGATAGAAATCAGTCCTGTCATTCTACCGTGATAGAGAAAGAGGACGAAAATATTCAAAATAGAATAGTGAAACTTCTTTTGCTCAATAATTAAAGGAAAAGCTTTTAGGAATGGGAAAAAAAATCAGTTATTTTTGTAGTTTCGAAAACTTCAATTTTAAACAAATAAACAAAGTTCATTTTCCTTTCTTTCTTTTTTTTGTCAACTAGGAAACTAAATCCACCATGATGAAATGCTTAATATTATACTTCGTCCCAGATTAAAATAATAATAATAATTATTGCAAGTGTGATTGATACGATTATTTTATTCTTATTATTTATCTTACTATTTTTATTCTGTCACATGAAAGGTCTAATGGCAAGTCTTTGCCATATCATTTCTTGGTTTTCCGTTTCCTTCCTCAACAAACCATTACAGCTATTACACCGTAACAGCTTCGAACCTAAAGAGAAGGAGAAAAAGACAAAGAAAGAAAGACAGGAAACATTCATGGCGATTCGGGATTCAAAACCATGGTCAAAACCTTGGCTTTCTCTTTGACCAAAAACTATGCCTGATTATCTAATTTCTGATATATCACATTAATAGGATATTATTTCACCAGGTCTTTTAATTAATTTAGTTAATTCATTTCAAGGCAATTGGAGGAGTTGGTGTTTAGAAATTTGCATTTGTTTTTAGTGATTATATTTCCTTAGAATTTAAAAAAATAAATTATTTGAGTTAAAAAATTTTGTAAATTAACGAAGTTCTGATATGAAACTACTTTTCTATTTCGAATTATAATTAGTTCTTTCAGGAATATTTTTCTATCCGTTGTTGTTTTAATTTCGTATATTTCGAATATGTGAATTATGACAATTAAGTCCCATTGAAGAATGACGATTACAGATCTTCAATAAATGCAGTTCTCTGCGACTTCCTTTTCAATAACAGAAATGCTATTCATTCACTTTATGGATTTCCTTTGCCTATTTACAGTCTAATTATCGTCAAATATGCAATTACCTTGTAACTCTTAATACCCTAAGCTGTCAATCCCGTATTTGGGACAGAGCATGCAACTCTAGGGATCCACTTTTAGGGATTTCGCGGAGATAGTAAGACTGGGATACTTGTGCTCTATTTTAAGTTGAACCGAAAGTTTTAGAAAATCCGTCCAGTCGTTTTGAAGTGGTACGCTCTTTTACAGACATACAGACAAATGGACAAAAAGAACAAGAAAAGCGTTCAAGTGGGATAGTAAGACATCGAGTGCACAGTAATAAAACTGTTTTAATATTATTTACTTTTTTTGCAATTACTTATTTGGCAAATTAAAATTTATTTACATTTTCATTATATTCTCGTTTACAGAACTTTAAATGTTACAGAACTTTGAAATGCGAAGTAAATTTTGGAGCTATTAAGCGTGTGGTCTACATAGCTGCCTGCTTTTAGTTAAGATTTTGTTTTTTAACTAATATAAGAAACTCAAAAAAAAAACCAAAAGAAATACGTGCTAAGTTTCATGGGGTTTTACTTCAAGATGATTTAAAAAAAGTATTTTTCCTGATGTGATCATGAATTAAAGAAAAGCAAGAAGTAATGGATTTTAAGCCAAATTCAATAGTTCTTCGTGAAAGTAATGTGTAATATTAAAATGACCAAAAGAAAAACAACAGAATAAAAAAAAAATCAATAAGAATAACAGAAAATTATTGACAAGGAGTAAATAATATTAATTTAATATTTGCACATAAGATTCTTTTTATAAAAATATTTCATCAATTAAGATTAAATTCACAATAATATAAAAAAATAATTTTTTAATAATGCATATAAATCTTTAACATCTTATTTAACTATATTTACTATATAAATTTAAAGGCTATCGCACGAGTTTTCGAAGTTGTTTAAATTTGTTTTAAATTGAAATGCTTGAAAAAGGAATTAGAAAAACTTCGAAACTTTGCATGGAAGGATTTAAGTTTATGTAATAATTATAATAGTCAGAACTTTATATAATTCTTCATTTTTATTTGCTTTTTAATTAGATGTTAGATATGCTCAGATAAATTCATTTAACCAGTGGCGGATCGCATATAGGCACTGTGCAACTGCAGCACCCCCTATTTCCACTTGATATTATCGATAACATTTAATGAGTCCTTTTTTTCTTTAATTCTTTCTTTATACTTATACAATATATAATCCTTAAGCTTAATGTCAGTAGCCATACCCCAGTTTATAAAAAAGATACAAAATCTTTGTATGGATTTAATATAAAAATAGAAAAACAATTTTTTTTCATTTCTAGTTAGGTTTCAGTCCAACAATTAATCGTCAAATTCAGACTTAAAATGGGATGATTTTTCTTCCTTCTATGTAATTTGTATGGTTATTTATACAACGTATTCAGTCCACGAATGTTTTATTTCAACATTTTAATTCAGTTACTTGTTGGAATCTCTGTCAATCAGCTCTGTCACATGTAGCACAGCAGTTGCAACCCTTTCGAACGATCATCGCTCCAGGGGGACAAGAAGTTGGTTCATTTGGACACACAGTGGAATTAGCTGGAGCTTCATTTGGTTCACAGACTCTAGGACAAGGGATTGCCGTCACAAACCAGTAACTCATCAGCATCAAACAAAACACCGAGGCAAACAGTACAGCATTAAGTTTCATCTACAAACAGTAAATAAAAAATGAATTTACATTAATACAATGATGAACAACAAATCAAAATTTTTGGAAATCTATTTTGCCGTTTAACGCGATGTGCGTACAAACAGAGAAGAAAAATATTCAAGTGGGGGGAACTTCTCATGCACAGTAATAAAACTATTTTAAATGTTCTATATATTTTTTCTTTTGTGTAATGATCAATTTCGAAGCTAAATGTTGTTTTTATTTTCGTTTTTATTCTCGTTTATAGAATTTTACAGAAATGAGGTAATTTTTTTGGAGCTGTTACGTCTGATATTTTGTTCTAGGAGTTTTCTTTTTCCCCACTTATATATTTTTTTTTCAGACTTAAATTTCAAACAACATATCTGTGTTAAGTCTCGTGAGTTTTAAATTACATTTAAAAATGCTAGTCACCCTGCTAGTCGCTAATTTTAATTATAATTTAAAGTTCGTTTTGGTCAAGTGCGGAGGCTTTACACTACAATCTCAGAATACTGCCCGCACGTTAATCTATTTATTATATCTCGTGAGTTTTTTTCAAGAAAAATATGGAAATTCAACTGTTGAATTAAAGAAAACAAGTCATTCGCAGTTTGTAGTAAACATAAAACCAAGCGATCTCGTACTATTTACAATTTATCAAACGCTTGCGTTGTTAAAAGTGACAGGACTGTTGATTGGCCAGCAAAACTCATTTATTCAAGTAATTATAATTCAAGGACCAATTACAATCTCCATCTAGCCTCTTCGATGACTGGCATACAAAGAGTTATTGCCGCCCAAGCATTTCAGTGACCCGGAAACGGAAGTGACTACATTATGTCGAGATCATATTAGTTATCAGCATAACCGATTCAAAATAGATATACCCAAGTTTCTCCAATTACTAAAGCCCTGCGAACACTACGCAACATTCCTGCAACTTAGTTGCGCAATTTTGACGTCACGAGTGATTTTGACGTCACGAGTTGCAATTTCTTTGCAACTTCTGTCACGAGAGTCGAGTTGCATCGACAGCTGCAACTCGAAAAATTGCATCGAATTCCCCAATCACAGGGCAGCATTGGAACACGTCAGTTGTGAAACCACGCCCATGGAAAAAATGGCGTCGAAAATTTTATCGCTCGATTCGTTTTGAAGACAGGCTCATACTCAATTAATATCAGAGTATTGCGAGTTTCTTTCATGCAGAAATAAAGTTTATACTGAAATGCAGTAATTGTATGCGGCAGAATTTATCAGAGAGGTTGAAAAACCTCGATTTTTTTGGATTTTCCACAGCGGGTTTGGCAAACGCGAAGGCTGCTGACGTAGAATGCAAAAGTTATGCCGTCATTGTTTCCAGGGGAGCATGGTTTCTTATTGGCTGTTGGTCATTCGTTACTTTTGATTCCAAATAACATCATGAAATTAAATTCCATAGCGGCTAATAATTTTAAAAAAATATTTATCATATGTTGCAAATCATTCACTCTTATATTATGTTTGAAACGACATAACCGAATTTTGCTTGACGCCACAGGTGACGTATTTGAAATCTGCGTTGTCATGGGTTGGTTGCATTTTCGAGTTGCATATCCGTGTTGCATCGTGTTCGCGCTTGACAAAGGTTTATATGAACTCGTGACGTCAAAATCGCGCAACTAAGTTGCAGGAATATTGCGTGGTGTTCGCACGGCTTAATATTTACCGGATCTGATCAATAGTCCCTAAGATGGAAAGTGGACTCCCCAAACTTCCGAATAATTGAGGGAAGTGACGTAACATATCTATTTATCAACAATAGGTCGCTATTCTGAAAAATCGAAAACATCGTTCTACGTTTTCTTTTTAAACTATGTAAAACAAATCAAAATAAAAATAATATTGCTTCAGACAGAAAAAAAAAGTTAAGTTAATTCATCATCATGAAGTGCGAACTGCGTATTCGAAGGTACGCGGTCTACGGAACCCTAGTGATCCCCCGAAGGGCGAACCCCTAGGAGAAGCGGTAGATATACAAGGGAACAAATATTGGAGTGGTTTCCCATTGCCTTCTCCAGGACGCCATTACGGAATGACGTCAGACCGAAGATAAAGTGAAGAAGAGGCTGACAAACACAGGAAAGGAAATTGGAAACATCCATGCTCTCGACCGGCATTTGAACACGGGTATCGGCACACCGACCACACGGCAGACCGCCGCCTGAGACCGCATGACCACGCCGGCACGGCTTAAGTTAATACAATGTGTAAAAAAAAAAAAATTACATTAAATCCATTGAAACTGAAAGGTTAAAAATTAAATAATAATGAATAGCATAGTTGGGCAAAAAATATTAAGTGTAATTTAATACTTAAGAGTACCCATCACATAGTAGGAACTGAGTATATAGCGGTGGGGGGGGGGGGATTTACATGGGGGGGAGACCAAAATAATCATGCTGTAATCATTCTATTAAATTTTAAAGACATTAGTCCAGTCTTTGTAGTTTTGATTTCGGTTGCTTTTGAGAGATGGAACGGATGCAGACAAAAGTAGATCTAAGTAGGAACAAAAATAAGCTAGAAAATAAATTCTGCGGAAATTAGTTCAGTCTTGATTTCTTCAGTAAATTATTAACCAATTCCTGATTCAAGACATTAACTAGAAGAATTTTTAAAGTATAAGCTATTATTACTGTTATTAAAATTACTGTTATAAATGGTAATTATTGTAATATTAGTTGTTACTATTATAATACTTACAATTTAATAACATTAATTCTTAACGCTCGAAAAAGTATTAATTAGCGTGAAGTAATCTAACAGCTAACTAACTTCAAAAGGAATTTTTTTTTTTTTGTAAGAGTGAATCTCTAAGTTTAAAACATGAAAAAAAAACAACTTACATTTCAAATATTAAAAAAAAAACAATGAGTTACGAAAAGCTGTGGGTTATATTATAAAAAAGTTACACTGAATCACTCATTGTTACTTTGTGTTTACTTTATATTGTGATAATTTAAACTATTGAATAATCTATTCTAATCAAATTCAAAAGTCATTAACACTATGGAAATATTTATGATTTTATTAGTTTTATAGTTTCATTTATAATTATGATTTAATGTTATTTAAGGCTATACAGTGGTCATTTTATAGTTAACATTACATGAACATCAATTCGTAATTAAAACAACACTATGAAAAGGAGAAAGTCAGAAATATTTCTGGAATGTTAATGACTTTTGAATATATTCAATAGTTTATATTAATATAAAGTATACTCTATAAAGTTTTCTCACTATTATATTTCAAATACTTAAAAAAAACTCATTTAAAGTTAGAGACTGATTGTTTGTTTTCTTTTAAATCTATTCTAATTAAATTGAAAATCGTTAGCACTGTCTTACGTTAACTTGGTAAAATAATTGATTAAGATTTACAATTTTGGAAAAAAGCTTTTCCAAGTACTAATGACAAATGTTTTTCTTACCTTTGGTAGAAAATAAAACCAATTATAGAACGAAGCTGTTGTTAGGGATTATTATCTATTCTGTTATACGTAAGAAAATGGAAAAATCCAACAAAAAATAGTTGGAAGGGATCAGTCCCATATTTAACCAAAGGGGTGTTTGAGGAAGTTCAACCAATTTCTCCATGAAGTTTTATTTTTATTTTATTTTTTAGATAATTTAGAAAAAGAAGTTGGGGATTAAAGCCGCAATAATTTGAAATGCTTTAGTTTGACTTTCTATCAAACATCAGAATAATAATAATAACAGAAAGAAATGTTGAGTTTTATAATTATAAAGAATACGAAGAAGAATGAAGAAAGTAACTCCAAAAATATTAAGAAAATTAAATCGGAAAAATAAACAAAACCCAACAATGTTATGGAAACGAAGCAATTTATTTCATATTCCAGCATTCATTCTAGTTTAAAGAAAAATAAATAAGTTAACGAAAAAGGTCAAAAACTTATCAATAATATTATTAATTGTAATAAAATGGAAAATTCATAAAAACTAACTGGAAAAATAAAAATTGCTAATAACTTTTATGGATGGAAAGCAAAACTTTTATTTTTGTATGTTTATATTTAACCCTAAAAAAGTAAATTCTTCATTTTGGAAGTTCATGAAATAATTTTAAATAATAGATTTGATATCTGTTTCTCCGTTGTTTATAGTAATTAAAAGTTTCGTATTCTAATATTACATACCACAAGCCGTCTTTGTTTGAACTTTTCCCATAGGAATATTGCATAAATTTGTACAAGTCAGTACAATTTTCCGTACATTAAAATCGTCGGGTTCTAGTTAGTAATAAAAATTTCCAATAGTAGTAATCTTATTCTATCTTAGGAGAATTATACCGTTTATATAATATTATTTTAGTATTAAAAAATTATAATTAGGGTCACAGTACGGAAAGATATATAATTTGTTGTTATAAGAATAACATAAAAACTAATGTTTATTTGATAAAAACAAGAACAAAAAAATTAAAGTTAAAAGTATTACTTACAGTTGTTCTCTTAATAATGACAATGAGCTAAAATCTCATCTTTAATTTATCAGTAAAATGAAGGTAATCCACAGGATTCAGTAATTTGCTGACGTAAGATTACAAAACACTTTTTGTTCATACACAATTTCTATCTTTTTCTAATTTTATACCGACAATGTAGATCAAGGAAAACAAAACAAGAGAATGACTCTCTAGGGGAATCAATCAAAAAAATGGCAGAAATATAAAAGAGAAATACGAAAGTCTATTAAAATCGAATTTCGAAAGAGGATGTGAATGTTTAACTATAGCAGAACCGACAATTTTAGAAAAAAAAGATGTATTACTAATGTTCCATTCAAAATACATCAATTGTCTTAATGACGTTCGAGGAAAAGTAATAAAATGCCGGATAAAATAATTCCTTTGTAAAAATAAACTCTAACTTATAAATAACTTATAAATTGTTCTTTTTGCTTTTTTTCTTTTTTTATTTTGGATTTTAATTTTTGTTTACAGTTTTAGTGTTTCTTTGATAAAATATTCGAAAATATTAAAGCAAAAAAAAAAATATATTTATATTTCTTACGACCAAAACAGTTCTAATTTGGTTTAGATTATTCATTGTTCAAAGCTGTATTTTAAACCAGTGTTCACAGCTGACTGTTCGCGAATCCCTAGGAGTCTGCAAAGTGTTTCATGAAGGTGTTAATGCAAGTTTTAAATGATGACTGCATCAGTTGGTTACTAATGACTACAAGTTATTTGAGTGAAGATAAAAGTATAATGTTGAAAGCGAGTCAAAAATAATGGTCTAACCCAACCAGTTAGCTATCAGTTATTCAACTTTTCAATACACCATTGTTTAATTATGCTATTATATTCGATGTACTCGTCTATGAAATACTGAGTCAATCTCATCCTCTTCAGTGGAAAGTCCCACGAATATATCCAACTATCATGGTCTCCTTCAGACCAAGTTATACGCTGTAATATATTTTTAAGTGGACTTAAGATATATAGATCCGTGCCCAACCTTTCATAATATGGGGGCCAAACTTGACTTTGCTGTGAATTTCGCGGGCCACAATGTAAGCGATGGATGGATGGATGGGCCCCCTCCCCCCCCAATCCCGAAAATCTACAACCAAAAAAAAAACGGAATCTCCTATTCAACAACCAAAAAAAAAACGTCGCGATCATTATAAATATGTATGTGAATATAGGAATGAAAGAGCGGGCCACATCTAACACCTTCACGGGCCGGATATGGCCCATGGGCCATAGGTTGGGCATCAAGGATATAGATAATATATAGATAAATAAATAGATTAATGTACTCTGTGGATTTTTGGTAATTTAACATCAATTTTGTAATAATAAAATCAATAGGGAAGTCGACATCGATTCAACATCCTTTTGAAGTTTCAGGCTTTAAAAGTGAGTAATTTTTAAGTCATAGTGAATAAGTTTTGCCAACAGGTTTTAACTAATTCTGCAGTTCCCACTGTATCGACATTTCTGGGACAGTGCTTCGACGGATTAATATTTTTTTAGTTTATTTAGACAAACAGTTTATAAAGTTACAATTTTCAGTTAATCCCTATTATTAAATATTTAAGTCTTTGTTAATAGTAAACCTTTGTAGTCATTGTTAATAGTAAAATAAATAAAATCTACATATAGTAGAACGATATATAAATTCATAGACGAAAATGTGAAATTATTGAGTATTTTAAAGAGGCTGTTGCGTTAAATTCTAATTATATATCAATATTTTATTTTTATATTTACAAATTGCATAAATTGAAAACAACACTTGAACAACGTTGAGTAATGGGTGAGCCTGCAGGTGCTGGCGACCTGTTCTAAGGACTAGGGGTGATGTTGGAGGAGAGAAACCAAGGAGAGAAACCGTATTTTGTGTTGGACCATAAATAAGCATCTTAAATCAAGTTTTGAAGAAATTCGTCTAGCCGTTTAAGCGCCAAATTTCAGGGGTCATTTTTGAAAGATGGGATGGGTAGAGGGGAAAACAAATGGGCCTCATGTTTTAAATTGGATCATAAATAAGTTATGTACAAAATTTGATGAAAATCTATCCAGCCGTTTTAACGTGATGCACGTATAAAGGTAAAACAGAGGATATTGAAATGGAATAATGAATCTCTGCATGCTTCACTTGCTCAGTAATAAAGGCAAACAAATTATTAAAATCGTCACAGTTTTTAAATTGCTTTATTATAAGTTTTATTGTTCAAAGCGGCTCCAACGACGATAATTATTGTGAACAATAACTATGTGGCTAATGGAATGTAATCAGTTAAAGTATTACAAAATTGAGTCGTCTTCTGATTATAGCGTTTTATTTATTTTTTTTCTTTCACCATTAAGAACTGTAAAACAATTAAACCTAAAAACAAGTCCGTCTTTGTCTCATTGCTCATTGTTATCTGTTGATGATTTCTTCTTTACTTTACTGATATTCTGTTTCTGTATTTTTTTTTTATAGGAATTGGTCAACTATGTGCGCAGTCCAATGGTAATGGCATTTTATCAGCCATTGGTCGTTGTACTTTTGGTCTTTACTGTCACCGAGAACAGCTACGATGTTATCCATTGGGGAATAGCCTCTTCATGAGAATGCCTTTCCGTGGTTTCCGATAACCCAACATTAACCAATAAATGGATCAGATGCTTTAATATAGGAACTGTTTCATTCAATTTTTATGTTACTTCAATTTTATTTTTTATTTGTAGAAATTGTTTAGCGTGAATTGCATTTTGGGATAAAAGAAAGACAGCAACTCTCCTCAATTTGAACACCACTCAGTATTATATTCTACTGAATAGATAATTTTTTGTTTTTAAGGGTATTATATTATTATTTTATAATACAAAAAAAGTACAGACATGTTTCGTTTTACGCTGCTCACTTTTGCGAATATCTTAAAAACAATACATAAAAGCTTTGAGAATAAAAAACTGTCAATCGCAAACATAGTCGTAGGAAATAGGCGTCGTCGGAGCAACACAGTATGTTTAAAAGTATCATTTCTGCAGGTTGTAATCGAGAGAAGAAAAAAACAAAGTGAAACGAAAAAGAATTACAGTATGATTCTTAAAAGACTGAGATAGCAGATTCGTGAAGGTCTGTTAATTCCAGTCAGAAACTTCGTCAATGGTTTATGGTTTTTCGTGGATCACGTTATTACGGTCAAACAATATCATTCTAAGAATTATTTATAAAAGCTGTTCAAGAGAAATTTTTCCAACAGGGAGGGCAGGAAACAGTATAAAAAAAATTCCAAGCTCTTCTACATTATTTGTTTTGTTGCACGTTATAGTTGTAAAATTATGGACCAAGTAAGCCATATGATAAGACCCTTGACTGCGGCCGAGATTAAGAAATTCACGTCGAATTTTCCTGCTGACAGGTCCTAGGGTCCTGAAGAAACGGTACTGGGTTTCATTCCCGGGGTTAAAAGTTGGTGGGCGTCGGACTGATCATCCGATCTCAACTTAAACCACATTGGCCTGCAGTGGAATACTTTTAACAGTTGTAAAATTCTACAAAAAAAAAATTAAAATAAAGTAAATTAATAATTTTAATGAAATTTATCGCTTTCTATTTGCTAGTCTTACAACAACAAAAAATTACATGAATTATATTAAAAAGTAAATCTCCAAAGTGGGTGGCAACAAATACTTTCACAGCTTCTGCGACCTCCCATACCTAGAATTTATGACTTAAATTAAGGAATCTGTAAACTTAAAAATAAATCCTTTTACTGTTCTTTATATCTTTTAATAATAATCATTAGGTAACCAAGGAAAGGGATTGAATTCCATGATAGGATAACTTTTTTCTCATTTAATGATGGAGCTGTTTCGTTTCCAATAAACACCGTCCATTACCATTTCGGGAAACATTCCATCTTAAAACGAGACATACCTGTATTTGAAATTCATCGAACCACAGCTGTTGTAGTCTTATGGGATCATGTAGAACTTTATATCAGATTTCTAATGTACAGACTATTAGAAAGAGATACATCAGGTCGTTAAGTAAAAAATGAAAAAAAAAAGATCGAAAAATCAAACTTCTCAATAATATTTTTTTTTGTAATAAAATAAGTAGTAATAAAGTTCCGTACTAAAAAACACCATTGCAGTGCTTATTATTTAAAAAAATTTCGGTTTTTTCAATCCAAAATAATTCGGTTTTGTCGTTATTCCTTTCTGCTAGAGCCAAAGTAATTTCAAATCATCACTACTACAGCTTTACTCCAAATCTTCATATACTTTTTACTAATGCACAGAAATTCTGAAATTTTAAATAAAAAAGTGTTAAATATATGGGAATTGTAATTCCTTATTATTATTTGTTCATGATTACTTAAGTTCATTTTATTTAATTTAAATAACAATCAATCTTTGAATTTACACTCATGTTTTTAGCGGTCCCATGTTACACTTAACATAGGGAACCGCTGTTGCTTTTGTGTTGTTTGTATGTCACACTGTATGTCCCACTCTGTAGCGGCCAAACGGTTAGAGATATTAGAATGAAACTTTCACCATTGTGTTCAGCATCTAAAAGTAGGCGATAACGTAAAAAAAAATCAGACGTGTAGGACCCCTCCCTGACCCCAAAAATTAACGTTTTCCATAGCAGTGATAGTAGTAATGATAACAATTATCACAGTAATAATACTGATGCTTCATAAGTAACAATACTAATAATTGTCAACAGGACGACATTGTTAATATTTACAAAAGTAGTTTTTCGTAAATTCTTTAACATATCCAAATTATGCACTAAGCATTGTATTAGCGGCCGCTAGATTACAGCTTGCCTGTAAAACATAAAAAGAACGGTCTTGCTTTTAATTATTTTATTTTTACAATAGTACGTATTATGGGACCGCTTTGCTTTTGACACTGTCTAAAAGCATTAATTACCATGTTTAATATTTAGATTTTAAGAGTTTTAAACAATACTTGATTCTAAATTATATAAAACTTATTTATAATATTTTGATGTAATAATGTTTTAAATAATATTATTGTTTAAGTTTTAAAAATTAAAAATTTTAAATTACAGAAAATGCAGCCCGATATAGATTTTTTATAACCAAAAGGATTTTCATTGATTTCTGTTAAGTTCAACAGATTATTTATTTTAATGAGATTTCATTTATGATTTTTTTAAAATTATTATTATTATTATTATGTTTGTATGTTTCAAACCTTGGGTTTCCCCAGCAAAAACAATATGGCGGGTCAAGGACCAAAGCACATACTGCCAAGTGTAAAGATGTGTGCAAGAATGATTAGGGATGTGTGCTTGTGTCCATAAATTTCCTAACTATGCGTGTAGTGTTGAGTACCACAGCCTTCTGCACTTGTGCATAAGTGTTTTTGTGAAGTCCTAGTGTGCTGAGACTGTGGTGCAATGTGTGAGGCACCAGACCAGTGGCAGACAGAACGATGGGTACAACACGTACTCGATCCTGCCTCCACTGCTTCTGGAGCTCATGTGCTAGATCAGTGTATTTACTGATCTTGTCTGCGTGAGTTTTCTGCATGTTCTTGCTGATAGGCACTGCAATATCAATTAGATAGGTCTGTTTGTTGACCTTATCAACAAGTGTGATGTCTGGTCTGTTGTGATGTATAGTTTTGTCTGTGTGAATGGGGCGGTCCCAGTATAGTTTATATGAGGGTGATTCTAATACGCTTTGTGGTATGTACTTGTAGTACGGGTCCGTGCTCTTAATAAGTGAATGTTTGTGTGCTAGTTGTTGATGAACGATCGATGCTACCTGATTGTGTCGGTGGAGGTAGTCTGTTTGAGAGAGAAGGGGACAGCCTGATATTACGTGGTCGATCGTCTCATGCGTAGTGTGGCATTTCCTGCATTTGTCGTCATGTGTGTTTGCATCGTGTAGAATGTGTTTCTTGTAGTTGCGTGTGGAGATGACTTGGTCCTGTATTGCGATCATGAACCCTTCGGTCTCCCCAAACAGCTCACCACTCGTCAGCCATCTGTTCGACGCTTCCATGTCGACATGAGGCTGGCTGAGTTCGTGATGATGTCTGCCATGGAGTTCCTTACGAGCCCATGATTCACGCAGCTGCTGAGTGTGGGTGTCAGGGGTGGTGAGTGTTGGAGAAGAGTTTTCGAGGTTAAGGGGTGTGAGGTGTGTGTCAGCCTTCAGAATGGCTGAGTGAAGTGAGGAGTCTTCTGCTCTTTGGTGGAAATGTTCCCTAAGTGTATGTACTTGTTTTTCGTGTAGGGTGATGAGGTTGATGAGTCCTCGGCCTCCCTCCTTGCGGGGAAGAGTCATCCTTTCCGTAGCGGACTTGGGGTGGTGCATGTTGTGTTTCGTGAATGTAGTGCGTGTTGCGCGTTGTAGTGCTTCGAGTTCGGTGTTTGTCCATGGAATTATGCCGAACGAATATGTTAGTGTGGGAACGGCAAAAGTGTTGATAGCTTTAATTTTATTTCTGGCGTTGAGTTGTGTTTTGAGGATTTTGTGAACTCGAGCAAGGTATGTGTTCTTCAGTGCAATTTTGATGTTTGCGTTGTCAATGACGCGCGCTTGCTGGAAGCCCAGGTACTTGTAGGTCTCTCCCTCTTCCATGGATTGGATGGCCAAACCATGGTCCAGTTCAAAACCCTCCAAATTCGAAGTCAATTCCAAATTCCATCCCAATGTCTTTGGTGAACTGTGTGGTGGCTTGTAGTAAATTAGTAAGTTGTGCATTGTTTGTGGCATAGAGTTTAATGTCATCCATGTAGAGTAAGTGTGTGATTTTATATGGTGTCACAGTGCCTGTGGTAAGCCTATAACCGTGTTTTGTGTTATCTAGTATATGGCTCAGTGGATTCAAGGCGAGGCAGAACCAAAGAGGACTCAAGGAGTCTCCCTGGAAAATACCTCTCCTTATGGGAATGGGATCTGTAGTGATGGAGGTGTTAGAGGTGCGTAGGTGTAATGTTGTGTTCCAACTCTTCATCGTGGCAGCTAAGAATGCCGTGATCTTGGGGTGTATTTTGTAGATATGAAGAGTGTGTAGGAGCCAGGAATGAGGGACAGAATCAAATGCCTTCTTGTAATCGATGTATGCGATAGGTAAGCTCCTATTCTTCGCGCGTGCCTGGCGCAGGATTACAGAGTCAATAAGGAATTGCTCCTTACAACCCTGGGAATTCCTGCGACAGCCCTTCTGCTGTTCGGAAAGAATGTTATATGTCTCGATGTGTGTGTAGATCTTGTCTGCGAGGCAGGAGGTGAGGAGTTTGTAAAGTGTGGGGAGGCAAGTGATTGGGCGGTAGTTTGCAGGTTGTGCTGTTTCAGTGTTCTTGCTCTGTAGGTATGTGACACCCTGTGTGAGGAAACGAGGCATATGTTCTGGGTGTTGGATTATGTCAGTGAGTGTAAGCGCTAGTTTTCCATGCAGGGACGTGAACCTCTTGATCCAGAAGTTCTGGACTCCGTCTGCACCAGGAGCCTTCCAGTTGTGTGCATGTTTTAGTGCTGTCTGTATGTCTGCGAGAGTAATCTCATTATTATTATTATTATTATTATTATTATTATTATTGCTATTCATATCATTTTTAGCTTAAATTGAAATAATCACTGTTTTTCAAATTAAATAAATAAATTTCAATAATCAAAGACAATAATAATAATAATCACAAGGAAATGCAATTCCTACATGTTTCACGCTTTCATGGGTAAAACTTCAATTTTTGTCTGCGTTGGTCTGATTAGAAAAAACCGTGATTCCCTTCCTTATCTTTGCCAAAATTGGTTTAGACAAAAGGTAGGAAGTTAAGTATGAAAACGTACTGGCCAAAAAATTAAAAAAAAAAATTCTCCGTAATTTGAAAATCAGAAGTTTTTTAATTCTACAAATTCAAATCTGACGACTAGAAGACATCAATTAGTTAAACATTTTAAACAATTTAAATCTATCTATAAAAGCTCTTTAAGCTATAACACATTGATGGCCAAGTGCACCAAACTTCAATTAACTTTGACGGCTGCATTGTAGACGTAGCTAAAATTAGTGGGGGTTGCTCAGAAAAATTTTAGCCTATGTTTTAAAATTGTGTGAAAGGAAACAAACAATGTATAAAAAGAAATTTATCATGTTTCTGAATAAATTTTCTTTTTATACATGTTTCCTTTCACACAATTTTAAAACAAAGGCAAAAATTTTTCTGGAGCAGCA
>JAFIDM010010028.1:7223588-7239766 GCA_023159025.1 Thereuonema tuberculata | reverse complement strand
ATACAGTCCCGTAGTTAGTTTATCAGATATTTTACAAGACAGTTGCAAGCAGGACTGACATTTAAACAAATTATTTTGAAATAATTACAATGACAAAATCCTGCGAATAGTATTTAGAAGAGAACAATTAATTTTCATTGATGGAAACAAACTATATTCTTTGATACTTAATCCATTTTGTAATTGATTTTAAATTTAAGCGTGTTTTAATCTCAATAAAATAAATTGGATTTACCAGACTTCTAAAAGGATTATCCAAATATATTCTTCATCATAAACATCAAACATTAATTTATTGTTGATTGCATTTAGAAAGAGAACGATAGATTCTCTTCTAGGTTGATGTAAATTTCCTTGAAGAAGGTTTTTGATTAAAAACCGAAATATTAGTAGTGTGTTGTTTGATGTTTATGATGAAGAACATATTTGGATTTACCCAATTTAAATTTGAGAATTTATGTAGGCTTTGTAATTTACAAATATGGAAACTTTTCCACTGTACTGTACAAATTTTAACGAAAAATAAAATAACAGTAAACAACGAATATATTTATATTAAGAAAAATTGCGAATTCCTTCTTTGTTTTTTAACTAAAATGGCGCTGTCTTTTATTATTAGGATTGAGAGGGGTTCTGATGGCTGTAATGTTGGCTGCTCTTATGTCTGATTTGACGTCAGTTTTTAACTCAGCCAGTACATTATTCACCATTGACATCTGGCAGCATCTCAGGAAGAAAACGGGACCAAAGGAACTTTTACTGGTTGGCAAGTACGATTGGTCACTTACTAATTAGTTAAGTTCTAAAGATGCTATTTGATAGCTAATTAATTGATACTGATTTTCATTTGAATGATTTTAATATTTAATAGTATTCATGAGTTAATGTTATAGTTCTTTCCATTTAATAAGACTTATTCATATGAGATTTCATTGTAGATATTTTGTTTAAGAATACTAAAAATAAATGATTAATTCTGGTTTTATGTTTTTAATGTCTTTTTCTAGGCTTTTTATCTTAGTAATGGTTGCGATTAGTATAATCTGGATTCCTGTAATCCTTCAAATGCAAGGAGGTCAATTGTTTCTTTATATACAGTCTATTTCTGCCTATTTATCTCCACCTATTGCAACAGTTTATTACATGGCAATATTTTGGAAAAGATTTAATGAAAAGGTAAATTTATCAATCAATAAATTGTTGTAATATATAAAATAAAGCATAAAATTATAATGTATAAAATAATGTATAAAAATATAACATTTATTAACTAATAGAGAATTGTACAAATGCAATGAAATCTTATCTTTATATAAAATAAACAAAAAAAAAACAAGATAAGATGCACAATTCCTACATCAACGAAATTTTCAAGCTAATTTGAGTCACATCTCATTTTTATTACGCAGTACATTCTGGAAAAATCAAGGATTTGAAGGATAGTGTAATGGTTTTACAAAAATTAAGTGAATTGTAGGACATTCTAGAACAGATCTTTAAGTTTCCCTTAATATCTAATGTCTGCTGAAGCATAAAATCAACGATACATAATTATAATTCAGAGCATTGTCTAAACAAAGAACATAGTCTTTGGAAACATGCACAGATATTGATTAAAGAAAATTAAAACAGTAAAAGAAACACTTCTAGAGTCTAATAGTATTTTAAAATGCCTCAATTGTAATTTAGGTAAGGAAGTATCGGATTTATTTGTAAAAATTGAATCAAAAACCTAAATAAAATATTCAATCGATTTTGATGAGTTATTTGTAGATTAACAATAAAATCTAATTCTAGTTTATAGTAAAGACAAAAGTGTGATTTTATCTCTCAATATAATATGATTGTAAATTTTTATCATTTCTAAATCGAAGGAACTTATCTGCTCAATACTAGTAAACTTAGGTTATCGAGTTGCGCTAAGAAAAATACCGTAACTCCAAAGTCTGTTTTCTTAAGAATGTAACATGTAAAGTTTATTCATTAATCCCAAATCTGAAAATTATTAGCACAGTAAAAAAGCAGAAAGCGGAAGGATACGTAAAATCATTGATGTATGCTACGTTGTTAACATGAAATAGACTATAAGGATTTCTTAAATTAATTGAGGTATTTATTTATGTTATATTAGAACTATATTTCAAAAAGTTGAATGATTTTATACTCATATTAATCTTTTCTTCCTTATTTCAGGGTGCGTTTTGGGGTTTGATCGGAGGTTTTGCCGTCGGAATTGTACGAATGGTTTTAGATTTCATATACGTTGAGCCCAATTGTGGGGAACCTGATCTTCGACCAACAATTATCACAAAAGTCCATTTTATGTATTTTGCTTTTATATTGATGGTTATCACTGCAGTAATTGGAGCAGTAATCAGCGTACTAACGGATCCCCCAGAAAGTTTTCGGGTAAGTCAGAAAATAACACGGACAATTTTGAAACTTAATGTAACGCCTTTTTTTTGTTTCTATTTCAATAAACATAATAATGATTCTATCTTTAGTCTGAATTACAGTTAAACATCTGACACTTAAAATTGCTTATTAAAAATAGTTTAAAGCATTAATATGTTGGAGAATGGACTTGCGTTCTTCTTCATATCCTTATATTTTAATCTGGTTTCCTATGAAAATGAAGCTCATCAAATCACTCACTGTGTCCTCTCTTAATAATTTTCAACCAAGAGATTTTATAACTATTATGTTTGGAATGTTTTGAATATGGGTCCTTCCAGAGAAATTAGCTAGAGGATGACGTAAATTCCCGTAGAGAAATGTTAGAACTTAAACAATTAATTTCTGTTAGTAGCTTTCCAAAATTAAAATAAATAGAATTGAGATATAAGAATTGTTTCATTCTAATATCTTAATTGGGAAACTGCTTAAACTGCCTGAAATACAGTATTTTTAGCCCAATGCCTTTCTATATTAATATAATGAATAGGAAAATGCTTTCAAAAAGGTTACCTTTTAGAAGAGTAGAATGCTAGTTATATGATATTTTGAAACTTAACGAATCCTTTAACGAATGTAGAAGCACATGTGAATTACGTAATAAATAAGATAGTAGTTAAATGAATTGTTAGATGGAGTCGTTAGATATAGTTAGACGAATTGTTAGCTATTATCGTTTTATTCCGAAACTGTTACTTAAAAGATGGAAGTTAAAAATCAGATAAGTTACAAATTTTAATTGTTGTTTAAATGTATTTAGATTGACTGATAATAGTTGACCAAGAGAAAGGCCTATCAATCGAATTTCATTTTATATCAAAGATTGTTTACTACTTTCCTCATTATTCTTAAAAAAATATTGGATTCCGCGTTTAGTTACGAACTTCTTCCAAGACTTGATGGTCACGGTGATGTTATTCGTTGATTTTCCCGATGCGTGTTTACTACAAGATACACTTAAGACTGACCCAATCTTCTGATAAAAGAAAACTATGAGTTCTAGCGGTTGAAGTTAGAAGGTTGTAGGTAACTTGCAATCACGACAACTCTATCTTTTCTGTATTAAGTTAGCCAGGACCCCCCTTAGCCAACTTAGCTCTCACCACAGCTCCTGCAAAAATTTACAAAAATGCTTGAAAAAAAACATACAAAACCTAGCTTATTAAGATACCCTCTCTTTCTTTTTTAGTCTTTTTAAATACCTTCTTTTATAATGTTCTTAAAATATAATAGTCCAATTACATTCGGTTATATACTTCATTATGTAATATAGAATATTAACATAACTTATATTTTTTTCTTTACAGCTTATTCGCACTCTCTATGTTACACGATTGGATTCATCTCCAAGAGCTGATGATCAGGAAGGCTTAGAACTTGCTAAAACAATCAAAAGAACAACTGCTACCTCTACGAATGGCATTTCAGACAGTCGTTTAGAATTAACACGTACTTCAGCATTAGATATCAATGGTAAGAACCGTATGTATACAGATAGATAGATAGATAGATAGATGAATAGATAGATAGAAGACATAATGTCATCTAATTGATATTATTTATCTTACTTTAAACATTTCCAACAATAGATAAAACAAGCGGTGTCATCTTTCGAGCAAACTCAACATTAATCTCTGAATAATTTCATACAAAGTAAAAATAGCACTAGATTTATTTAGATTTCTAAAGTTTTTCTCTCTGTATTAACTATTTGCTGACTTTTATTTCGGTTATTATTTCGATTCCAAAAAGACTTTTTAGAAGAGTTTGTATGTGTGTTAAGCGGATCACAGTTTACTTTAATAAATATTAATCTTTTTAAAGAACTTAGTAAAGGATATAATTGAAATTCATTATATACTTCTATTTAAATTTGAACATTATTGTGGTGCATAAATCGGGAGGTTCATTCATTAAGAATCTCTGCACTCAATTCTCTGCAATTCCTTACTGGTTTCCCCCGCAGTAAATTTGGAATTTATTATCAGTTTCTTATTCTAGAAACGTTAAAGTTTCAGATCTGCAAAGGAAAGATCTGTTCCGAGATACAACTGTGGTAGTTCAGAGAAGTTGGTTGTAGAAAATACTTATATAGTTATTTCATATGAGAATTGCAACTTTGGAAAGTCTGTGGGCAAACTTACGTTGATTTCTATAGCTTTCTTTACAATAAAAATAAAAAATCGTAAAAATTGATTATAATTTTTTTTATTCTTTCTTTTTAGCTTCAAAGGATACTCTACATGGTTCTGTCCCAACTGAAGAACCTGTATTACAGCGCTTTTGGTCCTGGTTTTGTGGCTATAGAAGTACAGCTACTGATGATGACCCTAACGAATTAGAAAAACACCTGGAAAAAATTTCCAGTCTCCAGCAGGATCCACGAATTAAAAAACTATTATTTGTAAACCTCGTCATCATCTTGATCGTATGTGTTGCAGCATTTACATTCTTTACGTTTGGAACACCTGCTTTAGCAGAAAGACTTCATAGTTCTAATGTTACTGTTCATTATTCATTGTGAGAATTATATGTGCGCTATTAAAAACACTTTTGAGTAAAGTCATCGGAATTATTTTAAGAGTCGTTATCATTCCAAAATAAAGATTTTTTCCTACAGTGCAGTAACTACTCTGACTGATTCTCACGCAGTTCGGACCGCATCGATTACATCCTTATGGATAAGTGTCTTGGAAATATGGGCAAATATAGGAAAGGGGGGAGGGGGTTCAAATTTGTACATGGAAGAGCTGATCTCAATGAAATACTCCTAAGTATTAACGTATTTCTCCCAACTTTACGAAACTACGTACTTTAAGATGAATTTATCCACATAATCCCCAACATCTTACATTGTTATAGCTTCTATTTGAATAGAAGTTTTTTAATAATCGTATAAAATGAATGGGGGGGGGGGCCTTTAGCAAGTAGAAGGGATCTTGTTCCCCTCCCCTCATCCAAAAATTTTGAAAAAGACATTTCTTTGGTTGTTGCTAGTCAGTTCCCTAACTGGGTATTCCGAAATAAAATCCTATATGCGCCCATATTTAGAAACGATCCAGGTAAAAATGGTTGAGTCAAAAAAGGTTGAGTCTAAAGCTACGAATGCTTTAGTTAAGTACATAGTACTAATAAGAAATAAATTGGCTCATTTGTTAACAATAAAAAAATGTCCAACTCATGTATAAGATAGGTTACCCTAATATGGCCACGTTCAGGAGTTTTGATTTTTTATATATACTTAATAGACAATATCAAAAGAATTAAATACTATTTTAATACTTTGTCAAGTTGCAATCTTAAATCTGCATTTAATCTGTTAAATTGACTCATGATTTAAGAAATATTTAAATCCTACGTAAACTTTACAACTGGCCATATTAGGAGAACTAATTGTGAAGAGTAATTGAAAGAAAACGATTACTATAATATTCAAACTTTTATTATTGATTGGTTGTTTACTACTTGTACACAGTTAATAGTGCATGCAAAAGTTATTTCTGTTAATCATAGCATTCAAAAATTCATCATCGTGTGCTCAAAATGAATAGAACACCTAAAAATAACGTAAAATGAACTTTAATCAATGCTAATAAAAATTAACTTATTGTTTGGAAGGTAAGCTTAGTCATTCGACTGTCACAAATGGCATATTCCTAATATGGCCTAGTATCCATATTTGTAACAAGCTAGATGGCCATATTAGGAACACATGACTGTGCATAGAAATGTGCGGATTTAAGCCTAACTTGATGCAACAGAAATAATCTTTATCCACATTTCAAAAGAACAATGCCCCGTCTCATAAATGACATCGTGGATGGATCGTAGTTCTTATTAATTTTACAATGTATAAATATTTCTCACTCACCTCATCTAATAAACACACTCAGTGAAAACAAACTTTTGGCGACTGCTCTCTGTTGTCCATGTTTTAATGGTTTCTGTTGATGGAAATGGAACGCATAGACGTATTCTCCAATCAGGTGCAGTCATCTGGTGAGACTAATTGAAATATTATTGAAAAATGCCACATGGCCATATTAGGAACATGGCCATATTAGGGCAACCTACCTTAAATGCAGAAGAAGACATTGTAGTACTCTGATAGTTTAATGTTTGATAATTTAACGAAACGATGAATTGTTCACACACAAAATTAAAGGAAATAGAAATAAAAAATTGCAACTTTTATTAATTGGCAATACTTTATCTAAATCATCCTGAAATCTTTCTAAGTAGTAGATGCTGTTACACAGTGCACATAAGCGTTTTGCAAAGCATCTCAGGAGGTAAAATGATCTAATATCAATCATATCTCGATGAAAACTATTAAAAGTCAGTTCAGGGTAATTTGATTTTAGTTTTAATGATATTCCCAGCCAGTAACCATGATTTCTTCAGGAAGATGAGCGATCAGAGATTTTCGAAATACACGGAGTATCACCATGATTCGTTAGAGAAGAGATGAGAGACTCCGAATAAATGAAGCATCTGTATCTTATTTCACTTAAAATTTAACATTTCACTAATACATATGGGAATTCATACTTCCTGAGTCATGGACCTTTCTGGAGAAGAACGTTCAGAGAAAGATTTTGACGGAAAAGATCAGATGTTGCATCTTCCCATCAACTATTTAAACAGTCTATAACTAATTTCTTTATTTCATTTAGTTACAAACCGTTAAAGTGGTTGTCTTTGATTGTCGGAGTCTTTTTGTCTGCTAGTCTTTTTGTCCTCTTTTTTTATATAGGGGAAGGTGTTGTACCTTTGACCACCCTTGCTAGTAGGGTCATCCATCAGTATACTTTTAAAGCTTTTCTGTTTAATGTGTAATATTCCCACTATTTGTGCCTTTAAAGCTTCAGTAGCAGTTAGATCTTTGACTTGCAAGGAGTGAAAAATATATTTCCAATCCCATCACTGAAAAGAAAGAAACATTCACTTGCAAAATACTTAAATAACATTGTTTGTTTTCTTTTGATTGTTATTTTAACAATAATGAGTAATACATATATGCCTAGAGATTAATTGTTAGGTCTTTTAAGATGACTGGATTAACCTAAAAATTGTAGCATGGCGTGAAACGTAAGTTTGACTGATGTTGTACCTTTGACCACAGCAGGGTGTTGTTCCTCTGATCAGGTCAAAGGTACAACATTACTTAATAATATATGTAAATGTTTTAACTTACAGTCATTTTAGCATTATGTAAGATGGAAATTTAAATAATTTTTGCCAAATTTTTATTTTTTTACCAAATCTTATCCAAAGAAAATAAACAATTGATTGTTTGTCCACGACTTTGAGTCTGATGTTGAATATTCATCAGGGGAAAGTGTTTTCGATCTTTCAGATGAATGCCATGAGTTGGAGAAGGAATTAAACTTTGAAAAAGAAGATTTAGTTGAAGAAAGTTATGTCCTTGTCAAGCTGACAAAAAAAAAAAACAAGAAATACTTTGTGGCCCAAATAAAGGAAACAAAATGTGATTATTTTAAAGTTAAATATTTGAAAAAAACAACCGAAGATGACGAAATTCATCCAAGAAGATAACCACCTCTACAACACAGAAATACAAGATATTGTGGCCAGGCTACCAAATCCAACCACAGCCGCCGGCTCAGCTCGACTAAAAGAATGTCTATTTTTTGGAGATAGACATTGATTTTTCATTGTATAATGTAGAGTAAATGCGCAGGAGTAGGATACTTAAGCCATTAGAATTTATTTCATGTTTTATTATTCTACTTTGAATTGCATATATTTGCCAAATGTATACATTTCTGAATAAAAATGTTAATTAAATAATTTATATCTAACTGTCAGTTTCTACTACCACCTGGTCAAAGGTACAATACCCTTCGGTCAAAGATACAACACGTAGTTGTATCTTTGACCACAAGGTATAGTTTTTTTTTAAATAAAAATAAAATACTTATACTCAAAATATAACATATAAAACACTTGCAGTTGATGGTAAGATGAATGAAGATCACATGTATCCATTCAGGTAAGGATATACTTCAGTATAAAAAATTGGAAAATTCATTTAGTGAAAACTGGTCAAAGGTACAACACCTTCCCATACATAAATTTTTTTTAATACAGTATAATTCATTAATATTCTTTATTTTAAAATGAAAAAAAATTGCCAAACATACGAATAATATTTTTTTACTTAATTTAAAGTCCTGAAATCGTATTTTGAATGTATTTTTGGCTTAACTGGCCATTCGGTTATCCGGTCAGAGGTTAGACCCGCTGTGGTCGGATTAGAAGAAGCCTTATCTTTATATAAGACAAAGTTAGGTTTTGAAATCTCTTCCATAAACTGCTTCAACACAAAATCGTGAAGAAACTTCAAGTTGAAGGCAATTTGTATCAACATTATTAATCTACTTTTCAATTGGAAAGTGAAGTTAATCAAATCTGCTTGTATGTTTGTGTTTCCCTCTAAAAAGTTTTGATTCATTTATTTTAAATTTTCACCAAAAGGGTCCTTGTCGAGTCATTAATTCGAGAAAGCGACAAAATTTCGACATTGGAACAGTGGAGTTCTATCTTAATTTTGCTAATATCTCAATCTCTGAAACAATAGGAATTAATCCCTTACGTTATCCACTGTGATAGATTTGCTACAATTACAATTAATTATGTGTAAGAAATTGTACCCTACTTTAATAATAAGGATTTAATAATTTGTTTTTTCAAAAAATGGAATAAAAATTAATAAAAAAAATTAAGAAATTTTTATAAGTTACTATAAGTCTTTAAATCTGATTTGCGTAAGATTTTAATTTTATTATTTTAGAAGAGGGGCTATAATTAATTTGCAAAGTAAACAACAAGTACAAAAGAACTTAAAGCCTACTTTCATTAAAATGTTATTTCTTAAAATTGCTTCTTGTTTTTATTTGCAATTTAAGGACTAAAAACGATAAAAAACGAAAAACCTAGATTTATATTGTAATACCTACTGAATCAGATTTTATGATGTAAAATTTTAAACAAGTAGAATAATTTTTCGTTTCCTGAAAATATACAAATTAAATCATCATTATTCTTTGACTACACATAACACGTTTCAAGAAGAACCGTTCAAGTATTCAAAAATTATCAGGATGGGAACAAATGGAGAAATATACACATACACTCGCGCAAGTAGACAGCTTATTTGATGAGCTTCACTCCTATTCGAAAGTAGGCTGAAAAAATTATAAAGTTGTTATTCTTTGTTCTTTTGAAGCTTCATTGTTATCTGTAGAGAATCAACCAAGTGGTTTGACATTTTGAGATATGTAGATACAAAAGACGAGATCCAGAAAGAACTTGAATCCACTGTTAAGAAAGCTTTCACGGAATTCAAATATTCAAATCAATTGTTTTAATAAGGAAAAGAGGACTTTGAACCGGATAAGTGAAAGAAAGTAATTCTAAATTTATAGTTTTTAATGTTTATTTTATTTAGAACAACCATTTTTTTTATCAAAATTTCTGTGTTTATTGTCTATTTTCTTTAGATTTTGAGTAGTTAAACCCAAAAAAAGTCCCTATTCGAACTGCGTAAAACGATTGCTCAACACGGTTCTTGGATCATTTTTTTTCTTGAACAACAAAATAAATTCATACAACATATAACAATCTATATAACAATCACAAGTTTAAGAATTTGTGATTGTTATATAGATTGTTATATGTTGTATGAATTTATTTTGTTGTTCAAAAAAAAAGGTTTGTGCCATGAATGACTACATGATTGTTTATGATTAGAATTCTGTTTAGAGAAAAAATCTATTAGGTTTTTCTCTACATTTTCTGTAGTTTTTTTCCATGAAGAAGATTTCTGCTGAAGAAATCGAAATATAGATGATTAAAGATGTTTTAAGTGAAAGAAGGAGTTAATATGAGTTTTTTGTATTTATAGGGTTTTATTATATTAATTATGTTATTCTACTATGAATACGTATTAAGCTATACTTACCGTTGTAGAAATATTGAATTTAACTAAAAAATCACAATTGCCAGGGCCAAAATAAATTCCATCATCAACAAAGGTTACATTTTTCGAAACGTTAGTGAGGTTTAATTGAGGATTGTTTACTGCATCTGAGGAAAAGATGAAAAATTTACGAAATTTGATCAAAATTTACGAAACTTTCCTTGATTTTCAAGTAGTCAACAATATGGATTCCTAAGTACATTAGATTTCAAACGATCATCGCAAAGTTGCGATCAATATTGTGGAGTTCTATATGTTTCAACAAATTGAACTCCTAATTACCGTAACCACCGACAGGTGGCAGGTTAATGTGTCTGATGTACGAACCTAGGAAATTACATTTTTTCAGTTATGTACAGACGAAAAGCCTGTTTGCGTAATAAATCTATTAGCGTATGTTATTGCGTAATGACTATTAGTGTAAATAATTACAGTCATCCAGGAAATTCTTTGTGTAGATAAATTAATTTTTTAAACTGAAATTTCCTTTATCAAACAAACTATAATGATTATCGGAAACAAACTACTTAAACTTTTGCAATTCCCGACTACTAAAACTTTCTCGTTTTAATTAAGTATTTCCTGACTTTATTATAGATTTAATCGTTCCTAAATAAGTAGAATATAGAATTTGAAATTGTTTTAAATATTCATTGCAGAATATTCCACTTCACAAATAGGATGAGTTTCTTGTCGTGTTCTATACCTTTGTTCACATTGGTTTTAATGATTAATGCTGAAGTTGGGAAATTTTGGGATATTCCAATGTTCCCCTGTGATGAGTCAGGTAGGACTACTTTAAGTCAAGTTCACCTTTTATTGTTCTTCTTTCTATCAATTAATTGTACTTTTTTTTAAAATGAAATTGAGGTTTATGTAATTGTTAGAACATTTATTATTACACTTGAACATTTCGTTTGTCCATTTGCCTGTTTCTGTTATTTTTACGCATATCACGTTGAAACGGCCGGGGGATCTCAATAAAATGTGATACGTTGAAGTTGGATCACAAATAAGCTGTGTAAGTAAATTTAAGTTTGGAATATTTAAGTTAAGTCATTATCCCTTCTATTTCTTATAAATGGCACTGAAAATCCTCTAAAATGACTGAGATGATTACTTTAAGATTTGGAATGTTTAATTACGATTCAGCTTAAGTTATGAGCACGAACGATTACTTTAGTCTTCATTCCACCCAGTCCTAAACCTCGATCCCTAGCACTGAATGTTCAGTCCCCACTCCGCCAAGGATAGCTAAGGTGCAGAGAACAACATAATCATTCTCATATTTTAAATTGGAGTAGGAGAAGCAACGTACTAAGAAAAGCAACGTACTAAGTGTGATGCGTCTACAAACAGATAAATGAACAAAAAGAGAAGAGAAGTGTTCAAGTGAAACTGCTGTCAAAAACTTAAAAATCTGAACTAATTGATCACATGTGTTGGACTTTTTAATTTAGATGTAGGCATTTACCAGTAAAAGGTGCATGATATCACTTTCTTCTTTTATATATTTCACATTTCATACAATAGTAACTATCAAACATAAAAATTCCTGTTTTCGAATATCTGATTGGACTGCATGTTTCGATATCAAGGTGCATTAATGTCGGATTTCCAGCTTACATGAACGAGAATCGGCAACAGCTGATGGTGCTAATCTTCTTACCATCTGCCGAGTGGCTTCGAATAGCATAGCTTTTTTTTTTTTTTTTCTTGATTGAACAGATTGTGTAAGACGGTCTTAACTGACAGGGCATCAATTAAAGTCGAAAATTAATAACAAAAGAGACGAACAGAAGAATCAGAGTTCAAGGAATGGAGTTACTTTTTCTAATTCTGCAATTCATTCGATTCACATTGAAATCATTAACCCTACGTTAATTTACAACACTATTTCCTTAAAATATTAATGATCAGTAAATCTTCGACTAATATACGGGAACTTGTTTGACACTCCTTCAAAATTTAAAAAATATTAATTAGGTATTTGAATTTTAAGATGAAATTTTGAACTTTATTTTGTAAATAAATGAATGCATTCATGTATTCCATTTCTTTTCCTCAGATGCAGTAAACAATCCTCAATTAAACCTCACTAACGTTTCGAAAAATGTGACTTTTGTTGATGATGGAATTTATTTTGGTCCTGGCAATTGTGATTTTATAGTTAAATTCAATTTTACTACAAACGGTAAGTATAGTTTAATAGTATTCATAGTAGAATAACATAATTAATATAATAATAATAATAATAATAATAATAATAATAATAATAACAACATCAGAACTTCAGAAAACTGCGCTCCTTGGAACATCATATATATTGCGCAGATACCTGGTTGATACTTAGGTTTCTGGCTGAAACTTGTATCAACTGAAGGCTCCAGTCAGCGAATTTTTGACTGCGTTTCAAAATGTGTATAATAATAATAATAATAATAATAAAGTAGAAGCAGTACCGAGTACATGTTGCACCCATCGTCCTGTCCGCCACTGGTCTGGTGCCTCACAATTGCATCACAGCCTCAGCACACTAGGACTTCACAAAAATACTTATGCACAACTCCAGAAGGCTCTGATACTCAACACAACACGTACAATTACAATATTTATGGACACAACCATACATCCCTAATCTTTCTTGCACACTTCTTTACACTTGGCAGTATGTGTTTTGGTCCTTGACCCGCCATGTTGTCCCGCCATCAAAACCCAAGGTGTGAATCTTTTACAAATAATAATAATAATAAGCCCTTATGGATCTTACCTCTTCGCGACGGGGGCGGGAAATGCCCTAGCTTTAGGGTAGACTAAAAGGTCCAACCATCTATGACGAGGTCTTCTTGTAGTGTTGAATATGCTGCATCGGGAGTAACACAGGATAAAGTCACCCGCGTTAGGGGATTAGGCAGAGGCCTCCGTTCAAAAAATGTATTACATTCTCCCGCAGGTGGTGTTGGAAAAAATCCATTCTGTCCGGGCAACACCATCCAGCACGAACGGTCGGACATGTTTCGTCTGAGTCGGAGCAATAAGACCAGGAAGATTGGAAAACCGCGTCAGCGCACCCAATGGTCATCGTAGATGAACCAAGATCTTATGCAAGACTTCTACACCATTACATTTGTTAGGGACTCATCTCACAAGATAAAGAGTCCTATACCATGCATTCACCACACTTCATCAACACCAGAACATATGCCTCTTTTCCTCACGCAGCGTGTCACATACTAAGGGCAAGAACACTGAAACGGCCCACACTGCAAATTACCGTCCAATCACTTGCCTCCCCACACTTTACAAACTCCTCACCTTTTGTCTGCCTTACAGACAAAATCTACGCACACATCAAGGCCCATAACATTCTTTTAGAACAACAGAAGGGCTGTAGCAGAAATCGCCACACATTCTTCATCTCTACAAAATCCACCCCACAATCACGGCATTCTTGGATGCCACGATGAAGAGTTGGAACAACACTACATTTGCGCAACTCCTATAACTTCATCACTACGCTCCCCATTCAATTAAGGAGAAATTAAGGGAAATTCCTTGAGTCCTCTTTACTTCTGCATCATCTTGAATCCATTGAAACACTAGACAACATAAAACACGCCTATAGTCTCAGACACTTCAGACACTGACACCACACAAAATCACCACACTTACTCTAAATGGATGACATGCACCATCCCAAGTCCGCGACGGAAAGGATGACTCTTCCCCGCAAGGAGAGAGGCAGAGGTCTCCCTCATCCTACTCAAAACACAAGTAGACACACTTATGGAATACTTCCACCAGAGAGCACAACACTCCTCACTCCACTTGTCAAGGCTGATATACACCTCACCTCCTTTTGGACATCGAAAACTCTTGTCAAACACTCACCATCCACGACACCCACACTCAGTTACGTGAACTCGTAAGGAACTCCACGGCAGTCATCGCCACGAACTCAGCAGCCTCGGACTTAGAAACGTCGAACAGATGGCTGTCGAGTGGTGAGCTGCTCATGATTGCGATACCAAATCAACCCTACACGAAACTAAAAGAAATACTCTATACGACGCAAACACGCAGGAAATGCCACACTACAAATGAGACGATCGATCTCGCAATATCAGCTTCCTCCTTCTCGCCCAAAGACAACTTCCACCGACACATCAAGTAGCGTCGATCGTCTATCAACAGTGACTTAATAAGTCACACAAACACTGACTTATTAAGAACTACACATAGTTGTACTTGATTAGAAATATTCCACAAATACTGCTTTAACAGTAAAATACATTTAATGCAAGTGCTTGTAGTAGTTAGACTACGAGAAGCCATTCAAAATATTTGGAAGTAGTCTGCAAAGTCGAATTGTAAATTTGGATATTAGGTCGATTCCTATAGGCTGCTTGGTATTTGTCTTTCTTTTTTCTGTGTTTCCAGTTTCCTAGACAATATGTTGGATATATATAGGTATATATGTTGTATTGTCCTAATTTGGCGATAGTATCAATAAAATCTAAATAGATAAAGAGATAGATAAGACAAGGCAAGGTTTGCCCCAAGGCTCAAAGCCCTTAGGGCGCTGGAGGTAAAGCTCCAATGCTTAGACCAACAGAAGGTCGGTTGGTCAGCGCCCGCATATATCCTCCGGAAAGAAATCCGATACCCATTCTACAGAGGGCTGGGTAGATCCCAGGACTGTTTGGAGGAAAATAGAGCGTGGAAAATAGAGCGTTCTCTCAGGCTGGGATGATGGAAAATTAAAGCTTAACTCATGGCACAATACAGTTAGATTTGTAAAAGGAGTTTGAAGCTGCGACGTTTTTTGAGAAATTTCTTTTTCCTCAATTTTCTTTTCACTTACTATGAGGAATAAGAAGTTACTGAAAGAGCTTAAAGCCTCAAATTTTATTCTTCAAAAGTTTCTATTTTTATTTAAAGAAACTAAATAGACGCCTATGTTTATTTTCAAATTGTAATCAATTGAATGCAAAAATTAGATAGTTTCTGAAAAAGAAAATTAAAATCCCTGTTACTTACTTACATTACGCAAAGCAGATATGTTTAAACTACAATAGAGTATTTGTACGTCATATTTTATGACGGATAGAAAATGGAAATGAAGACATTGCTAGGAATATAAATGAATTTATTTATCGAAAGGCTTGATGCGGGCATTACTGAGAACTGACGGCGCTTCAACTTGAATGGCAAATTGACATCACTCGGTTGGAATTCGATCCTGGGAATATTCACATTATCACCTCTGTTCCTTTCCAAAAGAACTTCTGCTGTAATTAGATGCTATGACATTTCTTAGCAACAAATCGTGTACCATTACAGAGTCCTTTCTTTTTGGATTGAGATTGATGACTATTGATCAGCTGATGAGATGGCACGCCGGAAAATGTGAGTGTGTGAAGGAACTCTGCAGGGTAGTTTCGTTCATCATTTGCATCATCTGACACTATTACATCTGCGCTGCAGTAGATATGAGACTTGCCGGGCAGCTTTCTGATCTGCTGCGTTACACACAGAATTGGAAACTGTATATGTATATTTTTATTGCATCAAACCATCCACTAATTAAATGGATTAAATACGTATTAGTTAAGAAATCGATAAAAATCCATGGTTTAGTGGTTAATGCTTTTCATTGCAAATTTTTGTCGCTTTCTCGCCCAATATTCTTGAGAAGGACCCATTTGTTAAAGATTTC